>CM019825.1:142837928-143206313 GCA_009763385.1 Coix lacryma-jobi var. lacryma-jobi | reverse complement strand
AAGTACAAGTGGGGAGAACAGTACAGCTCTTCTAAGGTCTATAAGCTTCTAATGGGACACAATCAAATACATGATGCTTACAAATGGTTGTGGAAGTCGCAATGCCAACCGAAACACAAGGTCTTCTTCTGGTTACTTATCAATCATAGATTAAACACCAAAAACATGCTAAGAAGAAAAAACATGGACCTCGAGTCTTATGATTGTATGTTCTGTGTCAATAGCACTGAAGAAACGGTTGAACATTTGTTCCTTCAATGCCCTTTTGCAGCCCAATGTTGGCATAACCTTCAGATTCAGGCCCCCGATAACACGCCATTTCCTGAAGCGGTTTCTTAGATCAAAAACAAATGCAGTCCCAATTCTTCATGGCCTCAATCGTCTTGATGTGCTGGTCCATTTGGAAAACAAGAAACAACTTGATCTTTGAAGGAATTCACCCTTCGATCCTGGGGGTTAAGCTTGAGTTCAAGAAAGAAATGTCTCTTTTTCTGTTTAGAGTCAAGGAGGGGCTTCATAACTCCCTGCAAGAATGGATAGGCTCGCTGTTTTAGTTTTCTCTTTCAGTTTTCTTTTCTTTGTTTCTTTTTTTTTTTGTTCCCTAAGACCTTTTCTACCTATTTCTTTAACCTGCTTTAATAAAATTCTGTTTTTACTGTAGGGGCTTCGGCCCCTCCAGATTGCTCAAAAAAAGTGTCTTCATGATTATATTGGACCTCTGTTTTTTAGAATATATTATTAAATTCATCCAGATTTGAGATTGTTTTTGTTAAGCCACTTGGACGGACTGATGCTGATGAGAAGCCGAGAACGGAGGACGCTAGATGCTAGTTACATGTTTCGGTCATGAACCAGAGGTACAAACCAAGAGCGCAAGAAAGAACAGAAGACAAAAAAAAAAAAAACACAGATACCAACATCATGTCATTGTTCACCAACAAAATAAAACCCCACCACCTAGTGGCTGTACTCCGGCAACCTCCATTCCCAAAGCAATTGTAAAGCTTGGTGAGACTCGCTTCGTCTTTACTTTTCTCAGTCCAACAAAGACAGAAGACATGGACTAGCTGCCTAGGATCTTGAGACTCGCTTCATCTCAAATGGTGCTATTCTGATAATCTCGCCTGTCAATGGAATGGATTTTGAAGCTAATAAGTCGGTCATAGCAGGTGCCAGCTACAATCCTGATGCATCCTACACCCAGTTCTATGTGAGCCGCGAAAATGACCAGCTATTTTGATAGTGGTAATTTTGTGGGGGCGCTCATGGGTCTGGCACTCTGGCATCAGAATATATATTTGCATTACAGTCCATAACTGCGGTATGTAGTTGATAGCTACAAAGTGTTTCTGCTATTTTCTCCGAAGTCAATGGACAGTTATATATAGTACGTCGGTCATCAAGAAGGGAAGCAGGATGACTGATTTTCATCAAACAACATAAACATGATATTCCCCCAATTAAATTTATTAGAAGTATATATGTTACTATCCCGGTAAAAAATACATCACATTTGAATTTGCATGGTCTTTGATGCTCATATATATTTGGCCACTAATTTAAGAAATAGTTCAGGCACGATGCAGTAGAACACTATATCTCTATAGGTTCGATGGCAATCAAGTGCTGTAATTAAGTTGATTATTTTGCATACAATCAAGAAATTCACTAAAACAACACCATGCTCTACGTACCTTATTATCATATCAAACATCACAAAATGACTTCCACTAGCCCATGCAAATTAAATGCATATAGGATAGCGTAGCAGTACTACAGAAAATCTTTTGCGAGACATTTTGGAATTCTTTTCAGAGACGCACAACACTGAAAACCGCCTCGGTTAATGACTCGATTAACTGAGGTGGTTACTTTTTATTAACTGAGACAATTACAATCAACCGTCTTGCAAAATTGATTTACGGAGGCGGTTGATTGTAAGAGGCCCGCGTCCAAAAATCATACCATTTTCAGAGGTGGACCTCCTAAAGACGTCTGTCTCGGTTAGAAGGCCGAATCCACTCCAAGCCCATTGTCTTAGCCCGGTAGGCCCATTAGCTATGCTTCACATATATAAGCATCAATTAGGGTTTACGGGCATCAGTCTCAGATGTTGCACTTCTACCTCGACTTTCTCTCTCCCTCTCTCATTCCCGGCGGCGCCCCCTCCCTCTCCTCACGGTGGCATCCCCTCCCCTCGGCGCCCCTCCCTCCCCTCACAGCGACGCGACAGAGCGGGCACAACACACCGCGCAGTGGCGCGACGAGGAGGAGCGGGCGTGCCACAGCACGACGGAGCGGGCGACACGGCAGTGGATGGGCCGCGGCGCGGCGAGGAGGAGCGGGCGTGGTGTGACGTTGCAGAGCGGAGCGTGGCACAGCATGGCAGAGCGGAGTGTGGCATGGCAGATTCGGCAGCCCAATCCAGCAGAGTGGACAACGACGTCGGTGGCGCCCGATCCAGCTACATTCCTCCCCTCCCCTACCTTCAACTCGCAAATCCGGTGTCCAGATCTCGGCGGCGAGCACGATGGAGTAGAGCGTGGTGCCATGGTGAGCGGCGACGCACGGAGCAATCCCGTGGATGGGCTCGGCGAGCATGTCGACTGGATTTCTATTTTTTTGTTTTTCGTATTGATTAACCAAGGTGGGCAAAAGCGCCCACTCGATTGATTATTTCTTGTGAGATGGAGCAGTGAATATATATACGGGGGTTTCACAACTAGAAACTGAAATAGCCCTCCTGTAGGTGACAATTCTTTTGTGTCCTTTGCCATAAGTGAATGGCAATAATATAGATGCCTTAACGGCTGCCATTATTAGCTGACAAATATTGGAGTTGTTCCAAATTCACTTCATATATTGGCCGGGCTTCTGACGAAGCGAAGCGGAGGCCCGTCGCGTGAGGCTTGAGCCGGAGCGTAGCGGAGTCTGAAGCCGGCCCATCAGGCCGCGTCCCGTGCACACACGGGGGTGCGGCAGGGGGAGCCCCCCGCGGTATGGTGGTGCATATACCCTTGCTAGGGTTTCGTGGAGATTAACTCTCTTGTAAGCTGTCATTGGCGTGTAACCCCAAAACTCTTGAGATAGTGAGATTGTTGCCGGCTGGTGCCCGTGGTTTTTCCCTTTCACATTGAAAAGGTTTTCCACGTAAATCGTGTGTCTTCTCTGTGATTGATTTCGTTTAGTTCATATTACTGTACGTCGTTCATAACAACAAATGCAGTGAGTACTAGGGGACTATATATTATTATGTACATGAAAAGATGCACACTGTTTCCACTTTATTTTTCATATAGATATGTAAACAATAAAAGCTTCAAGAAACTGTGCATAAGACCCCTAAGCTAGTGCTTATTTGCACTGAACCATCACATCTACTACGGCAAAATACAGTCTGACAATTTTTTCTCAAGTTTATTACGAGAATGAAATTTTGTGTCTATTTAAATGTGTGTATGCATACGTTCCACAAAACTGAGAATGTGTAGATCATTTTAGCGATTCCCTTGTGACGAGAGTCGTCTCACGGAGGGATGCATGTATTAAGTCCCAAGATCAAGAACGTGACACCCCCTGATTCTCCAAATCAGCCAAGCCTGTAGACGGAGGGATCCATGGCTAAATCCATCGAGAAAATGGATGATACTCAGCAGCCTGTAGACGGTCTTCCTTTTATAGGATACGGTTACACACTTACTTACACAAATTGCCCTTTGCTCTCTGAGAATTGAATATTCTGACATACACTAGCTAGCAGAGAAACGAACTATAGTCTAAAACATATTTAGTCCTGGTTTACAATTGTTTTATCATACAAAAACTTAGACTAATTCCACTTTTTTGCAAGAGGCTTAGTCCTAGTTTGAGGATTAGTCCCGGTTTTAACACGGTTACCAAGACATATCAGCAGTGCGAGAGGCTTAGTCCTAGTTTGAGGATTTGGGAAACGTATCAGGACTAAAGATGTCTTCAAACTAAATTTCAAAAGGAAAAATATATCTTGTCTATGTTAGATGTGTGGTAGTAGTTGAGATGACAACGAACACACGCAAGGGCTAAAGTGAGAGATCTTGAGATTGAATCTCCATAGCCGCACCATTTTTAACCCAATAAACTCCTTGTTATTTCAGGACCGAGTCCTTGAAACAGTGGGTTGTCGCGTGAACGAAAGCACAAAGCGAAAGCGGAAAACGAACGGTAAAACGGGAAAAGGGTTGAAGTGAACAGTGTTCCCCCTTCCCTCTTGGGGAGGTCGAGGGCCTTTTATATTAGACCAGATCAACGTTAATGTACAAGACTGCCCTTCTAACCACTTTGCCAAAATTACAATGATGCCCTACACAACTACCCTGTAGCTGTACACCGCCTTCTCCGGCACGAGGGCACCACCGTAACTTTGTCCACTGATGGGCCCAGCGTCTCACGGCCCCTTTTCTTGACAGGTGGGTGCGGATACATGGGTGTATGCCGAGTCTCTGTGTGATGAGTGATTGTCAATGGAGATGATGCGCATGTTCTTTGGCTTGTGTTGTGCAGGTGTCGAGCACGGAGACAGTGATCGATGGCGGGTGAAGGTCAAGTTGCGACGTGCCGTGCCGACGGACCGGGCGCGATGAAGGATGGGCGTGCCGTGCGGCGGACGTGCCATGCCGATGTATCGGACGGTGAAGGGCGGACGTGGACTTGGACTGATGGACTGGAGGCCGGAGGATCAGCTGTGGTGGCTGGCAGCCTGCGACAGCGACAGGCGGAGAAGTGCGATCATGTCGGTGGAAGGGGTGCACAGGCGGTGCATCCCCTCTACGACGCCGGTTTGTTGGTAGAGCCCGGGAAAAACCAACGGTGGACGGTTTCCAGGTTTGGGCCTCAAAACCTGGGTGCTGGGTTTCCAGGTTGAGCCACAAAACCTGGGCGCGACGGTTTCCAGGTTGAGCCTCAAAACCTGGGCGTGGGCCGGTTTCCGAGTTTGGGCCTCAAAACTCGGGCGCGGACGGTTTCCGAGTTTGGCCACAAAACTCGGGCTGGAGGCTGGTTTCCCGGTTTGGGCCTCAAAACCGGGGGCTGATGGAAAAGGCTGGTTTCCCGGTTTGGGCCGCAAAACCGGGGGTGCAGAGTGGTGGCGGCACGTGGCGGCGATCTGAAGGTTGCGTGGAGGCGACGCGGAAGACCGTGCGGGCGTGGCCGTCGGATCTACCTACGACCAGCGGGTGGACTAGAATAGCCTTAGGGTTAGGCTGGTCCGCTCTGTAATTAGAGTAGAGAGGGGTAGAGTAGGAAATAGACTTAGGCTAGGTTAGTATAAGTAGTCTAGGGGAGACACCCTCCTCCCTATCTCAATCTCAGTTAGCGCAGTCATTTGCTTCCTAGCACCTAGGGTTTCCACTCTCCCATCCCCTGCTCTAGCTAGTTGAGATCCGCAGAGAGACTCCACTCTGTGTACTGTTGATTTGAGGAAGTGAGGCCGTATCCTCACTTTGGAGCACAGATCGATGGCTTGATTTGCGTCCTTAATTCGAGTTCGTGGCTGTGATTCGCGTTTTCTTTGTGTTCTTCGCGGAATCCTTTTTCTCCACGATTTTCCCGTCGCTTGATCTCTTTGCTCGGTTCATCTTTTGCAAAACCGTTTGAACCAAGTTGTTCTAGATCGTGAGGCTCTCCTTTCCACCGAAGGAATTAAACACTAACCTCACGGTCTAGGAGATCGATCGATTTTCGTTTTGGATTGCGTTCTTGCTTCCATGCCCCGAAATTTCTTGATTCACCGATTTGGAGTTAGGTTCGAGCCATGATCTCTTAGAGATAGCTCACTAACATCCTTGTGACCCCTCAGATCGAATCCTAGGCCTAGAGCTTTTGATTTAGAGGAGATCGGGTTGAATCATCAAAGAACTGCGCTGTTTTCGGGAGCATCGGACGCTATCACGGGAGCATCGGACGCTAGGGTCCCTAGCATCGGACGCTCCGGTGACGCGTGTCACGATTTCGGCGTTTTAGTTTCCATCGGACGCTAGGCATCGGACGCGTCCGTTGTCCATCGGACGCGCCGGAGCCTTTGCATCGGACGCTGGGTGATTACTGTTCACAGCGTCCGATGGTGGAACAGTAAGGTTCCAGAACCGCCCAGTCTGCATCGGACGCTTCCGGTGGTCTGGCATCGGACGCAGGCCAGCGTCCGATGCGACTGGTTTCGCACGGTTTCGTCCGCGGTTCGCTCGTTCGTTGTCGGAATTGATTTCCGTCTTTTGCGTTGGCTTTCTAGAGTTGTCTAGTGTCTCGCTGTGCTTCTAGGAAGCATCCACCCTACATATAGGGTCGTGGACATTAGCAAGCTCTAGGGTTCGCTCTTGGGGTCGATTTTGGGACAGTGGCATCTAGTTTCCGTAAGGAAATTTTGAAGCTCCCATTCACCCCCCCCCTCTGGTCGCTTTCGGTTAGCTTCTCGGTCCTTCAATTGGTATCGGAGCGGGTTAAGGATCTTCCACCTTAGCCGGTTCCAGATCCACCGAAGGCGACATGGATCGCGGCGTGGGCAAACCGCCGTTTTTCGATGGGACGAACTATGCGTATTGGAAGATACGTATGTCGGCCTATTTGCAGAGCTTGGGCGCTTCGATCTGGGATATTTGCAACTCCCCTGATTACGTGGTCTTGGCTGCTCGTGTGAATCAACAGCAGATCGATGAGCACGATGCCAATAGCCGAGCCCGTAATGCTCTTTTCTCTTGTTTGAGCATGGGTGAGTTTGATCGCGTTTCTCACCTCGCTACGGCTCGGGAGATCTGGGATACTCTCATGCGTTTTCATGAGGGCACCTCTCAAGTCAAAACCCGACTCTACGAGTCGTTCAAGCGAGAGTATGAGAACTTTAGACATCAACCTGGCGAGAGCATAGAAAGTTTATTCGCTCGTTTTCAGGTGATTGTCAACAGGATGAGGGCTAACAGAGAGCAGTTGCCATTTGACGATCATGAGCGTGCTTTGAAGCTTTTGCACACTCTTGACCGTTCGATGTGGGACTCCAAGGTTCAGGCAATCATCGAATCGCCGAACTATGAGACTCTCACCTGCGACGAGCTCTTCAGTAAGCTCAAGTCCAGTGAGATTGATGCTATGGCGAGGGCTTCTTTTGAAAATCCTTCTCGCCCGTCCATGGCTTTGGTTTCCGGCTCTTCCTCTAACCCCTCAGCTGGCTTTGCGCTTTCTTCTCTCTTTTCTGTGACAGAGGACCAGCTGGAGTCTTTGGGAGACGACGAGTTGGCTTTGCTTGCCAACCGGTTCTCGCGGTTCCACAACAACCGCATGAACCGTCGTCGCGGAGGAGGACGCACCGGATGCTACGAGTGCGGCGACCCCCGACCACTTCATCGCCGACTGCCCCAAGAAGAAGAACAAGCATCTTGGGAAGGGCGATCACGGCCACAGGCGCGACTCCAAGTACAAGGAGAAGCACGTTCCCCCAAGGCACAAGAAGCGGGGCGGCTTCAACAAAGAGTACATCAAGAAGAAGTACTTGGAGAAGCAGCAGGCTGAGCAGCGAGCGTTCTTCGCCACGCTCAGCGACGTCGACGGCTCGGATGACGACTCCGCTCGATCGAGTGATGACGAGTCCGAGAAGAAGAAGCTGGAGGACACGTTCAACGGCTTGTGCTTCTTCGCCGGCGACGAAGGCCTGTGTACCATGGCGCTCGGAGATGAGGTCGACGGCGAGCCGGAGCGTACCCCTCGGAACGACGACGACGACGACACCTCCCAGGTATCTCTCACCTACGACGAGCTTTCCTCCGAGGTTGAGAAGTTGACTGCTGCCCTCCTTAGTCAAGACAAGTAGTACTTTCCTAACCGATATAAATTTGTTTCTTGCGTAGGAGAATAGTTCTGGCATGGCAAGTTGGATCTATTGACCATTCCATTTATCTTTCTAGAAGAGTAAGCTTTCTCCATTTTTCAAATTTGGACTTGCTAGCCCTTGTTTGTCCTGGCAGCTTGAGATTACCCCTCCACCAGAATGATCCTTTTCTAGTTTGTCCTGGCAGTTTCCCATTGCTGTAGTGTTTTTCCCAAATCATTTGCACCCAAGGTACATCTTTTTTATTAAAGAATTTATCCATGTTTTTCATCAAAAGAGCTTTATTTTGTTCCTCTATGTTTATGATCCCCAAACCACCTTCTTGTTTTGGTTTGCACACCATTTTCCATGCTGCCTTTGGCGGTTTTCTTGCATTTATCTCATTTCCTCTCCAGAGGCAGTTTTTTCTGAACTTATCAATTCTTTTAATCACTGTTTTCGGAATTTCCAAAGTACACATATGGTTGGCAAAGTTGTCATCACTGCATTAGTAATTTCCAATCTTCCGGCCTGAGATAGGAAAGCAGATATGCTTCCTAGTCTCATTTCACATTTGTTCAAAAGAGGCATGTAATCCTGTATCACGGGCTTTGTTAATCATAGCGGCAGACCCAAGTAGGTAAAAGGGAAAGTTCCTTTAGAACACCCGAAGGTATTTGCTAGCAAATCCGGCTTTTGCTCAGAAACATTAATCGGCAGCATCATTGATTTCTTTAGATTCACTTTGAGCCCAGTTGCCTTAGTGAAGGTGTTGATGACCGATTTTGGGAAAAATATCTGTCTTGCATCTCCTTCTAGCACAATCAAAGTGTCATCAACATACTGAATTATTGGAAAGTCAGTACTTGATTGCATTGGAACCGGTAGCCTGATCATTCCCAAATCTTTTCCTTTATTGATCAGTGATTGTAAGAAATCAGCAGCCAACACAAAGAGTAAAGGAGAAATAGGATCTCCTTGCCTAACCCCTATCAAATAGTGAATAGTTTTACCAGGAGTGCCATTCAGTAATACATGGGATGAATCAGAGGAAAACAGAGCCTGTATCCAACTAATCCATCTATCCCCAAATCCTTTAGCCTGCATTATCTTAAGAATTGCTTGGTGTTCCACTTTATCAAAGGCTTTTTCGAAATCCAGTAGAATCACTATTTCTTTCTTTGAGTGATGACACAAGTGCAAGTACTCAAAAGCCTAGGCCAAGCAATCCTGAATTGTTTTGTTTCTTATGAACCCATATTGATTCCTATGCACCAACTTAGTAATGACCAAATGCAGTCTGTTTGCTAAAATCTTTGTCAAAAGTTTGAGTGAGGAATTGAGCAAGGAGATGGGTCTAAAGTCATTAACTGTTTTTGGTGCTTCCACTTTTGGAATCAGGGTGATGAATGATGTGTTGATGCTTTTGAGACAGACATTATTTTGGAAAAAAAGAATTACAGAACCTGAAGATGTCACCCTTGATGACATTCCAAGAAGCTTTTAGGAATTCATTTGTAAAACCATCTGGGCCTGGTGATTTATCATTGGGAAGATCTCTGATAGTTGCCTCTATTTCTTGAGTGCTAAAGGGTTGTTCTAGAAAAGGCAAATCAGTACTAGGTGTAAGGAAAATGGACCTCGGACCATTTAACTTCGGATTTTGGTGTTTGATGAACAACATAACCAAATTGGACTAATGCGTTTGCAAGTGTTTGTTTTGTAGTCCAATAGGGTGCAAATGTGACTTGGACCAAGGCGACGTGGTGATCCAATGATCAACACCTCAAGCAAGACATTTGAAGCTCAATAGAAGACTCTCAAAATCAAGCAAAGTCCAAGGCACAAGAATGGAACCAAGACGGCGCAAGAAATCGCGAAGAAACGAAGCAAGGAAGTGCATCGGACGCTGCCCACGCAGGCGTCGGACGCTCCGTTGGCAAACCCTAGCTCGTGTCAGCGCCAGCAGGAGCATCGGACGCTGAAGACCGAGGCATCGGACGCGATTGTGACACTGTGCAGACCTGCACAGCGAGCATTGGACGCTCCGGTGCTAACATCGGACGCTACAGGACCCTGCGTCCGATGACCATGCAGAGAGGTTCCAGAGAGGCTCTGTGAGCATCGAACGCGTCCGTTGATCCACCATCGGACGCTGACTAGCCGTTGCGACACAGTGCCAGGCTGGCATCTAGCCGTTAAAGGAGCATCGGACGCGTCCGATGGTCACGACTCCAGCGTCCGATGGTCCGCTGTGATGTCCATGACTTTCTCCAAATGACTCTATTTGGTTGGGGCTCTATATATACCCCCATGGCCGGCCAAAACATTATGGTTGGAGCTCAAGGAAGTGTACCAAGTGTATAGAGACATATTTAGTTGCTCTAGCCACCAAAGTGCTTAAGTGATATACTAGGTGATTAGTAGAGGTGCTTTGCGAAGTGCTTAAGCTAGTTAGACCACCGCTTTGCGCTTGCTCTAGGTGTTAGGCCTAGTGTTTAGTGAGGTTGAAAACCTCTTGTCTACCGGTGCTTGCGCGCACCGTTGTTGTACATCGGCGGGGCTTGTAAGTCTTGCGAGATCACACCAACCACGTTTGTGGTGTGGCCGCCTCCGTGTACCGAAGGGAACAAGGCCCGCGGCGCTTCGGCCGGAAACTTGATAGTGAAGACGGTGGAGAGCATCCGGGAGAGGCTTTGCCACGAGTGGCTTAACCGGAGACCCACTTGCGCGTGGGGAAGACTGGAGCTATCCACGGAGTTACCCGACCGGGAACTTGGCCCTTGCAAGGGATTCCTTGCGAGAGGCTCCAACGAGGACTAGGGGGAAGCTTGCGCGCTTCTCGATACCTTGGTAAAAATACCAGAGTCGTCGACGAGAGTTTGCATCTCTATCACACTCTTTAAGCTTCCGCATTTACATTGCAACCTTGTTCATGTGCTTTACCTTTCCTAGTTTATATGCTAGTTGATAGGTTTGGGAACTAGGTTGCATAACTCCTTTTGCGGTAGAGATAGCAATCACACGTAGCAAAACCTTAGTTGCACATTAGATAGTTTACTTTCTTACATAGGTTTTGACTAGGTGGAAATTAGAGGCCATAGTTTAGAGTAGAAGTTTTAAGTTGCCTAATTCACCCCCCCCCCCTCTTAGGCATCACGGTCCTTTCAATTGGTATCGGAGCAAGGTTGGCTCTCTTGTGGACTCTTGGCTTAATCGCCTTCGAGCCGACGCCCCTAAGAGAGGTTGGGATGGATACGTATAGGCCTCCACACTTTGACGGCACTAACTTCCCTTACTATAGTGCTAGGATGGCTTGCTTTTTAGAAGCCGTTGATCTAGGTGTTTGGAGAGTCACCCGCGACGGGATGAAACCCATTAAGAATCCCGAGAAACCTACCGCAGGTGATGAAAAAGAAATTCATTTTAATGCTAGAGCTAAGAATTGCCTGTTTGAATCTATTAGCATGGATGTCTTTAACCAAGTTTTTACTTTGCAAACATCTCATGAAATTTGGTTAAAGCTACATGAGCTCCATGATGGTACAAGTAATGTACGTGAGCAAAAACATCACCTAACAAAAACAAGCTATGATTCCTTTAAAATGAATGATAATGAGCTTGTTCGTGATATGTATTCTCGTTTGAATCTAATTATCAATGAGTTCCATTCTATTGGAATTACAAAGCTAGGTGATGCGGACATTGTGAGGAAGATCATCTCCGTTCTTCCAAGAATCAAGTGATGATGATCAAGCCTCCACCTCATCCGACTCCTCCTTAGATGAAGAAGAAACAATCAAGCTCATGAAAGGAGTGAAGAGGATGATCCGCAAGCTCAATGTCAAGGGTGTGCCCATCACCATAGAAGATTGCCTCTTCACCAATCAAAGAAGAGATCAAAGAAAAAAGGGATGATATAGATGTGGCAAGAAAGGGCACTTTTTGGAAGACTGTCCAAAACAAAAGCCCACACCTAAGGACAAGAAAAAGAAGGGATGCAAGGCCAAAGCTCTCACCACCATCAAGACATGGGATGATTCATCAAGTGATGATGAAGTCCAACACAAGAGGCATGGCCGCAAGCACTCATCATCAAGCTCCTCACGTATGTGCCTTATGGCACGAGGTAACACAAGCCCTATCTCTAGTGATAGTGATAGAGATAGTGATAGTGATGATGAGCTACCTTCTTACAATCAACTTGTGCAAGATAATCTCAAATATGCTAAAGCTTGCACTAGCCAACAAAAGAAAATAAATGCTTTAAAAGAAAAATTAGATAGTTCTCAACAAGCTTATAATGTCATGCTTGATCAATATGAAACCTTTTCAAACTTAAATGTTGAGCTATCTAATAAAATTGAGAAACTTGAGGCTAGTATAAGCACATATGATAGCACAAGTAGTGATGAGCAACTTGCTAAGAAAAATGAAAAACTAAAAGCAAAGTTAGCTAGCACACAAGATGCTTACAAAAGCTTGCTTGCTAAAATGGAAATTATGTGCAAGCATTGTGATGAGCTAACTAACAAAGTTGCTAATCTTGAAACCATCGGAGCAAACCCCACCGAGGCACCTAAAATTGAAAAATCAATCTTTAACATGCCTAAAAAGGATGCCACTACTTCTTGCATTGATTTACTTGATTTAGACTCACCCATGTGCAAACAAGCTTGTGTTGAGAATGTCATTGTAGAAACATGTACACAAGAAGTTGCAATGGAGAATGAGCTACTAAAGCAAGAAGTGGCTCGCCTCACCAAGGACTTGACTCAAGCAAAAGGCAAGACAAAGCAAACCCGAACTCATCAAGATAACACCGTCAAGGGAGTGAAGAAGCTTGATGAGGAGCAAACCGTGGTTTGTTATGTTTGCCACAAGGAAGGCCACAAGTCCTATGAGTGCAAGGTGAAGCATGGGGGAGAAAAGAAGAAAGAGAAAAACAAAAAGCAAACAAGCAAGCTCTCCAACACCTACACCAACAAGGTGAACAAGAAGGCCACCACACCTTATCTTTTGAAGAAGAAGAATGACAAGGTGGTGGCCATCAAGGTGAACAAGCAAGCCAACAATGGGGCCAAACGCATTTGGGTGCCTAAGGACATCATCTCAACCATGAAGAGCACCAAAAAGGTTTGGGTCCCGAAAGGGAAGTGAGTAGCAAAATTGGCCACAGGGAATTTGGAGACTTGGCAAAGTTTTGGGTGCATATCATGGGGTGCATCACATTGGATCTTGTCATTGCCAAGTATGTTAGTGGGTACTATGGACCCAAGTTCCCCCTCCCATGTTAGGTAACTAGATTTAAATTCTTGCAATTAGTTTCATTTGGTATAATGTCTTGCAATTACTTTTAGCATCTAGTTCCTTTCATTGCCTATATTTTGCATTGGTATATTCATATCTTTTGTCATGCAAATTAGGCTTATCATATGGTAGTTTTGCTCGGTATCACTCACATTCTTAGAGCAATTCTACATGGTTTTAATTGGTTAGAAGCACGGCACATAGCTTCTTTTACTTTGTATTTATCTTATATGTGCCAAAGTCCAAATTATAGATAAACTACCCCAATTACCATCCTCAATTGATGTCACATTTCTTGTAATATCAATTTGGAAAATGGTAGTTTGACCTTACAAGTCAATGTGCATGTCTCCCACAAGTATTCCAACTTGTATGCACACTTTTAGGGGGAGTTTACTCTACAATTTGGAAGCTTTGAGACTAACACTACTTTCAAGTCTATCATGTGTGTAGTAGTCTCATTGCAAGGAAAATGAAGTCCCCGAAGACAAGCATCATATGTGACGATAATTCATTTGGTATCTACATATGGTATTCCTAATCGATAACCTTATGTTGATTTCACTTTGATACTCTTATATGCTCTCTCCATACATTATATAGAGTAAACTCCTTTGTGCTCAAATTTACCCGTTATGCATATGCTTTGCCTTACACCATATGTATGCATATACTTAGGGGGAGTTTTAGCTTATATAATGTTTCCTCTCTTGAGCTTTAATGTCTTCCTTTTCGGTGTTTGATTCCAAAGGGGGAGAATGTGTAAGGACCAAAATCAAGCCCAAACTAAAACAAACAAAATAACCAAAATCAAATTTTCAAAAATTCTATGGTTATTTTCATGGGAATGGTTCAAAAAGGGAGGACGTGATTTATGGAGTTAAGGGGGAGTCTTAATCCATAAAGTCAAAAAAGGGACTATATGGCAAGGGCAAGATATGCTAGAATAAATATGTTTCATTTTGGTATCTTTTAAGCATCATATGATCTTGCCTTTGCATTGCATCCTAACAAGTAGATTGCATTTTAAATTATGTATCTATTATTTGCTTGTTTTGATCGTGTTGTCATCAATCACCAAAAAGGGGGAGATTGTAATGGACCTCGGACCATTTAACTTCGGATTTTGGTGTTTGATGAACAACATAACCAAATTGGACTAATGCGTTTGCAAGTGTTTGTTTTGTAGTCCAATAGGGTGCAAATGTGACTTGGACCAAGGCGACGTGGTGATCCAATGATCAACACCTCAAGCAAGACATTTGAAGCTCAATAGAAGACTCTCAAAATCAAACAAAGTCCAAGGCACAAGAATGGAACCAAGACGGCGCAAGAAATCGCGAAGAAACGAAGCAAGGAAGTGCATCGGGCCACGCAGGCGTTGGACGCTCCGTTGGCAAACCCTAGCTCGTGTCAGCGCCAGCAGGAGCATCGGACGCTGAAGACCGAGGCATCAGACGCGACTGTGACACTGTGCAGACCTGCACAGCGAGCACCGGACGCTCCGGTGCTAACATCGGACGCTACAGGACCCTGCGTCCGATGACCATGCAGAGAGGTTCCAGAGAGGCTCTGTGAGCATTGGACGAGTCCGTTGATCCACCATCGGACGCTGACTAGCCGTTGCGACACAGTGCCAGGCTGGCATCTAGCCGTTAAAGGAGCATCGGACGCGTCCGATGGTCCGCTGTGATGTCCATGACTTTCTCCAAACGGCTCTATTTGGTTGGGGCTCTATATATACCCCCATGGCCGGCCAAAACATTATGGTTGGAGCTCAAGGAAGTGTACCAAGTGTATAGAGACATATTTAGTTGCTCTAGCCACCAAAGTGCTTAAGTGATATACTAGGTGATTAGTAGAGGTGCTTTGCGAAGTGCTTAAGCTAGTTAGACCACCGCTTTGCGCTTGCTCTAGGTGTTAGGCCTAGTGTTTAGTGAGGTTGAAAACCTCTTGTCTACCGGTGCTTGCGCGCACCGTTGTTGTACATCGGCGGGGCTTGTAAGTCTTGCGAGATCACACCAACCACGTTTGTGGTGTGGCCGCCTCCGTGTACCGAAGGGAACAAGGCCCGCGGCGCTTTGGCCGGAAACTTGATAGTGAAGACGGCGGAGAGCATCCGGGAGAGGCTTTGCCACGAGTGGCTTAACCGGAGACCCACTTGCGCGTGGGGAAGACCGGAGCTATCCACGGAGTTACCCGACCGGGAGCTTGGCCCTTGCGAGGGATTCCTTGCGAGGGGCTCCAACGAGGACTAGGGGGAAGCTTGCACGCTTCTCGATACCTCGGTAAAAATACCGGAGTCGTCGACGGGAGTTTGCATCTCTATCACACTCTTTAAGCTTCCGCATTTACATTGCAACCTTGTTCATGTGCTTTACCTTTCCTAGTTTATATGCTAGTTGATAGGTTTGGAAACTAGGTTGCATAACTCCTTTTGCGGTAGAGATAGCAATCACACGTAGCAAAACCTTAGTTGCACATTAGATAGTTTACTTTCTTACGTAGGTTTTGACTAGGTGAAAATTAGAGGTCACAGTTTAGAGTAGAAGTTTTAAGTTGCCTAATTCACCCCCCCTCTTAGGCGTCACGGTCCTTTCACTAGGCTCCAACAATTCAGAGGGGTTCATTCCAAATCTAATAGCTTCTGCTCTTCCTAATCTTTCCTTATACTCTTCCCACAACAATTTCTCTTTATCTTTATGGGCAGAAAGCAGTGAGCCATCCTCTTTTTCAAGTTGTCTGATCATGTTTGCTCTCATTCTTATTGTAGCATTGGCATGGAAGAATTTTGTAGTGGCATCACCAAGCTTGACCCATTTTATATTTCCTCTCTGCCTCCAATAAGTTTTCTGATGCTCCAGTAAGTTATGTAATTTGTCCTTCAGCAAGATTCTAAAGTTTCACTCGGGAAGACTGAGATCCCTATGTTCCTCCAGGATATCAATAAACTGAATGATGTGCAAATTCAAATGTGAAATATATTCACCAGGGTACTAAAATATTTCTAGTAAATGTATTGCATGAAAGGTTTTGTTTGGAATATCAAGTTTTACGCTAGTTGTTTGATGAGAATCAGTCATCGTGCTTCCTTGCTCTTGGTCCATGGAACCCTTTATACTGCTATCAAGTACAGTATCAACTACTACGCATTGTTGAGTACACCAGTGGGCTGGTGTGTAGCGCACATATATATACTACTACGCTAGAGGTCCAGAGCCAAAGAGCGCCACAAAATGAAGAATTATTCCCCACTGTAGAAAAAATAGCAGGTTGCTTTCTCAGCTCACATACGCCATCTCAGCACTCTGATCGGTCTCCCTTAAGCATTTTATTTATGTTTAGTCGTGGAACTTGACCAGTGAGCACAACGATATGCTGTACTATGCTAAATAAGGGAGTCTTTTGTTTATGTTACTAGTGACATCTTTCATGAGGACGAGTCTTTGATATATTGACACATCTGATGTGCCAATATAACAAATACTCGTTCTCATGGAAGATGTCACTGCTAACCCCTAATTAATTATTAGACACCCGTCTAGATGCGAAGAGTTTTTGATAACTTGTCATAGTAACGTATTCCATTTACGTGTGCATCCCTAATCATTAGACGCATGTTTCAATTTTGTATCACTAAATAGGTTGTTTCCTTTGTGTTATTTTGGCATAGTGGCATTTGAACACACGTCTGTGATGAGGAGTAATCAGACACTTTTTATCTAGCAGCAATGGGAACTCATCTGAGACGCATTCCTTAAAAACACATCTCTAATCATAAATTACCGACGCATGTTGAATAAACGTAACTAAATGGGGGCTTTCATTTGTACTGATCTGCTCTGACATAGTGATAAGCATGAATGCATCAATAGTCTGTGATTAGTTTAATTTAGAAAATAAGTTTTCTATAAACAAAAGTTCAAATCCATTTACTAAACGTTAGGGAAAAATAAAAGCTTAAGAAGCCATTGTCTTATTTATGTTTGTTAACCATCAATATCTATATCTATACCTTCATAATGAAGGGACAAAATTTCCATCGTTTTTTGGTACTATTTTTCGTATGGTCTTCTCTAACTAACTTGGTAAATGTGAAAATTGATTGTGTTCCACTACTACAAAAGACTTTTTGGAGGCGGACATTTTGGATTTTTTGGAGGTGGGCAAAGAAACCGCCTCTAATGAAAGGTCACGGTTAATGCACAAGACATAGAGGCAGACGATTTGCCTACCTCGATTAATCAATACTAAAAAACAAAAAAAAATCTTGTGGACAGGCCCGTCGAGCCCATCCATGGGATGCGGTTGCCGCTAGCTGAATCCGCAACTCCACTCGTCGGATCCACCACCTTGCGCCTCCACCAGGTCTCAAACTCGCCACCACTGCCTCATCTATTGTATGGTCTGCCGAATTCGTGCAGCTAAGGGAGGGAGAAGAGGAAGCCATCGCCAGATCCAGCCTCCGAGGCTGCAACGTCGTTGGATCCGGCCTTCCACGTGCCATCAGGGCCGGATATGGGCCATGGTGGAGCCGACGATGTGGGGAAGGGAGGCAGAGAGCGTGCTGCCGAGCCTACTGTTTCTCGGTGCACAAGGGTGTGGTTAATAACTGTCATGGTGGGTTCTAGACAAAATTCTTGCCTAGCATGTTGCTAGTGCTAGAGATGTTGGTGCCCTCCTACGTCATGTTTTGTCATGTTTTCCTCCTTAGAGGCATCGTCAAATATCCAACTAATTCTTTTATGTGCGTGGTCTCCGAGTGAAAACCCAATCATGATGTGTTCCCAAACAAGCAATGGTGTTATTTGTAGATGTCATTCCCTTTCTAGAGGTGCTGCTTTGGTGACCACCCACAATCTTGAGGTCTCTCAGTTATCTCTGTGCACAATTCAAGCCCACTTTTGGTGATCCCCCTCCCCTAGGTTTGCACAAGCTCTAGCAAGCAAGTTGTCACTGCTAGGGCCCTTGTTGCTCTGCCATTCTCCATGCATTTTCTTTGGTTGCATTGTCTCAGTAGTAAATGCATGTTTAGTGCGTGAGGCCATGATTTCCTTCTTGCATATCCTCGTTCTCCTTTTGCCAGCCATCTGATCCCTCCTTTGAGTCATCTTCCTCTCCTCAATGGGCATTAACGAACGTTGATTGGAACCCAAATGTACTTCAATGACAATGTAATCATGACTGTCGTCTAGCAGTGCTATTTGCGTAGGCAACAGCGTACGCCATCTCAGCACTCCGATCGGTCTTCCTCAAGCTTTTTGTTTATGTTTGGTCGTGGAACTTGACTAGTGAGCAAATCGAGAAATTCGATGCTATACTAAGCTAAAGCTTGATTACTGAACCGTGGTCCCAATTGCACATCATTTGGCATATTCAAATTCCATCTTTATTCATATCAGCAATGCACTAAAGTACAGCCATTCATTTTCTTCATGTGGAAAACTAAGCAACAGCCTCTTATTACAACCTTCCACACATTGTCGGGGCCAGATTTGCGCCATGGTGGAGCGGACGATGTGGGGAAGGGAGGAAGAGAGCCCGCTAACGAGCTGGATCCATGCCTTGGTGGAGCCACCATCGTGGGAGAGGGAGGGAGTGAGCCGCCGCCACTTTGGTGGAGGGAGGGAGCTCGCCACCAAGCCGGATCCACGCCGTGGTGGAGCCGTCGTCGTGGGACAGAGACATGGTGTTGTCGTCACCTTGAGCCCGTGGCCCTGCTCCATGTGGTTGGCCACCGCACGACCCTCTGCCACCGTCGCGCCGCATCGGTCTTGAGGGAGGAAAGAGGGAGGGAGGTAGCGCCAGGAGAGAGGGAGTGCCTGTAGAGGGAGAATGGCGAGAGAGTGCTAGGACAGAGGGAGGTTGGGAGCGCTGGGAGAAAGAGGGAGGTAGATTGCGGTGGCTGTGAGGGGAGAAGTGGAGAGAGGGAGAGAGAGGAGTGAGCGCGTTTTATAGTTAGGGTTTTGAACTAGGCTACTATTGGGCCTCAGGCCTTTTAACCAAGGCGAGTCCTCAAAAAGGCCTTGTGGGACATAGTCCTCGGGTACTCTGCAAGGAAAGGTGAAGACTTAGTCCAACTAGACTCTCCATGTAATCCTAGTAGTATTGCTACCTTGTAATCTTACTATGACTCCTAAGATTGTAACCGACTAGGACTCTTGCCTCCTGGACTATATAAAGAGAGGCAGAGCTCCCTAGATCGGCAAGGGGTCAAGGTGCACAACCCGAACCCCATAAGCGCAGGGCGTAATATATTATTCCTCCAAAACTGGACGTAGGGATGCTATTCAGCAGACCGAACCAGTATAAATCATTGTCTCTGCGTTTACCGTCGAGTTCTACATACGTCGAAGCCCTCCGAACAAGCGTCCGGGTAACCCCGAGACGAGCTATCGGTTAACAAACACCAACAGGTCTGCCTCTGGAAATTGATATATTTTTGGAGAGGAATCTCTTAGGAAGCACGTCTTCATAAATCGATTTTAGGAGGCGGTCATTTCTTAACCGCCTCGGTAAATCATTTATGAAGACGGGCAATTTTAAACGTCTTGGTAAATGAAAAGATCTGCCTCAGAAAATGCTAAGGTATTTTGTGAGATGATTGGACTTTGTGGATGCTATACTATGCTAAAGCTTGGTTACTGAACGTGGTCTCAATTGCACATCATTTGGCATATTCAAATTCCATCTGTATTCATATCAGCAATGCACTAAAGTACATCCCTTCCTTTTCTTCATGTGAAAAACTAAAGAATAACCTCTTATTACATATATATGTGACCATCTTAACTAGCTAGATTAGTGTCATTTCCAGCATAGGATAACTTGGAGCCGGCGATGTGGGGAAGGGAGGGAGAGAGCGCGTTGTCGAGCCTGATCCGTGCCGTGGTGGAGCCGCCGTCGTGGGAGAGGGAGGGAGTGAGCCACCGCCACCGTGGTGGACGAAGGGAGCCCGCCGCCAAGCCGAATCCATGGTGTGGAGGAGCTGTCGTCGTGGGAGAGAGACATGGTGCTACCGTCACCTTGTGCCCACACTCCTGCTCCATGTGGCTGGCCACCGCGCCTCTTGCCATCGCGCGGTCCTGTGCCACTGTCACGCCGCATCGGTCTTGAGGGAAGCGAGAAAGGGAGGGAGGGAGCGCTAGGAGAGAGGGAGCACCGGTAGAGAGGGAGAGTGCCGAGAGAGTACGTGCTAGGAGAGAGGGTGGTAAATTACAGAGGCTGTGAGGGGTAGAAGTGGAGAGGGAACACATAAAGGATATGTTCACTTGAACATATATATCAGCCGGCTTATCGATCGCACTTCGGCTTATTCTCTCAGAGAACACTACTGAAACAGCCGAAAAATAAGTTCTTCTATAGATATTTTCTCCCACCCCTCCCGTATGCCTCCAGTGTTACCTTTGCGCCTTGTTGGTTGCTGGATGCAGTCAAACCAATATTGTCTGAAAGAGATATCCCCCGACTGGTCATGCCCTTGGCCGCGCGTGACCTTCTTCCCTGCCTGCGTTGCGCGCACTTCTCTTTCCTCATGCCCTGTTCCTCCCCCGCCCAACCCCGCCGCCCCTAGCGGCGGCCGCGAGTGGCCCACCACCCACCATCCGCGCATACCTCGTCGAACCTGGCCTCACCTAATCATAAGGTAGTCTGCTAGAGCACTGTCATGGCTCCTCGCCGACGTTGTCCTCGGCTCCTCGGTCCCACTCCCACCCCTGCCTCCTCCCCCGTCGTCCCTGGACGCAGCTGCCTCATCACCGTTTGGCCCTCCTACCATCCGCCTCCTGCCTCATCGACCCTGCCCTCCCCTAATCACAGTGCAGGACACCGGCGAGCTCAGTCACGCCGCCCTTGCCGTCTGCCCCGCCCAACCGGTTGTCCCTCATCGCCCTGGCGGGCAGCGGCCACCCTCATCTCGCCAGCACCACCGTATCACGGCTGCCGCTCCCAAATCCTTTTCTAAGGTCGTGTCTCAAGACTAATGTCAACGAGCTCTCTCTTCATCCTCTTTGGTGGGACGCAGGAGCCGGCGAGCCGCCTCCCCACCCCTCTTCTTCCCCTAGAGCGCAGCGCGGGCACGAGCGCGAGCATGATGGGCCTTAATTAGTGTGAGTGCGGTCTGGCTCGGGTGCGTGGGTCGGCTGGCATGACACACTCAACGTCGAGCATGACCCATCGCATATGAACTTTTCCGAATATTGTCATGATGTGCGATAAAGGCATCCGCCTCTTTTAACGTACTCCCTCCATGTTGGTAAAAGAAGTCGTTTTGAACTAGGTTTGTGTCAAATATTGGAAATATAAATTATGAATAACTTTAAAATTGTTAAGTTTAGAGATGTAAAAATCATATAAATAAATTTGTCTTGAAAAGTACTTTTATAAAATATGTATACCACTTTACAACAAATATTTTTAAAGAAACAAGTGATCAAAGTTATGCTTTAGAGACCGTGTCGCTGTCCAAAATGACATTTTTTATCAATATGAAAGCAGTATAAACTTTTCTGAACAACCTCGGTAGGCCAGAAGCACTTTTGCCATGTCAAATGGGCTGACCATACCAGGAGCAGCTCCGAACAAACCAAGCAAAGGTGCACTTCTGCCATTCGAAGCAAGAGCCGAAACAACAAAAGTGGCTCCAATATGAGCTCGCTCCTCCTTTATTTTCTATTACCGTTTGCATAGGAAATAGAGGTATAAATTTTATTACAAGAAAAATATCACACTAGTAGAGAGATGGACTTTGATTAGTCCCGGTTGGGAACGGGAATCCGGTACTAAATTAGGTCTTGGCTTTTAGTCCCGGGTATATAATCGGGACTAAAGCCTATTTCAAGAGAAAAAATAAACGAAATCATAGGGAGACCACTCTTGCGGTATTTGAGATTCAAACTCAGTACGTGCCGTCTTACGTATAAACTTCTTACCAACTCAGTTTTACATGACATGTGACAGAGCTTGTACACTCTCCTTTTCAATTGATACATTATGGACCTTTAGTCCAGGGTGGGAGACCTTTACTCCCGGTTGGTGACACCAACTGGGACTAATTGGTGACACCTACCGGGACTAAAGGGTCTATCTTTTAATCCCAGTTGGTATTACAACCCGGGATTAAACGATCAACGCCTTTAGTCCGGATTGATAATACCAGTCGACACTAATGTAAACTCTTTAGTCCCGATTGGTAGCACGAACCAGGACTAAATGTCATTAGTCCTGGACACAAACTATTGCGGGTACCAAAGCCAAAAATCGTGAGATGAAAAGTTATTTCTCTACTAGTGTCAATAGGGCATTTTTTTGTCAAATGGTTCCGAAATGGGCTTCAACTCCATTATAAACTGCTCCAACAGAGGAGTTAGGAAACTTTAGGGTGCGCCACGGTGGGTTGTCTACGTCGCGCCATCTTTGCAAAAGGTAACCTTGAGATAGCCTCGCGAACTGTATCAATCAAGGGAGAGGGAGCAACCTGTGATTGCACATTCAATTTCTTGCATGGTGGATATCAAACATAAATGAGATCAAAATTATTTAAAGTCTCGTTGTCGTTGATTTCTATTTTTTACCCAAATTCAGTAACTCTAGCAATAAAGTAGCATTACATTATATTATATAAAGAGATATTTTACAGTGGTTGGAAAAGTACCGTGGTACCTCCAGGTACTTATATCTTTGTGTATTTTTATAAAGTAATTAATGAAAAATATATTATGGTGGGTGTTTTAGTAATAAAATTAGACATTATGAGCACATATAAAATACGTGAGATCAGCCTAACAGTCCAACAGCACATGTCTGTGAGATCAGCTCAACAGCCCACCAAGGAAGTATCTGCTCCGCGTGAGTTAGCAAAAGCAGCGCTACGCCGTGGCGCCGGTGCCCGCCGCCGACACTCCCAGCTCCACCGGTCGCCAGCGCAAGTTAGTTTACAGGGGAATTTGTCGCTGCTGCAAGTAAGTCTTACATAGCCAATTAGAGTATGATTCAATTTCCTATAGCATCACTAATGTTTCCTTCACGTAGTTCTGGTACTGGGAGCATGTGCATCCATATGGCCACCATGGTTTCACCTATGCCAGGATCCCGCCACCACTGATGGCAAGATGGGATGAAAACACAGCTAAATTAAGAACAAATGCTGGTAGAAAAAATAAAATAGAGGATGGAATTGTAAGTTTCATGACAATGAAAATTATATTATTATATATGTTTTATTGTCACCTTCAATCCTAACTTTTGGCCACTGTTTGAAGGTTCTGATGAACATAACTGAAATCACAGCACACACTAAATTTGAGGGGGTCAGTCCTACCAGTTCAGCAAATGAACATATGCATGCACATGAAGGTGTCAACTATCAACCACGTTCACAAGAAAAGAGTATTAATAAGCAACAGGTAAACCAACAGGACCAAATTGCTTTGTTTAATTACTACATCTACAGTGTATCTGCAATCAACTTATGCTCCTATATTTATCGTGCGGATGGAGCAAATAGTACAATCTATGAATAACAATCATCTAGTATTTCAGAATGATATGGGTAGACAATTCATGTCTCTAGTGCTGTTGGCCAGCCGTATACATGCTAGGCCCTGCCCAAGAACAAAGCACAATCCATTTTTACCATGGAATACTAAAATGACTGATTTACCCTTATTCAAAAATAAAATAAAAATAAAAAATAGATCTGACCCCATATTGTTTTTGGTACTGACCTCATGTAATTTGGTACCATATCCACCTATTTGGTACCTCCCGGTACTTTTAGTTGGGTACGTTCTATTTTTCGACCGTTCGATCTCACCGAATAGATGGCCCATGTTTTTTCTAACCATTGTAAAATTTCTCATAAAAATAAATAAATATATTAATATATTATTATGTTTGATGATTCTAAAAAGTATTATACGTAATTATATTTATCTTATTTATGTTTGATTTGTCTTAGGGCACTCACAATGCAAACTCTATCATAGATTCTAAATCTATTTATTGAAAAGAGAGAAAAAAACCAAAACTTAAAGTCTTATTTACACTCCAAGTCTATGATATCTTTGAGGCAATAAATAAACTTAGAATCAGTGATAGAGTCTGTATTATGAGTGCTTTATATCATGAAAGAACGAAATGGTAGTCAACCAATAACTTGAATCATATTAATTTTGTTATATAAATCATATTTATTTATCTTGATCGGAACTACAAATTATCTACTTGAATCATATCAACAAAAGGATAACATTGAAAAAGTATCACAGATTTTGTTACTCCCTCCGAATAGAAAAAGGAAGTCGTTTTATTACTCCCTCAGAGGTTTGTGGAGGATGACTATCTCAGCGGGTGAAGTTTCTTTGGTGCATCAAGCAAAGAAAAGGATTGGATCTTTAACAGGGTAGATTATATATAAGTACGGAGGAGAAAAGGATTGGATCTTTAACAGGGTAGATTATATATGAGTACGGAGGGAGTACGTAACTTTCTTGACCTGGTTTCTGACTCTAAATGTTTCTATATTACATAATAGAATGGAATCAATGTCAGTTATTATCTCACAACATTGGAGGTACCAAAGCGTTGATACCTGAACAAAAAAATGATTCCAACCGTGAGGATGGAGGTGGACCCACGTGGCAGTTGCTTGGCAGCAACATATATAAAGTCAGCCAAAAAATAGCCTATCCTCTGCCGTAGTTGGAACTTGTGCGTGGCGTTAGCGAGCGTCTCCTATGCTACACCATAGCCACTCGTTTTCTCCTTAGAAAGTAGGGTAAATTTGGTGTAGTACACTGTTTAAATATGGTTTTAGCTGGTGGACACTGCTCATAGTTGTATTTGCTAGAAGACATTCTTCAATTGTGCTAATTAGCTCTTGGACACTATGACTATTAAAATAATATTATCTTGAGGTAGATAGATAAGAGAAGTTAAAAATGACCAAAATACCCCTGATTATTACTGTATAATATTCTATATTTATCTAAAAATGCATAACTTTTGCATATGAGGTTCGATAAAGACAAACTTTATATCAATATTATAGTGCTCAATGAGATCTATAATTTTGAAGTTGACAACTTTTTAATTAAAAACATTTTGAGTATGATTTTTTTTATTTTTTTGGAATTTTTAAAATTAAAATTTCATATATTTGCTACAAGTTTAATGTTTATATTAATAACTGCAACATTGTATATTCCATGTCAACATACAATGTCATTCAATAATTTAAAATTTAAATTTCAAAATCTGAGAATTTTAAAAATATTTTAACAATTTAGATAGTTTTAATAAAAAAGTTGTCAACTATAAAACTGTAGATCTCACCGAGCACTACAATTTTCATATAAAATTTGTCTTCATCTGACTTCATATGCAAAAGTTATAAATTTTAGATAATTACAGGATATTATACAATAATAATCAAGGGTATTTTGGTCACTTTTAACTTCTCTCACCTATGCACCACAAGATAATATTATTTTAATAGTCATAGTGTCTAAGAGTTGATTACCACATTTGAAGAGTGTCTTCTAGAAAATACAATTTTGAGCAGTGTCCATCATGCAAAACCATATTTAAACGGTGTCCTAGAGCAAATTTACCTTAGAAAGTAGTACCAGTCTGCCCGCAAAAGCAAAAGTAGTTTGGTAAGTCCAAACAGAAAATCTTTATATTTTTATTTTTTATTTTTATTACGTTGTCTTTTAAAAAAAGTTACTATGAGATGTGTGTTGATCAAATTTTATTTAATTTTGACTGACTTTGGTTTATTATAACAATATATTTAAATATCTATATAATGATACTAATTATGTACTATAAATATTAATATTTTATTATATATATTTGGTTGAAGCTGAAGATTATTGATTTTTGATGTAGCCTCGAGCAAGGAGACCTCATCCTTCTTATCCTATGGAGAGTATGGACGGTGCATAACAACCTCACACATAATTCAGGTCTCGTTAGTATCTTGGACTCGGTTTCTTTTCTGCTGGACTATCAGGAGGTGCTTTTGCAGGTTCGACATCGTGAGCCACAAGATGGAAAAGGCAAGACAAAGTGTTGGGATGTTGCACTTGCCCCGGTCAGCCTGCTTCTAAAGGTTCCGACTTGGGAGGCGCCACCAGAAGGATGGCTGAAGGTTAATGTCGATGGTTCCTTCGTCAATGATACAGGTGGAGCTGGTGTTGGAGTTGTCGTCAGGGATCACAATGGCAAAGTCTTGCTAATGGCCTGGCGCATACTTTTCCACTGCGCCACAGGAGAGGAAGCAGAGGGCCAGGCCTGTGTGGAAGGCCTTTGTTTGGTCTCTAACGTGCATCTTTTGCCTGAATGGGATGTTAGAAAGGTTAAAAGGGATTGTAATAGAGTTGCTCATGAGGTTGCTCATTTAGCTAGGCGTACTATGCATACTGCGATATGGATGGGGCAGGCGTCTGCGTGCGTTCTTGGCCTCTTAGGCCTTGTTTAGATGAGGGGAGTGAGTTTTTTTCTCAACTGTAGCACTTTCGTTGTTATTTGACAAACTTTGTCCAAATATGGTCCAACTAGACTCAAAAGATTCGTCTCGTCATGTACATACTAAAAGTACAATTAGTTATTTATTTTACCAACATTTAATGCCCCATGCATGCATCCAAACATTGATGTGATGGTGATGTGATAGAGAGAGTGAAAAAAAGTTGATAGTTTGAGGTATGTAAACAAGGCCTTAGATCATGACTGTAATCCTCGCCTTAGTTAAATGAAAATCCCTTTTTACCCGGAAAAAAAAAGTGAGAATGATTTTTTTAAAGGGACGGAGGAGTAGATCGAAAGCCTATATCAGCAGCTATTGAATTGCACGTGCACAGTTCCCCCCGCAAGCAATGATACTCGCTGTCCTCTGCTTCGTGTCCACCGCCGTGGCAGCAGCATCCTCCGGCAAAGCCCACCCGCTCGACCCACTCTCCGCGGCAGAGCTCAGGGCCGTCCGCGCAGCCGTGCTCGCCTCTCCGCTGGTCCCCGCCAGGCCACTGCACTTCCACTACGTCGGCCTCGACGAGCCCGGCAAGGCGGCCGTCCTCTCCTACGCCTACGCCTCCGGTACCGACGCTTCCGCGGCCCCCCCTCCCGCCGCGGCGCGCGCTGGTGATCGCACGCGCCGATGGCCAGTCGCACGAGCTCGTCGTGGACGTCACCGACGCGTCGTCGGCGGCGTCCGTGCTCTCGCACGCGGTCCACCGCGGCGCAGGCTTCCCGATGATGACGACGGAGGACCAGGTGGCGGCGATGGCGCTGCCGCAGGCGTACCCTCCGTTCGTGGACTCGGTGCGGCGGCGCGGGCTGAACGTGAGCGACGTCGGCTGCGGGGTGATCTCCAGGGGCTGGTTCGGCGCCGCCGCCCAGCGCGACTACGGCGGCGGCGGCGGGCGGGTGGCCAAGATGCAGTGCTTCGTGACCGCCGGGTCGGCCAACTTCTACGCGCGGCCGCTCGAGGGCGTGACGCTGGTGGTGGACCTCGACCGGGTGGCCATCGTCGGGTACCGGGACCGGGTGGTGGAGCCGGTGCCCAAGGCCGACGGCACCGAATACCGCGCCGAGAAGCTCGGCCCGCCGTTCGCCGGGCCGGCGACGAAGCCCGGCGTCGTCGTGCAGCCGGAGGGCAAGGGATTCCAGATCGACGGCCGCGTTGTCAGGTACAGTACGTGTCACATCTAATCTAATTATTGGTATGATTACTGTTGATGAAATGGACAGATCGAGCCTCGGTACAGTACGTGTCACCTCTAAATTTCTAAAAAAATATTATATGCAGCCGCTGTTCTTGGTATGATTACTGTTGAACGATTACTGTCGATGAATGGACCGATGGACAGAGCCCACACCGTTGGTGACGAATACTACAGTCCTGCTCTAGTTTTTTTTCCCTCTGGACGTACCGTACATCTGCATCATTCAATAGTGTCGAGTTTATGGTCGATAATTTAAAATGCTATTTTTTATTATGTCATTGATTCCAATGAATGATATACTAAATAATAGGAGGATAATGTTTTTTTTGTCTAAAGTGGTATTTTTATTTCGTACGTTAGCATGTAGGCCATTCGATTTAGCTATAAACTAGCCGTCGTAGAGTAATATTTTTTTTTCTCAAAACAAATTAGGTGTTTTAGCTTATCAGTTGACTTATAAGTCGTGTTGAGGACAAAACCATAGCATACAGTGTTCTTTATATAAATGAACTCTTATTTCCTATTCTCTAGAATACTGTTGATCAATAGCATACACTAATAAGTAGTACTAGTATATTGTCCATGTTAACGTTACGTTGCTACATTAAATCTAAAGTAATTCTATTAAATTTAAATTATTTGCTAATTATGTCTTGTCAAAGTTGAGCACATGTAAAGATTAAACTCAAGACATAAATAATATAGGTTGTATTAAAATATTTGGTTTAGATATTTTCATTTCGCTCGGCTTAGATTAGCTTTGATTTTAGAAAAATCTCTTCTGCCAATGATTAAGTTCTACATGGGTTCACGTATTTTCAATTTATCCTTTTCTGGTATATTTTTTTGAGATGTCACCAAACACATCTCTACTTGAGGGTCCAGAGCAGCAAATCATTTGTAGCTATTTTTCTAGAATATTTAGGTAAGTTTCTTTAATACCCACTATTCTAAGGTAGTGTTTGATTAATGAGATGACCTTAAATGGTCCTAGGATGAAGAATGTTCAGTTCAGAGGTGAGCAAGGGTGATGACATCCCACCTCATAATATTCACGCGAGATGTGGGCCGTCCCCTTCCCCAGAAATTTCACGGACGCCCCGAGTGGGACGAGCACTGCAGGAAAGGAGAACAATATTGAGAAGAGAAGAGAGAAGACCAAGGTCAATCGCGGTGGAAGGTGACAGGCTAGGGGTCGGGCAGCCGAGGTCCGCGCGAGCCTCAGAGATGGGAGATCCAGCGAGGCCGAGACCCACAAGCAGTGGTGGATCCAGGATAAAAATCCACCTATGACGAAGTTTGCACTGATGATTTATATGACATAACAATCATATAAAATAGATAATAATATAGCAATATATATATATATACATTCATAAACAATCTCACAAATAGCATTCTAACTATATTAAAAAGATAAACTTTTCGTTACTAATTGATCAAAAATATAGATTAAAAACAATTCAGAGCTAGAATTCAAAGGCTTGCCGGCAGGGAGGTATGGTAGATGCTACAACTCGCTATACTGGTAAATCCGCCCTTGCTCACAAGCACCATTAGCGGCCATGTGAGCACCAGCTCCGCCCTTGCCCCATCGTGCTCAGCTCCAGCGTGCTCCACCCCTGGCTAGCGGCCATGGGAGCACGAGCTCCGCGCCTGGCACCGTCATGCCAGCCCCGGCGAGCTCCGCCCGTGGCGAGACGCGCGGAGGTCCTAGGCGCCTGCTTTGGGGGCAGCCCTGCTACAGCCGCAGAGCTCGCCACGCCGTCATGCCGGCGAGCTTGCGCGGGAGCGTCGCCCATCACGTGTTGGCCTGAGGTCACGAAGGAGCGACGCGAGGATACGAGATCACGAGCAGACGAACGGTCGGCAACGGTGCGAGCGTTAGGCGGTGCGGCGGCGTTGCACGAGGACGAGCGCAGGGCGGCGACACGAGCGACTAGACCACCGACAACGAGCTCGGGGCGAGGCCAGGAGGAACGACGCAAGGTCACCGAGCGCAGGACCACGATGTGGTTTTGCGACGTATGGTAACAAGAAAGAAAAAAAGAATAAAAAAAGAAAAGAAAAGAAAAAAGAAAACAATATGGCTATGACGTACGGTAAGGAAGAAGAAAAAAGAAAAAAAGAAAAAAATATAAACAATGTGGCTGCGACGTACTGCAACAAGAAAGAAGAAAAGAATAAAGAAGAAGAAAAAGGAAAAGGAAAAAAGAAAAATAATATGAGAGGTGGGAATCGAACCGTGGGCTGCAGACGTCAATGTAGGGGCAGGAAAAAAAAGAAAAGAAAAAAACAATATGGCTACGACGTAAGGTAAGGAAGAAGAAAAAAGAAAAAAAAGAAAAAAATGTAAACAATGTGGCTGCGACGTCGTGCAACAAGAAAGAAGAAAAGAATAAGGAAGAAGGAAAAGAAAAAAAAAACATAATGTGGGTGGTAGGAATCAAACCGTCGGCTGCAGGCGCCAACATAGGGGCAGGCGCGGGCTTTGAAGATGGGAAAATACCATACACATAATGCTGATCGTTGGATTTGAGTGAGTAACGAGAGAGAAGATTAAGAATTAATTTGGATGCTATTGTTTTTCTGGGTATATTTTTTTGAGGTGTGCGTAGGGTGGTCATCTCACCGGAGGAAGTTTCTTTAGTAAACCAAGCAAAGAAAATGGTTGGTGCTTTAGTAGCGTAGACTAGTACCTACTCTATCTACTCCCTCAGTGCCTAAATAGATGTCTTTCTTGCTTTTTGAGAAATGATTTTTAATTAATTTTATATAAAAAATATTAATATTTATGATACATAATTTATATCATTAAATAGATCTTTAAATTTAGTTTTTTAATAAATTTATTTAAAGATATAAATATTATATGTATTTTTTATAAATCTAATCAAATTTTCAACTGAACTCCCCACGTAGCCTCTCACCCACAACCACCACCAGCCACACAAGCACTCCCTGTCCACACAAGCAGTGTAGGGCCGCCGAAGCGGTACTGGACATACCACAACCACTGGAGGGGCGGAGCTCTACTCTCTCTCTAGTAAAAGTAAATCGTTTTGGATAACAATTTGGTCATTAGGAATATAAATTATGAATAACTTTTAAGTTATTGAGTTTTAAAATATAAAAACTATATAAATAGATTTGTATTGATAAATATTTTCATAAAAGTATACATATATCATTTTTCAATAAATATTTTTTATAAAAACAAAGAATCAAAGTTATATCTTGGAGACCGTGTCGTTGTTCAAAACGACCTTCTTTTGCTATATGGAGCGACTACATAGATTCAAAGTAGGATGATATTGTTTTGTATCAACCTTTTAATTATAATTTTGTTTGAAGATTTTGGCAACAAACTGAACTTAAATAAAAAAATGTTTCAACTACAAACTTTTAAATCTTGTTAAGAACTACAACTTTTTATATATGGTATGTCTCAATCTAAGATTGTTTGGAAAATTCAAATATTAGAATCTAAAAATATGTGAATATAATATATATATATATATATATATATGGTGAGTTTTCTATACTCCCGGGAGTAGTTACTCCCATCTTCAAAAAAACCATGTTGCGTATGTGTTCATACTTGTTTATCACTTTGAGTATGTTTATATACTCATGTTAAGATATTTCATGTCTTAATACACTAAAAATTTTCAAAAGAACCCATACTTTTTAATATATTACGAGAATGTCACTCACTACAGTTTATTTACCATAAATCTAGAGATATAAACATGGGAGTAACTACTCCCTGGAAGTAGAAAATAATTTCCATATATATATATAATATATATATATATATATATATGGTAAATTTTATATACTCCCGGGAGTAGTTACTCTCATCTTAAATAATCAACATTATGTATGGATTTATACTTATTTATCACCTTGAGTATGTTTATATACTTATTTTAAGATACTTGAAATCTTACTACCTGAAAAAAAATTTAACATAGCCTATATTTTTTAATATATTATTATAAATGTCATTACAGTACTATATAAAATAAGTATAACTATATACTCTATGTATACATACATACTCAACATAAATATAAGTATAACTATATACTCTATGTATACATACATACTCAACATAAATATTGTTGTAGATATTTTAGTATGATTATATACTCCGCGTATATATATATGACCCCGCTATTTGAAGGCCACATGAGAGTAACTACTCCCAGAGAGTAGGAAAAATTTACCCTATATATATATATATATATATATATATATATATATATAGGATCCCGCTATTTGAAGCGCAGCGCTCAAAATATTATTTAGAGTGTCACTAGCTATCAGTTCCGGCAACCATAAAAGTTACTACTAATTCTCACCTGCAATTGTAAATGGCAGCCACACCATTCTCTCTTTCATCCCGCAACCGTAAAAGTTACTGCTAATTCTACACCCACAACCGTAAATGTTATCCAGATCATTCTCTTCCTTCTACGACATTTACGGTTGCGGGCTAAAATATTTACGGTTGCGGGATCGCTTTCCTAGTGCATACAGAAAGATGGTTGTTGGTAAAAACATTTACGTTTGTGGAATTTAGGATGCTCAATTGGCGCTCTAAATATTATTTAGAGTGTTATATCCTAAATAGTAGTTCTATATATATATATATATATATATATATATATATATATATATATATGACACTAAAAAGACTTCAATTAAAAAACTTTTCAAGAGCAAACATGCATGTACGTCAGGTTAGCCACAACAACTCTATATGGACATTTAAGGCGGTTTGGATATTATAAATTTTGAATTTTAAAATATATGAACTTAAACCATATATATGGAACTCGATCTTAACAACTTTAAATAAAAAAAATTCATATACAAATTGCTGATGCAACCATTTCTAGCGAACGAGCACCTTAGTATATACCCACAATTGTCAATTAAACTACAAAGACAATCCCTTACAATAGCTCCATCTATTGATAATAGCAATTTTTAGATACAAACACTAAGATAACTGTTCGTCTCTGAAAAATAATTTGCAGAGATGGACGCCCTAAGACGATCACTTTTATATAAATAGATCATTAAAACGGAGGTCGATGTCTTACGAGATCCGTCCATATAAATCTAGGATGCCCGTACATGGAAATTTATTTTCAGAGGTAAGCTAGGTAGGGGTGTTTAGTTATCATCCAACAACTTTTCATCTATCACGTAGAACGTTTGGGCACATGCATATGGAGTATTATTAAATGTAGACTAAAAAACTATTTTCAGAGATTGCAATAACTTTGCGAGACTATTTTTAAACCTAATTAGTCTATGATTTGACAATGTTGTGCTAATAATGGAATAGTTAGTCTTAATAAAATCGTCTCACGGCTTCTCGATAGAGCATGTAATTTGTTTTTCATTATTCTATTTTTAATATATTAAATCACTATCGTAATATCCGACGTGATAGCTAAAAACTTATATGTTTTCCGAAACGCGTTGTCTACTATAAAATCATTTACACAGATGGTCCGCGATGATACATGGCCCCTTGCAAAATAAAAACCAATGTTTCCTAAAAATCACTTTTTTAATCATGTTTTGTTAGTTAACTATATATATCCGGCCATCCGGTCACTTGCGCTACACCACTGCAGGTGGGCCAACTGGGAGTTCCACGTGGGCTTCGACATGCGCGCCGGCATGGTCATCTCGCTGGCCTCGATCCAGGACGCCGCCGGTGGCCAGCGGCAGCGGCGGCGGGTGCTGTACCGTGGCTTCGTGTCGGAGGTGTTCGTGCCGTACATGGACCCGTCGGAGGAGTGGTACTTCCGCACGTTCATAGACGCCGGCGACTACGGCCTCGGCGTCTCGACGTCGCCGCTGCTGCGCGGCGCCGACTGCCCCGCCAACGCGGCCTACATGGACGGCTACTACGCCGACGCGGACGGCGAGCCCGTCGAGGCCAAGGACGTGATGTGCCTGTTCGAGCGGTACGCCGGCGACGTCGCGTGGCGACACACCCAGTTTGGCCCGCATGGTCGCGTGGTACGTACCAGTAGGCGATTTTATTTTTATTTTTTCTTTTTTATTGATGGATGCAGAGTTCACGATATATATATATGCATGATGCGATGATGATAATAATGCTCAGGACATGGAGGTGAGACCGGACGTGACACTGGTGGCGAGAACGGTGGTGACGGTGGGCAACTACGACTACACGTTGGACTGGGAGTTCAGGACAATGGGCTCCATCAAGTGTGTGGTGTCACTGAGCGGCATGCTGGAGATGAAGGCGACGTCCTACACACGTGTGGAGGAGATGATGTCGTCAACGGCAACGGGCAGGGACGCGCACGGCACGCTGGTGGCGGAGAACACGGTGGGCGTGTACCACGACCACTTCATGACGTACCACCTGGACCTGGACGTGGACGGCACCGCCAACTCGTTCGTCAAGAACACCATGGTGCCCGCGCGCAACACGGGGGACCCGGCCACGGGCGGCGCCGCCACGCCGAGGCGGAGCTACTGGACGGTGCGCCGCGACGTGGCCGAGACCGAGGCGGACGGCGTCGTGAACGTCAACGCTCCGCCGGCTGCGGACCTGCTGGTCGTGAACCCGGGCAAGAAGACGACGGTCGGCAACGAGGTCGGGTACCGGCTGGTGCCCGCGGGGGCGACGGCCGCGTCGCTGCTCACCGACGACGACTACCCGCAGCGCCGCGCCAGCTACACCAAGCGGCAGGTGTGGGTGACGCCCTACGACAGGGCGGAGATGTGGGCGACGGGGCTGTACGCGGAGCAGGGCGACGGGGAGGACAGCCTGGGCGCCTGGAGCAAGACGAAGGGGAATAGAAGCATCAGAGACCGGGACATCGTGCTGTGGTACACGGTGGGGCTGCACCACATCCCCTACCAGGAGGACTTCCCCGTCATGCCCACGCTCAGCGGCGGCTTCCTGCTGCGCCCCGCCAACTTCTTCGACAGGAACCCGTTGATCCGGACCAGGCCACCACCGCCGCCGCCGGGAGATCACGGCTACCCAAACTGCTCCTGCAGTGGCGTCGCGTCCATGTGATTATTATTGTCATGGATGATATGGATGGATATTCGCATGGCACACGGCTAACATAAGAGCAGCATATATGCTCCTCTCCTGTTTTGTGCGGATGCGCTGGTAGCTCTATGCGATGCAGATGCATGGCATCAGCAGCGAACGAACATGTGAAATACGTAACGCCTCTGCATTACGTATTCCTGACAGCGCACTTACATATATATATATATATATATATATATATATATATATATATATATATATATATATATATATATAGTCTTTATTTATGGTACACAACAATAATTGAACATGTGAAATACGTAACGCCTCTGCATTGAAAATCACTACTTGGTCTGTATATGTGTTCATAAAACTCAATAGTTATGTACGTGGCGTGTGAAATACTCCCTCGGTCCCTCCCTACTCCTAAAATATGTCGTTTAGAACAGCGACAGGTTGTCCAAAACGTAACTTTGACCTCTTGTTTTTTATAAAAATATTTATAAAAAAGTGATATATATACTTTTATGAAGGTATTTTTCAAGATAAATCTATTCATATAATTTGCACATTTGCAAACTTAACAACTAAAAAGTTATTGATGATTTATGTTTTCAATGTTTGACCTAAACCTTGTCCAAAACGACATGTTTTACGAGTACGGAGGGAGTACGTAACAGTTCTGGCTTTGATATGACTGATTATATGTCATCATATACCATAACCACTACCGGAAACCGGTTGTTTGTCGAGTGTCCGCAGTGTTGGGGGACGGGACCCTCGGCAGTGACGTCACGCGGAATGATACGAAGAACAAAGCCCGTGATGTCAGCAGCACTTGTGAAAACCTTCGACGCCTTTTTTCACCCTCGGGTCATCTTCAGGCCTTCGCTGTCTGATCGACCCTCGGGTCATCTTATGACCTTCGCTGTCTGTTTCGACCCTCGGGTCATTATCTAACCTTCGCCGTTAGTCCGACCCTCGGGTCGTCTTCTGTTTTTCACAGGCAAGAAACACAAGGCTCGACGGACCTCGGCAGATGCGGCCCTTCGCGGGCGCGACCACGACTCTGCAAGCACGAAGTGATTGCCGCGTTCCTGTGAGGGGGTGCGCGAGTCAGATGGCGGCGGTCAGAGGGAAGACGAGTTAGGGTTTTTGCATCGTCTGTGTTTGTACGATTATGCCCTTCCGCTGTACAGCTCTGGGGAATCTTTCCTGTACCCTTTTGTAATTTAATCAGTGTCCCTTGGTATTCCCTATAAATACCAAGGGATGAACAATGTCAAAGAGGACGAGAAAAAAGGAAGGAGAACAACAATAGCATCATTCTACTATCCCACACGCTCGTGTCCCATTCGGTTGTCTTGCACCGTCGCTTTTTCACTTGACAGTCGGTAACCTTCGCCACATCCCTGTACGTGTGCGGGGCTGTGCTGACGTAGTACCAACAGTTTGGCGCCGTCCGTGGGGAACGTTACAGTTTTTTACATCTTCGCGTAATGGCTAGAACCAGGAGGACGGTCTTGGGCAGAGACCATCGCACCACGAATGAAGTCGCCGTGACGGTCCAGGGTGTGGAAGAGAACGAGAAGCGCCATTGGGAGCGGAAGAAGTTGTCCCGGAAACTGAGATCCTGGTCCCACATACTCGACCGGCAATTGGGAGTGGAAGAAGTTGTCCCGGAAACTGAGATCCTGGTCCCACATACTCGACCGGCATCACAGCAACACCCGCACACCTCTGGAGAAGGTGGGGGAGGAGGTGAACAGGAGTTGGGTCTCGAGGCCTTAGAGAGGCTCCACGCTGAGCTGCAAGAAAAGAAAAGACGCCTAGTCCAACTTGAGAGGCATAACCGACTGCGGGTCATCAGGCAAAAGGCGGACGAGGCGAGAGAACAGCTTCGTCGGATGGAGGAATCCCTCGCGGCAGCTGAAGCCGAGGCCGAGGGTTGGATAGACAGAGAAGTGCCACCACCCCAGGAGGGCAACAACGAGCAGCATCAGGGCAACGCACGTCAACCACCACCACCCCCGCCACCACCAAATTACCTAAACAACCCATACCCTGAGAGACCACCAAATTTTCGCCAACTTTACCCAGATGAGAGAGAACCAAACCTTCGCAACCAGCGGAGGGCCCAACAACACCAGATGCTTACGACCCGAGATCACCACTCTCCCAAATACTGCAAACCCAACTCTGGCCTCCATCCTACAATCCACAGAATTTGCCCTGTTATGACGGACTTTCTGACCCTCGTCAGTTCATAATGAGTTATGAGGCAGCAGTTGCTGCAGCAGGGGGAGATGAATCAACAATGGCGAAGTCCTTCTATCCTTCGTGACATCGCGCAGACGTGGTACAGCAACCTGCGCCCCGGAACTGTGGATTCCTGGGCCAACCTCAGAGACAGGCTCTGCACAAATTTTAAAGGTATCACAGCAGCCCCATCAAACCCTATCGAGTTGTTCAACTGCAAACAAGAAGAGCGCGAACCACTGCAAGATTACTGGCGAAGGTTCATCCAAATCAGAGCAAGAACTCCGGGGATATCCGACAAAGCCGTAATCCTCGTAGCAGTAAGTGGTTTGCGCCCAGGCCCCTGCTCCTCGAAGTTTGCCAGAAAGTCGGCAAACACAATCGAAGAACTACATGAGACAATGGAAAGATACTGTAGAGCGGACATGAACTTCAGGGCGAAGTCCGATGCTCGAAGGGCACAACAAAAACCGCAGTCGAGACCCTAAGCAAGAGAAAACAACCCTCATCAAGATCCAAGTAACATCGGCGCAATCAACAAGACAGGGCCACTCGAAGACCAGAGTAGGGGCACTCAGTCTTCGGGCAACCAAAATTCGCAAGGATTTCCACCCCCACCTGATCAAAGAAACCAACAGAAGGATCATGCAGAAATATATTGCTACTTTTGTGGTCCAGGGAAAGGTCACACCACCAAATAATGCGAGTGCTTCGCCAAGGGAAAAGAGTACCAGGAATCCAAAAGAGCCACATCGGCAGAAAACCGAACCATCAACCATACCAGAAAGCCAAATTTCAACTCAACCCATCCTCCATACCAGTACACCCCAATAAACTATGGCTTACCTTCGCACCAACCTTTCTACACACATCACCCCCATTACAATCACACCCCATATCAGCCACCCACCTTTCCTCAACGCCAAAACATACCATACACCGTTTCATACCCAACAACCCCTCAAACCCAAACCAACCAACAAGAAAGCAACGCTCTACCACCACCGCCCCCAATACCAGCACTGCCAGCTCCCTAGCCTGTCAAAGCCGAATCCCAAACCCAAACAACTATCAACAACCCAACATCAAACTTCGGCGTAATCCTTGCCATCACCGGGGGCTCTAACGAAGATCATGGCAACAAAAGGCAAAGGAAAGAACATGCCAGAAGAGTGCACCATGTAGCTATTGAAGGACCACAAAAATTTGGGCGATGGTCCCATATCCCAATAACCTTCGATTCTGGTGACATGAAGCTAAGGGATTACCCTCACACTGACGCTATGGTAATCGAAACTAATCTTGCAGGATGGACAGTCACCAAAATTCTGGTCGACACAGGAAGCTCCGCGGACATTTTGTTCGCCACAACTTTCGACAACATGAAGCTTGACAGAAACCTCTTGCAACCTGCTGGCAATCCCCTATACGGCTTCGGCGGTCAGCAAGTAAGAGCAATCGGAAAAATCTCTTTGCCCGTAACCTTCGGAGACCAAGTGAACTGCAGAACAGAACACATAACCTTCGATGTGGTTGACATGTTCTATCCTTACAATGCAATTTTTGGTCGAGGGGTCACCAATGTTTTCAATGCGATCATCCACCCTACATACCTTTGCATGAAGCTTCCTGCTCCGAAGGGGGTCGTTGCAGTATACGGAGATCAAGACGTTGCAAGAGCCGCCGAAGGAACAGTAGCACCTGGGCAACGTAATGTGCACAATTTAACAAAACCTCAAACGACAAACCTCAGCAGCGAAGGTGAAACACACTGTGATCAAAGAAGAGCATCGCCCAAAGAGGAAACCAAACCAGTCCAACTTTTCGAGGGTAACTCTGAAAGAAAAGTAATCATTTCCGCCCACTTAGACCCCCAGTTAGAAAACAACCTCGTTCGTTTTCTCAAAGAAAACTCTGACACCTTCGCTTGGTCTGCGGAAGACCTCAAGGGAGTAAACAGATCTTTGACTGAGCATAGCCTAAACATAAAACAAGGGTATCGTCCAGTCAAGCAAAAGCTCCGCAAAATGTCAGAACAAAGAAAAGAGGCGGTGAGGGCAGAGGTAAACAGACTCTTGGATGCAGGGGTCATCCGTCCTGTCAAATATTCATCATGGCTCTCAAATGTGGTCCTAGTCCAGAAAAAGAACAAGAAATGGAGAATGTGCGTAGATTTCACGTGCTTAAACAAAGCTTGCCCGAAGGACGATTTTCCTCTACCAAACATAAGCACCTTGGTAGACAGAGCAGCCGGATGTCAGATGCTTTCTCTCCTTGACTATTTCTCGGGGTACCATCAAATCTGGACGAACGAGGACGACGAAGAAAAAACAAGCTTCATTACCCCCTCGGGCACTTTTTGCTTCTGGAGAATAACAAAAGGCTTGAGAAATGCAGGGTCTACCTTCGCTCGCATGACGTCCGAGGTTTTCAAAGATGAGCATGCCATCTCCGCTTATGTCGATGATTTAATCGTTCAAAGCCAACAAAGAGGAAACCACATTTCAGACTTGACTAGAATTTTCAACAACCTTCGGTCTGCCGGGTTGAAGCTGAACCCCGAAAAATGTGTCTTCAGAGTCAGCGAAGGAAAACTGCTAGGTTGTATTGTCTCTCCAAGGGGATCGAGGCCAACCGAGAAAAAATTGATGCCATCATCAACATGGAACCACCAACGACCAAAAAAGCAACTCAGCGACTGTTAGGGCGTTTAGCAGCACTCAGTAGATTCATCTCGAGATCAGCTGAGCGAGGGTTACCTTTCTTTGAAACTTTGAGAAGCACCGCTCCATTCAATTGGGGACCTCGGCAGCAAAAGGCCTTCGAGGACTTAAAAAAGTACCTTACCAACATGACCATCTTGACCAGCCCTAGCGAAGGGGACTTGCTGCTACTGTACATCGCAGCTTCGCCGCATGCCGCCAGTGCAATGTTGATAAAAGAAGTACACCAAAACAGCAAAACCAGGCAGGCCCCATCTACTATGTGTCAGAAACCCTTGAGGGCCCCAAGTGAAACTATTCAGAGCTCGAGAAAATAGCGTATGTCGTGGTCATGGTGTCAAGAAAGCTCAAACACTATTTCCAGGCACACGAAATCCAAGTACCCTCAGCATACCCCCTCAAAAACATTTTCAAGAACAATGAAGCAATCAGCAGAATAGCAAAATGGGCAGTTGAATTGAATAGTTACACCATCACCTTCGTGGGAAGATCAGCGATCAAATCGCAGGCTTTAGCAGATTTCATAGCCGAATGGACTCCAGACCCTTGCAAAAAAGGAGTCAAAGCAGACCCGTTTTGGATAGTGTATGTCGATGGAGCCTAGGGAGCAGCTCGAGCAGGAGCCTCGGCCATCCTAGTTTCGCCATCTGGGTCGAAGCTACGGTATGCAAAAAGACTAGACTTCAAGTGCACAAATAATTCTGTAGAGTACGAAGCTGTAATACTGGCACTTTCAAGGCTTCGAGCATTATCGGTCCGAAGGGCGGTCATCAAGACAGACTCCCAAGTCATCGCGGGTCATATTGAGAAAAATTACAAAGCAAAAGATTCAGAGCTACACAAGTACTTACAGTATGTCCGAAGGCTAGAATCTTTCTTCCTTGGCATAACAGTCAAATCAATACCGAGGTCCGAGAACAGCGAGGCAGACAACCTGGCCAAAGCAGCACCGCAACAGTTACATTTACCCCCAGACGTCTTTTACGAAGTAGCAACACAATCAGCAATCGAAGCCTCTGAAAAAACAGCGAAGCAGATCAATGCAATTCAGAGCGAAGATTGGAGAGCCCCAATCATGGCCTATATCAACAGGTTGCACGAGCCCGATTCCAAAGAAGAAGAAAACAAACTCAGCCAAAGAGCTCGAGGATATAAAATAGTAGATAACACCTTGTTCAAAGCCTCGGTGAGCTTCCCATGGCTAAAATGTGTGTCACACAATCAAGGAAAGGACGTACTCAAACTCATTCACAAAAGTATCTGCGGCTCACATAACGGCCCAAGGGCGCTGGTGGGAAAAGCTTTCCGTCAAGGCTTCTTTTGGCCAACAGCATTACGAGATGCAGAAGAGATTGTCAAGCATTGCGAGGGATGCCAACTAACAACAAAAACGCAAAGCGCCCCAGGTGTCCCAACAACTTTGACATGCCCAACATGGCCTTTGCAAAGGTGGGCAATGGATCTGGTCGGTCCTTTACCAGCGGCTCCAGGAAACCTTCGCTACGCAGTGGTAGCCGCGGAATACTTCACGAAGTGGATTGAAACAAGACCATTGGCATCCATCACTTCTCTAGCCGTAAAGAAGTTCTTCTGGCAGCAAATAGTTTGTCGTTTTGGAGTTCCCAAACACCTAACCGTCGACAACGACACTCAGTTTGACAGCGAGGTTTTTAAGGAATTCTGCGCTCAAATTGGTACAGCCTTGTGCTTCGCCTCAGTCCGGCATCCTCAATCGAACGGCCTCGTTGAAAGAGCTAATGCCACAATTTTTCAAGCAATATCCAAAAAACTCCAAGGCAGGCCCAAGGGAAAGTGGGCGGAAGAGCTAACCTTGGTCACCTGGTCCCATAACACTTCGGAATGCAGAGCTACCAAGTTCACACCATTTAGGCTCCTCTTTGGAGAAGAAGCTGTGTTACCAGAAGAGTTGAAATATGGCTCTCTCAGAACAACCCTCGGATCAGATGAACAAAACCAGCTGTTAGATAAAGATTTGCTCGAGGAAACGAGATGCAGCGTAGTGCACGAGGAAACCAAAAAATGGAGAGACAAAAAAGTGAAAATCAAAGACTTGAAGAAGGGTGACATCATCCTCATTCGGAAACAAAACGCCAATATGGCGGGAAAATTTCAGCCAAAATGGACGGGACCATACCTGATAACAGAATGCAATCGTCCAGGGTCTTTTCAACTCTCTGACAGCGAAGGAAACCGCCTGCCACATACCTGGAATGTTGATGACCTTCGCAAATACTACCCATAGCGGAGCCTTAGCGAGCACTCGCAACATGTAATTTGCCTTTTCTCTCTCGCCTTTTCTTTTTCAAGTACCATGTATTGTAACAAAAACAAAGGAGTTGCACTCTTTTTCCTTACGAAGGGGCATAAGGTTTTTTAACGAGGCAACATCCAAATCCTTAATACAAGCAACAACCCCCAAAAAAGAAAACTCCAATTTTTTTTCCTTTTTTCTTTTCTTCCATCAACATCGAAAAAAGCGACTCTTCATCAAGAGCGCTTATAATTGATGAAAACCCCCGAAGATTGTTTCGAAACACAAACATTTCGAAACAAACTTGTAAGGCAAACTTCACCTCCGCCTAAGATAAGGGGAGGCGTGAAGTCACAAAAAATCAAGTACCCTCGCAAAAACGCCAGGCGCTTGTAAGGCAAACTTCACCTCCGCCTAAGATAAGGGGAGGCGCGAAGTCCAAAAAAATACAAGTACCCTCGCAAAAAATGTCAGGGGCTTGTAAGGCAAACTTCACCTCCGCCTAAGATAAGGGGGGCGCGAAGTCACAAAAAATCAAGTACCCTCGCAAAAACGTCAGGGGCTTGTAAGGTAAACTTCACCTCCGCCTAAGATAAGGGGAGGCGCGAAGTCACAAAAAATCAAGTTATACAAGGATAGGAGCACGATGGCGTCATTGTTATCCAATCTTTTTTCATAAACTTTAAAAGTGAGCCTCGCTAAAAAAGATAGGGGGCGTCGCTGTTTTCCTAAACAGCTTATAGAAACGTTAAAAGCGAGCCTCGCTAAAAAAGACAGGGGGCGTCGCTGGTTTCCTAGATGAAAGCCCAAGTTTGGTTTTGGATAATTGATGAAACCCATTGGACTAACCTTTGTCATTAAGTGTTTGATTTAGCAAAAGGTGGTCCATGGCTCAAGCGAAGCATGATGATGGACATATGATGCAATGATCAAGTGATTGGTCGTAAGATGGTCCATATCTTCAATAGAAGAAAAGAAGAAAGAGAAAAATAAAAGAGCTCAAGGCAAAGGTATAACCAATAGGCTCTTTTGTTTTGGCACTCAAGACACCATAGAGGGTGTGAGTGTATTTAGGATAGATAGCCGTACTATCAAGGGGAGAAATTCATAAGCATACGGTTATCAAGTTGCCTCTAGTTGCATTTGCATATAACGTAACTAAAATGAGGCGATAAATCCTTTGAAAAATGCTTTGAAAATGCTAACACACTTGCACAAGGTGGTGTACACTTGGTGGTGTTGGCACATTTGCAAAGGAGAAGAAATCAGAAGTGAAGAAAAGTGGTCAGGAAGCATCGGACGCTAAAAGACAGGAGCGTCGGACGCTGGCCGAGCGTCCGATGGTAAAACCCGATGCTCGGCGCGGAGGGCTCGGGCGAACCGAAGTTTGAGCATCCGATAGCTCGGGCGAAACGGAAGCTGCGCTCGAGGCCGAGGCCTGGCTCGAAGGCTCGAGGCCGCTCGGGCGAATCGGAACTTGAACGCCCGAGGCCAAGGACTGGTTTCAGGGGCTCGGGCGAATCGTAGATGGAACGCCCGAGGTTGAGGTCTGACCGGACGCTGCTAAAAACAGCGACCGGACTCGCCTGTACCACTGTTCATGAGAGGCATCAGGTTCAAATAGTTTGATCGGACGCTGAGTGAGTCCGGTCACTGATGACCGGACGCGTCCGGTTGATAAAAATCCTCTCTGGAACCTCTCTGTATTTGACCGGACGCTAAGTGAAATATTTGACCGGACGTGTCCGGTGCTAATGACGTAGAGTCCGATGATCGTGAAGCTTTTCGTGCAAATTAGCCGTTAGAGGCATCAGACGCGTCCGATGATCAGAGCGTCCGGTGTACTCTCTTGGCGCAGTAGCGGAATGGGCAATCAGACGAATGTCGTTGATTTCACGTGGACACATGGCGGCCATCTAGAGACCGGACACAGTAGGAGCGTCCGGTGCTCCTCGGCAGTGCGTCCGGTCACCGCGTTTTTTACCCAGCGAACAGGTAACGGCTCCTTTTGTTTTGAGGGCTTATAAATATGAGTTGGCCGGCTTAGGGGACATCTCTCTGGTACTTTTTGAACATCTTTGTGATCCCTAGAAGCTGAGCACTCCCCTCCCACTCATCTCTCTTGCTTGATTGCGTATTCGAAGTGAGATTGAGTGAAACCAAGAGCTTGCATTGTAAACTTGCATTCTAGAGGCATCTTGGTGATTGTTGCTACGGATTTCTTTTTACTCTTGGCACTTGCCGGTGCCTAGACGGCTTGGTGGCAGCGGAGGAGGATTGGCACAAGTTGGTGATTGTTCGTGGCCATCCCGACGACTTTGTGAGGGGCTTGTACCTCCCCGGCGAAGAGCCAAAGGTAACTCCTAGTAAATTGCGTGTGTCATTGAGTTACCATTGCTTGGGGTAGGTTCTTGTGGCACTCTTGGAGAGCTCGGTGTGTGATACCGATTAGCCACCGAACCACGAAGCCTTGGTCGACACAACGAGGACGTAGCGTGCCGGCAAGCACGTGAACCTCGGGGATAAATCTTGTGTTCATATTGTGTCCCTTGGAGATTGGCATTCTATTGTGACATCAATTATCTTCTCTTCCCGGTTCGGTAAAATTACACTACCACTCTCTTGTATCTCTTTGTTCATACTTTTTGTAGAGTAACTTGTTTCTCTTGCTAGTGATAGTAGTAGCTTTACTAGTATAGCTTGTTTAGCTTTGCTAGCTCTCTTGTGTAGCTCACTAGTTTGCTAAAGTAGTGACTTAGTTTATGTGTGCCTTAGAGATCATAATTGACTAGATTTGTAAATAGGTGGCTTGCGTTTTTGACATAGAGCTAGAGCAACCGCATTTATCGCTTTGTTGTTGTCTAACAAATTGCTCTAGTATTTTGTAGAATTTTAAATTAGGCTATTCACCCCCCCTCTAGCCAATTAGGACCTTTCACTAGACAACTTACATAAACGTTAAAAGCGAGCCTCGCTAAAAAAGACGGGGCGTCGTTGGTTTCCTAAACAACTTACATAAACGTTAAAAGCGAGCCTCGCTAAAAAAGGCAGGGGGCGTCGCTGTTTTCCTAAACAGCTTACATAAACGTTAAAAGCGAGCCTCGCTAAAAAAGACAGGGGGTGTCGCTGTTTTTCTAAATAGCTTTCATAAACGATAAAAGCGAGCCTCGCTAAAAAAAGACAGGGGGCATCGCTGTTTTCCTAAACAGCTCACATAAACATTAAAAACAAACTCGCCTAACAAAACAGCGAGGGTCAATTTTCATCTATTGTCAAATCCCAAAAGCAACCAACGCCGGGACATAATAATCTTACAACTTTTTTGCACAAGTACAAAACTTCGGAAAGTACCAAGTTACAAGGCATCCTCACCATTTGCAATTGATATTATATCATTACAACCCTCGTAGTCCACTTCAAACCCTATTTCCATCGGGACAATAGGTCCCCATAGTAAAGGAGCCGCAAGCACAATTGGCAGTTCCCCGGGCAACACCCTCGCTCTATACATATATCGACGTTCTACGTTACTACTCTCCAAAGGCTCCTCCTTTGGAATCACAAGAGAACCATCTGGACCCACATTGCTACGCCCAAACAAGAAATCCAGAGCCATGTTCTCGTCGATGTCATCATCAACAGGAGGTTGTGAAGAAGAACCAAACAAAAATCGCACAGCCTGCCGGTCCGTGTAATCCGCGTCACGTCAAAAACAACTCGAACGACTGTTTTTTAAATCGTACCTTCGCACCTTAGACCACCAAAAACGTTCGAAAGACAGCGAAAGATGTTTGAGCCTCGCCCGAGCCCATGACTCGCCAGTTATAAACGTATCCTGATAATTTAACGTGAGGGGCGTCACATCAAACACCTCTAGCACGGTTCCATCAGGAACCTGCATTTTCAAACAATCAAAGAGAGACTCAGTCTTTCCCAACACTATCTCCCCCACCCAAAACAATTACAAAATGACCCTTTTAAACTTTCCATAATTCTCACACCTGCTCGGAATCCTCACGCCTCTCCACCTCAACCTCGCCAGTCGCAGCAGCCTCCGTCATAGTTTGGTCAGTAGCAGATGCTTCGACCGCGGCCGTCTCTTCGACAGCACGTTCTCCTGTGGCAGAAGCCTGCTCGACCTAGGGAGCCGCATCAACCGGTGGAACCTCCGTAGAGCTCCGCACCGATGCAGCATTAGAGCATCCCGGAACATCTTCGTTCATCGACGGCGATGAAAGGTCCTTGTTTGGTTTTGGTAATTGAGTGACAACTTAGGTGGACTAATATGTGTTTAAAGTGAATTACACAGGTGATTAGTCCACAGGTGATCATGTGTGAGCAACATATGCCATAGAGGAGAATTGGCTTGGAGGATGTTGCAATGCTCATGCATGAAGATGAAGAAGGAGCTTAATGCATATGTGACATGACATGTGGTCATATGGCTAAGATGGAGAAGATCAAGGCAAGACTTGGCTTGATGGACCGGTTGCGAAGGTGAAGGGCAAGTTGAGGCTTTGAAGCCGTTGGTACCGAGTGTCGGGAGGCTTAAGCAAGACTTGGCGCCGAAGGACCGAAGCGATGGTGAAGAGCAAGTGATGTCAAGATCGATGGACCATGGAGGCCATGTGATGATATGAAGTGGATCATATCATTTGAAGATAGGTTGGTGCATGTGTTGCATCAACACCGAAGGAGATGGAATGGAATGCGCAAGGCAAAGGTATATTTGTAGGGCATTTCATTTCACCGGTCATAGGTGTGTAGAGAAGATTATGACCGGGTTTAGGATAGATGGCCGTACTATTAAGAGGAGCAAACTTGTTTGCATATCGGTCATCTAGTGCCACTTAAGCGATCTAACTTTGCGATGTTACTATGATCGAGTGGCGTGGTGAGTGCAAGTGAAAATCCTTTGAAAAATGATTGTGAAAATGCTAACACACTTGCACAAGATGATGAACACTTGGTGATGTTAGCACATTTGCAAAGGAGAAGTTGTTGAAATAGTTTTGGATCAACTCAGAGATGGAAATGAAGTTTTCTGTGTGTTGTCGGTGGTACCGACCTGGGGGTGTCGGTAGTACCGACCCAGGAGGGCTGTTTGCAGCCTCTCTGGATGTGGCTCGTTTTTGGCCTGGCGGTGGTACCGCTATTACCTCGGTACTACCGCCGGCGGTGGTACCGACCAGGGGTCGGTGGTACCGTGGCCCTGAAGGGGTTTTGCGGAGCTCTCTGGAAGTGGCCAGTTTTGGCCTACCGGTAGTACCGCCATTACCTCGGTAGTACCGCGCTCGGTACTACCGACTCAAGGCCGGTGGTTGGCAAGTTTGCGGAGCTCTCTGAGTTGAGTGGAAGATGACCTGGCGGTGGTACCGCCATAGGGCCGGTACCACCGGGCTTGGAAGTACCGACCAGGGGGTCGGTAGTTCAAGAGTCAGGAGGAAGTTTTTGAATACGTTCGAAAGTAGCCTGCCGGTAGTACCGCCATAGGGCCGGTACTACCGACCTCGGAGGTACCGACCAGAGAGTCGGTGCTTCGCCTAAATCAGCGGGCCTTGTGGTAACGGCTAGTTTGACTAAGCCGGTAGTACCGCCCAGGAAGGGTCGGTACTACCGACCGAGGCGCAGGAAAGGGGAAACGGCTAGTTGGCCGCTCCCCTCTATAAATAGGAGTTGAGGCCGGCTTAGGGCCGGCGGCTGAGCACTCCAAAGCCTTGGTGGCTTGAGTGGATGTGCCTGGGAGCCCTCTAACTCGCTTGTGCTTGCTAGTGCGCGAATCTATTGCGAGTGAGCGATTCTAGTGCGTTGCTTTGAGAGATAGCATCGAGTGGCACTAGGTGTTCGAGTTGCAAGCCGGTGGTGCTTATTACTCTTGGAGGTTGCCACCTCCTAGACGGCTTGGTGATCGAGTCTCCGTCGTGAAGCCCGCGTGAAGATTGTGCGTGGCTCCGGAGAAGGATTGTGAGGGGCATTGTGCTCGCCCCGCGGGGATCGCGAAGAGCAACTCTAGTGGATTGCGCGTGTCATTGAGTTACCCTCACTTGTGGGTGAGTTTTTGCGGCGCTCGAGTGTCGAGCTAGGTGTGGTGCCTATTAGCCGCCGAACTACCAAAGTGTGTGGTCGACACAACGGGGACTAGCTTGGTGGCAACCAAGTGAACCTCGGGAGAAAAATCACCGTGTCAACTTCGTGTTCATCTTCTCGGTGGTTTGCAAACTCTTTTCACTAGCTTGTATTTACTTGTTCATATACATGTGCTAGTTGCTCTTATGATTAGTTAGCTTGTGTAGCTTGCTAGTTACCTTCCTTGCTTGTGTAGCATAGAAGTTGATCCCATGAGTGACTAGTTGACTTGTAGTCTTGCTAGTCACATTGCTTAGTTTGTGTAGCTAAGTTGAGCTCTCTAATTTGGCTTGTGTAGCCTTGTTATTGAGCATTGCTAGTGAGCTTAGGAGCTTTGTGCTTTGCTTACTAGATTGTGTAGGAGCTCCCCCTTGGTTGAAGTACTAGTTGCTTAGGTTTGTGTGACCTTGCATCTAGAATTGATTAGGTGAGCTCTAACTAGCCCGACACCTTATTTGCTTTGTTTAGGATCTTTTATAAGGTGTCATAGAGTATAAGTAGAGGGGTGTAGTCTTGGCTAGACCGATAGATTTAATTCCGCATTTGTTTCGGTTAGCCATTCCGCTGCAATTAAGTTTAAGTTTTTAGAAAAGACTATTCACCCCCCCTCTAGTCCGCCATCTCGACCCTTCAATTGGTATCGGAGCTAGGTCTCTCATTTGTGGTCTTCACCGACCCGAGAGGATGGCGACTTACGGGCTAGGAATTGATTGTCCACACATTTTTGATGGCACTCACTTTACACGATGGAAAACTTGGATGATGTGTAATTTCAAGTTTATTTGCCCTCAAATGTGGTGGATCGTAGATGTAGGCTTTTCTCATGTGTTGGATGAAATGAATCTAACTCAAGCACAAGAGAAATGCCTAGATCTCGAGTGCCAAGCTACTAACATCATTTTTAGATCTTTGCATGATAATATCTTTAGTGAGATCATGGATATGGAGTCCTCCCATCACATGTGGAAGTATCTCAATGACAAGTATGGGAGTGCTCCAATTGATGATGATGTTAGTGAGCCCGAGGAAGAGGCACACGAGGTGGTTGAGCAAGACCACAGCCCCGTGATTGTGGAAGATTGCTCCACCTCAAGCTCAAGTGATGCAAGTGATGATGATATTCCAAGCACACTTGATGATGATGGTTCATGCTCCGGCTATGAGAGTGATACTTCTTCGAGCTCTCCAACCACTACATCGCATTGCTTCATGTCACACGGTGACACTAAGGTTTGCAAAGCTAATGTGATTGATCTTAATGCATATGAGGAGCTCTTGAGTAAATATGCTAGCATGACCATCGCTTTAGAAAATGAGATGTCTAAAAATGGAAAATTAACAAAAGAAAACTCATTTCTAAAGAATGCATGTGAACAACAAAAGGATCTACTTTATGTTACTACTTGTTCACATGATGAGCTAAAATTGACTCATGAGGAACTATGTGTTGCTCATGATAACTTGGTAAAAGACCATGCTTTTCTCACTAAGAAGCTTTCTAATGTAGAAACTAAAACTAGTGAGAGCTCATCACATGGGTCAAATGATCTATTGCAAAACGTTGCTAACCCATGTGATGTAGGCAAGAAGCATATATCCACCTCTTGTGAAGATTTATTATCTATGCCATGTTCTTCACATATAGATGCTTGTTCTACTTCCTTGTCTTGTGAGACTAACATTTTGAAGGAGAACAATGAGCTCAAAAGTGAAGTGAAGAACTTGAGCAACAAGTTAGAGAGGTGGTGTAGATCAAAGGTCACCCATGAGCACATGATGAAAAATCAAAGAAGCTATGGTGACATGAGTGGCATTGGCTTTGACAAAAGCAATGTCAAAGGAAAGAGATGGGGCAAGAGAAGACATGAAAGAGAAATGAAGAAGCAAGAACAAGAAAAGCTATCTCATTTCATGTGCTATCAATGCCATGAGATGGGACATCTTGCAAAAGCTTGCCCCAACAAGAAGAAGCCCCAAGATCAAATCAAGATCAACCATGAAGATGATAATATGGGGAAGAAGACAAGAAGGGGAGGTAGAAGATCAAGATCAACACAAGACCTCGCCCAAGTCAAGTGCTATGAATGTGAGAAGATGGGTCACTTTGCCTCAAAGTGTCCCAACAAGCTTGAGAAGAAGGCTCAAGCAACCCAAGTGAGGCAAGGCAATGAGAAGCAACACATGAGCAAGGAAGAGAAGGCTCAATCAAGAAGAAATTGCTACTCATGCCGGGAAAGGGGACACATGGCTCATTCATGTCCCCTAGGTAACATTCCTAAGCCTATTTCAATTGCTAATGATTCTATGCTTAGGAAGGATGATAATGGTACCTCTAAGACTACCATTACAACTCATCCCGCTATTCATACTAAGGCTATGCCAAAGTATGTTGCACCTAACTTGAGAGGACCCAAACAAGTTTGGGTACCATCAACTAGTGGATGAATGTGTGTAGGTACCATGGCATTGGAGACTTGATTCAATTTGTTCTATGTTGATCATCATGTGATTGAATCAAGTAATGAAGCTTAGTGCAAATCCATCCCAATGCCAAGACAAAAGAGTGAAGTCCAAGTGCTACAACATACAAGTGCAAAAGATCAAGTTGTGGTGGTAAAATGGAATATTTGAAGGCTTGCAATCAAATTTAGTTGAAGCTTGCTTTTGGATGATCATGAGCTACTAAGGTATATCTCTAGTTGATCATGTTATTTTAGATGCATATGAGATGATTGAATCGGATATATATGCATATGTTGCTTGCTATAAGATGATTGAATGGATTTGATGCTTAGTGATCAAAATTGAGTTAGTTTGAATGGATATGTTCATGAGACTTCTTTTAGTAAGTGATTTGAATGGATATATGTTTTGTGAGAGTATTCAAACATGTTAGCTCAAGTTTGATTCAAATTGGTAGAGTATAGCTCAATTGCTCCAAGTTGTCAAAAATCTGAAATCTGAGCTAGCTGTGATAATAGCCATGTTTGAATGATCAAATCTATTTGGATTGGCTTGAAATTTGGTACACATGCTCTACACTTGTGATATTAGTCGCTGTGCAAAATTCATGATTATTGGATAAGATGTACTTTGGTTTTGGAGTAGATCTTGTCAACTATTGTGCAGCAGTTTTCAGCATGTAGTACTATGGAAAGAATTGAAATCTGGTAGCAATCTAGAAAGCCAATGAAGCTCAAATTTTTATGGCTGCTAGAACACTTAGAGAGGCACATCTCCACCAAATTTCATAGTCATTAGACTTATATTTTGGGAGATATGCATGTTTCTTTGAGAAGGACAGAATCTGCCAGAAAAGTGACAAATATTGGATTAATCTAGAGTCACTTTGATTGAAAGGCCCTCAAGTTGGAATCATGTTTATAAAGTGGTTGAGGGACCTATGTTTGGTTTTGAGATGAGCTAGAAGTATGGCAAATATGAGTACAAGTTCATGTGATTGGGAAGTGTATTTGGCACACATTTGGTACTCAAATTGAAGATCAAGACCAACATCAAGATGAAGATAAAGATCAAGCTCTAGTATCAAATTGAAGATCATTTGGAAGAAAGAAAAGGACTCAAAGAGGAATTCAAAGTCACATTTTCAAGAAGAGTTTAATTGGATCAATCAAACAAGGTCAATTCAAGTGAGTATCAAGGATGGTTCTTTGGAGAGAGGTCACTTCTCCCTTTTGTAGGGGCTTGCCGCCTTTGGTAGGTTAACCAAGTATGATACTTGGAAGGCTAATATGGAAGTGGTGATTCAAAGGATATTTGAGATGCTTAGTTGAAGCAATGAAAGGATTGACCAAGCAAAGCAAGCAACATGCAAGATAGTAAGGCAAATCATGACAATTCAAGTGGTATTCATATGCAAGCTATGTTCAAATGAAGAAGCAAGCCAACCACAACAAGATAGCGCACTTGATCATATGTGTGAAGATTTGTTCTAATCAATTGGTATCTATTGGTCTTCACCATGGACTTCACATTGCTATTTGGAGCTTAATTGGAATCAAATGACTATCCTCTACTCCAAGATAGCAAAGGTATCATTGTAATGTGCATGATCATATTCATCCCTTACTAGTATGCGGTTAGTGCATATAGTACATGCTCAATAGGATCATGCATAACAATTGAAAAGTTTAAATTCATAGCCTACCACTATTGCTTGATTGACTATATGATCTAGTGGATAGTATGTGAATTTGTTCATGAGCTAGTGAACCCAAGTACTTGATCTAGAAGATGAACATTCAAGTGTCTAATTCAACATGAGTAAGATAACCATTGAAAGATGTGTGAAGAAGCTTACTCTAGAGCAAACCGAGTTAGATATCTTATGCAATATTGCCTAGTTCAAGTCACAAATGAGAAGCTCATGAAGACGACAAGAGTTCAAGAAGAAGACAATAATGCAAATGGATATCAAGTTTAAACTTTCATTCAAGTGGTATCCTACAAGACTTCAAGTGATCCTCAACTATAAGTGATCAAATCAAGCAAAGCATCCCTCTCCAACAAGAGCTCAAGTTTATCAATTGGATGACCCATGCTATGACATAGGGGAGGTGCCCCACCTAGTGGTATCAAGGTCAAAGATCCTTCAAGTGGGTTTCATTCCAACACATATAGTAGTGTCCATCAAAAATGAAGCCTAAAGTGTCAACCATCTACCCTAGTGTCACCCTTTGTGAGAAAAGAGCATACCTTTTATGGTCATTGATGACAAAGGGGGAGAAGTTATGGAAAAGATATGTCAATTATGATATGTCAAGGACAAAGAGGGAGAAAAGAAGATGGACATGGATCAAGAGGGAGCAAGATTGAAGGATCAAAATTCTTGGACAATGAGAGCACACAAGTAGGGGGAGCAAGCTCATGAACTTGGTTGTTGCATTTGATATGTGCATAATCATGTGCTTGCTTGCATTGCATAAGTTTTAAGATTTTATATGCATGCTTGTGTGGTATATGCTAGTTATAGGATTTAATTGATGAATTGATAACTAGCATGCATAGGTTAATAGCTAGACTTGTGCTTTTAATGCAAAACTAGACCCTTGCTATTAATGTTGATCTCACGGGGTTTTCTAGTTTTTATGATGTCTAGCTACTCTTCGATGCTAAGGATGAATCAAAATGTGGTATGCACGCTTCAAAGGTAAAATTTCATCATGTATACCTTAGCATCACTTAGTAGTGCTAACACTCCCACAAATTTCATATTTATGCATGTGTGCAAGCTTGAAACCAAACCATTTGAGCACACATGTAGGGGGAGTTAACACTACAAAGTTGGGTTGTATGGTGCTTATCCAAATTCTCTTATATGGTCTTAACGTTGGATAAGTAACATAGAATCCAAAGAGCTTAATTTCCATATCTTTGTAGAGTTGTCATCAATTACCAAAAAGGGGGAGATTGAAAGGTCCTTGTTTGGTTTTGGTAATTGAGTGACAACTTAGGTGGACTAATATGTGTTTAAAGTGAATTACACAGGTGATTAGTCCACAGGTGATCATGTGTGAGCAACATATGCCATAGAGGAGAATTGGCTTGGAGGATGTTGCAATGCTCATGCATGAAGATGAAGAAGGAGCTTAATGCATATGTGACATGACATGTGGTCATATGGCTAAGATGGAGAAGATCAAGGCAAGACTTGGCTTGATGGACCGGTTGCGAAGGTGAAGGGCAAGTTGAGGCTTTGAAGCCGTTGGTACCGAGTGTCGGGAGGCTTAAGCAAGACTTGGCGCCGAAGGACCGAAGCGATGGTGAAGAGCAAGTGATGTCAAGATCGATGGACCATGGAGGCCATGTGATGATATGAAGTGGATCATATCATTTGAAGATAGGTTGGTACATGTGTTGCATCAACACCGAAGGAGATGGAATGGAATGCGCAAGGCAAAGGTATATTTGTAGGGCATTTCATTTCACCGGTCATAGGTGTGTAGAGAAGATTATGACCGGGTTTAGGATAGATGGCCGTACTATTAAGAGGAGCAAACTTGTTTGCATATCGGTCATCTAGTGCCACTTAAGCGATCTAACTTTGCGATGTTACTATGATCGAGTGGCGTGGTGAGTGCAAGTGAAAATCCTTTGAAAAATGATTGTGAAAATGCTAACACACTTGCACAAGATGATGAACACTTGGTGGTGTTAGCACATTTGCAAAGGAGAAGTTGTTGAAATAGTTTTGGATCAACTCAGAGATGGAAATGAAGTTTTCTGTGTGTTGTCGGTGGTACCGACCTGGGGGTGTCGGTAGTACCGACCCAGGAGGGCTGTTTGCAGCCTCTCTGGATGTGGCTCGTTTTTGGCCTGGCGGTGGTACCGCTATTACCTCGGTACTACCGCCGGCGGTGGTACCGACCAGGGGTCGGTGGTACCGTGGCCCTGAAGGGGTTTTGCGGAGCTCTCTGGAAGTGGCCAGTTTTGGCCTACCGGTAGTACCGCCATTACCTCGGTAGTACCGCGCTCGGTACTACCGACTCAAGGCCGGTGGTTGGCAAGTTTGCGGAGCTCTCTGAGTTGAGTGGAAGATGACCTGGCGGTGGTACCGCCATAGGGCCGGTACCACCGGGCTTGGAAGTACCGACCAGGGGGTCGGTAGTTCAAGAGTCAGGAGGAAGTTTTTGAATACGTTCGAAAGTAGCCTGCCGGTAGTACCGCCATAGGGCCGGTACTACTGACCTCGGAGGTACCGACCAGAGAGTCGGTGCTTCGCCTAAATCAGCGGGCCTTGTGGTAACGGCTAGTTTGACTAAGCCGGTAGTACCGCCCAGGAAGGGTCGGTACTACCGACCGAGGCGCAGGAAAGGGGAAACGGCTAGTTGGCCGCTCCCCTCTATAAATAGGAGTTGAGGCCGGCTTAGGGCCGGCGGCTGAGCACTCCAAAGCCTTGGTGGCTTGAGTGGATGTGCCTGGGAGCCCTCTAACTCGCTTGTGCTTGCTAGTGCGCGAATCTATTGCGAGTGAGCGATTCTAGTGCGTTGCTTTGAGAGATAGCATCGAGTGGCACTAGGTGTTCGAGTTGCAAGCCGGTGGTGCTTATTACTCTTGGAGGTTGCCACCTCCTAGACGGCTTGGTGATCGAGTCTCCGTCGTGAAGCCCGCGTGAAGATTGTGCGTGGCTCCGGAGAAGGATTGTGAGGGGCATTGTGCTCGCCCCGCGGGGATCGCGAAGAGCAACTCTAGTGGATTGCGCGTGTCATTGAGTTACCCTCACTTGTGGGTGAGTTTTTGCGGCGCTCGAGTGTCGAGCTAGGTGTGGTGCCTATTAGCCGCCGAACTACCAAAGTGTGTGGTCGACACAACGGGGACTAGCTTGGTGGCAACCAAGTGAACCTCGGGAGAAAAATCACCGTGTCAACTTCGTGTTCATCTTCTCGGTGGTTTGCAAACTCTTTTCACTAGCTTGTATTTACTTGTTCATATACATGTGCTAGTTGCTCTTATGATTAGTTAGCTTGTGTAGCTTGCTAGTTACCTTCCTTGCTTGTGTAGCATAGAAGTTGATCCCATGAGTGACTAGTTGACTTGTAGTCTTGCTAGTCACATTGCTTAGTTTGTGTAGCTAAGTTGAGCTCTCTAATTTGGCTTGTGTAGCCTTGTTATTGAGCATTGCTAGTGAGCTTAGGAGCTTTGTGCTTTGCTTACTAGATTGTGTAGGAGCTCCCCCTTGGTTGAAGTACTAGTTGCTTAGGTTTGTGTGACCTTGCATCTAGAATTGATTAGGTGAGCTCTAACTAGCCCGACACCTTATTTGCTTTGTTTAGGATCTTTTATAAGGTGTCATAGAGTATAAGTAGAGGGGTGTAGTCTTGGCTAGACCGATAGATTTAATTCCGCATTTGTTTCGGTTAGCCATTCCGCTGCAATTAAGTTTAAGTTTTTAGAAAAGACTATTCACCCCCCCTCTAGTCCGCCATCTCGACCCTTCAGGCGAGGGTAGCGCCTCCTTTCGGGCCTACAAAAAAATATACACCAGCAAAAAAGTTTTTTTTAAAAAAAACCATCTAAAACGACTAACAAGCTTAAAACAATAAATCTTATGCCTCTCCTACCTGACGGGTTGCTTCGGCGGCCTCCTCGAAAGCTAGGGCACGACCTCCGCCACCTATCCCAAACCTGCGCGAAAAGCGCATCGCATAGTTGCGAACCTCTGTGTCATCAACCTTCAGAGCTCGGACTTCCTCGATGGTCGCGAAAACATGGCTCGACCATTTAATCTTGCGAAGGTGATCACAATCAGCCTGTCGGAGTGTGCTAGCCATAGCCAAAGCTCCAGTGTAACCTTCGAAGTCAGCCGCGTTCTCAACCAGCGAGCTGAAGACGTCAAGCTCAGCGCAAAGCCAGTCCCCAAAAACCTCCACGTCAGCAGTAGCAGGAAGCGGCTCTGCGGCAGAACCACCGGCCTCAGTTAAGCAACTATCAAGCTTCGCTTTAACCTTCTCCATACTAGCACACCACGACCCAGTCACATTTTTAATTTGGTCCTCCGCTGACGCCAAAGCTTTGTCTTTGTCTTTGTTTGTTGCAACCAAGTCCGCGTTACGCCTCGCCAACTCTACGGTTGTGACACACTTAGAATCGCTTTCGAGAAAACAGATTTTAATATGGCTTTGTTTATTTATTTTTTCATGAAACATATAAGTCAAATAATAATTTTGGTGAATTAATAAATTAAGTTGGGGCTTAGAAACATTTTTGTTGCATTCATGCTGGAGCATATTATTTTGTTTGAGTGTAGGGCTAGAGTTGTGTGGTTTGAATTCAAACTTGTTTTGAATTTGAACAAAAACCCTTTTGAAATAAAAAGAAAAGCCTTTTTCTTTTCTCTCCCTCCCTCCTTCACCCTTTTTGGCCCAGCCTGGAAGCCGGCCTGGCCCGTTGCCGCGCCTCCCTCTCCCTTCTCCCCGCGCCCGCTCGGCCCAGCTTCCCTCCGCTCGGCCCAGCTCCCCTCCGCGCGGCCCGCTCCCCTTTCCCCTCGCGCGCAGCGCCGCGGCCCACTCCGCTCGCCCGCAGCCCGCACGCGCGCAGCGCCCGCCTGTTTCGCCCTCGCCCGCTGACAGCCCGGCCCCGCATGTCAGCCGCGCCAACCCCGCCTCCCACCCTTGCCCCACTCGTCAGCGATGGACCCTTCCCCTACCTCGCGACGGCCCGCGTCCCCGCCACCATGGCTCCCTCCGCTCCCGGTAACGGCCGGTGAGTGCCCATAATGGCCACTCGGCTTCCTTCAACCCCTGGGGGAGTTTCCCCGACCCTTCGCTGCCTCCCCCGAACCCTATAAAGCCAGGGCGAGACCCCTCGCCCTCTCCCTCACACCTCCCCGCAACCGCTCTCTCTGCCCACCGACTGCCGAGCCCCCAGCTGCGCAAGCGCCCTCGCCGAGCCCCCGAAGGTGCCGCCGCGTCCACCCTGAGCACCCCATGCTCTCCCTCTTCTCCTATAGGCGTGAATCCGACCTCACCCGAACCTTCTCTCTCCGTGCAGATCCCGCCGCCGCCTCGACGTCGCTATGGTGAGTCCCCGCCGGAGCCGAGGCCACCATCGAGATCGCCTTCGCCCCCGCTTAGCACTGGTGCAACCCGCGTGGCCAACCGAGGCCGGGAGCGCCCGATTGGCGAGCTCCCGAGCCATTCCCATGGCGCGCCGCCACTCGCCGGCAATCCTGCCGCCGCTGTAGCCACCCCCGCGCCGTCCAATCTGCGCCGTGCGGCTTAGATTAGAAGCCGAACCGTGAAGGGGTATGCACCGGGTCTGTGGACCCGTGCACCCGAGCACCGCACACGGTCCACCGCCACCTGGTGGGTCGAACCAACCCGCTTGCGCCGCGTGGCGCCATGTCGGCGTCTGCCCGGCAGCCGCTGCCAGTTTTTCAAAAAGGCCCCTGCGCTTTTACAAAATAAACCCGCAGTCCAAGCTAGTTCAAAAGAGTTTCTTTTAAGTCTAGTTTTCTTGTAGTTTGGCCCTTGAGTTTCCCGGTTTTAGAACCCGCAGTCCAGGCCACTCAGTTTCGCGAGCTAGACCCTGTCGGCTACGTTTAATTACGTATAGGTCCTCTGTTTTCGCAGGCTAGCTCCTAGGCAAATGTTTTTATTTACAAAAGAGTCCCTGAAACTTGTTTTCTTTATAACTTTCTCGTTTTAGATCCGATTAGAGTGATCTTTACGTTCATGTGATCGTATCGACGAGTAGAATAGTCTTATATATGTTTCTCTTCCTGTTTTTGATGCTTGGTGTACTGTTCTAATAGAAATATATTTATCTTCATGTGATGATTGGAATGGATGTTTGTGTGGTGCCTTTGACCCCGTTTAGAGTTCAAGCTGTTCAAGGTTATCAAGAAGAAGATCTCTGAAGAAGTGAGACCGTCAACAAGAGTTATTGGAAGGCAAGTATAACCTACGGTTTCCTTGTTACCTATTAACTGCAAGACTAAATATTCATTATGCATGTGTCATAACTTGATGAACCATAGGACAAACCTAGTTTCACTTGATCTTGTTACCTTGTACCTATGGGAGGGTTTTGCATAATATGTATAGTAATGCTATGCGCTATTAATTGCTAAATGTTTAATACTGATTAATGACTATGGAACAATGTTAAAAGAGGCCTTTTAACCACTTTAGGGCACTGGAGCATGTGGTTCGCTCAGTGACCCACCCCAGGGACTATCTTTTAAAGCGGCCACCCGGGAGATCCCGTGCAACCTTGGGTATTACATGGCTCTGATCTTAGTCGTATAACTAGACTTTCTCTAGCTTGTAGTAGTTACCGAAAGGCGCTAGAGGGGAGCCTAGGCTTTAGAATGGCTTCCTTGCCTGTCAAGATGTGTACTGGTCGGCTGTCAGGTGTGCCATATTGAAGGGGGCCTCCATTCGCCTAGACGCTGAAACCTTGCGGCTACTACTTGTTAGGGTAGCTAGTGAAAGGCTACGTAGTGAAACCCTGCCGTACTTCCATAGAGGAGGTAATGTGGGCCTTGCAAACCCCGGCATATGGGAATCACGGCCTAAGGTGAAAGTGTACAACCTCTGCAGAGTGTAAACCTGATATATCAGCCGTGCTCACGGATACGAGCGGCTCGGATCCTTTTTAAGCAGTCCATGGTGGGGTATGTTGGTTCTTGGTGGTCTACCTCTTTTTAACATAATGATTATCACTTACTATGGGAAACTAGGTTCATACATCTAGTAATGTAAGGTTAATATAAAATATGATCAACATAAAATGCTAACCGCAGTTAACCGAGTCAAGCCTTTGAGCCTGGCATCCCCGTAGATGTACTTGCTGAGCATGGTGAGCTGATGCTTGTTGTTGGTTCACATAAAAATCTCGGATGGGTACCAGATGGTGGATTCAAGTGAAGAGTTACAGAAGATGTTCCAAGAGTTCTAGGCGGGTGTTCCCCCAGTCAACCGTCCCTGTGGAGTTTGGAGTCCCGAAGAGTAGTTTCCGTTCTGCTTTGTTATAGATGTAAGCTTTGTTGTATTATGTTTCGATATGTAATAAAGCATTGTCTTTGAGAAAATTCCATATTTGGTGCTATATGTGTCTTGTGGACTTCCTGGGCACACATATAGTGCGCACTTGGTATTCTTCAGAAAACCGGGTGTTACAACAGCCTCCTCTCGGGACTTCGCAGTTTTCTCCATTGCATTCTTAGCTTCAACCTCCTTATTTTCCAAGTTTCGGCGAAGTTTCTCATTCTCTTTCTGAAGCTCGTCAATTTGGCCATTGAGATAGTCCATGTTATAACCAGCCCTTCGCCGGGCCGAGCGGTTCAACAACATTAACTCCGCCTGTTTGACATCAACATCATCTAAAATATCAGCTATAGGTTGGTTGGCAAGGCGAAGCTCAGCCTCTGGCACACAAACACGACCGAAAATACGGCCAAGAAAACGCCTTTCCTCTGGGGCACACTGCAAGTGACTTACCCGAAGGTCAGGACTTGTGAACAGCTCCGTCGCTGGGTCTGAAACCCCAATCTTCTTCGCAAAATATGGGAGACTCGACCGGGTCGCTTCACCATATGGCGTCTTGCCTAGAGCCCGCTCCGCCTCAAGATCCCCGGGCGCCTCGAAACCATCCACCCAAATATGCGAGCCAGCAAATTCGGGTATCGACCCGTATGCAAGGCTTTCGGCCTCGAAGCTCCGAAGCACATCATCCATATCAGCAGAGATCATCAACTCTGCAGAAGACGAGGCGACCCCTTTTCCTCGTTTGACTTCACCTGAGGACTCCCCAACATTTCCCGAATCACTTCCGGAGGTTTCAGAATCTTTTGCCGAAGAGCTAGTTTCGGAGCTGGACCCCTTATCAGCGCTTTTTCCCTCGCCCCCCTCATCCTCGCCAGATGCAGCTTCATAGTCAGAGATCTGAATCAGAGCACCAATCCCGCCAATGCGCGGTACACGCCCTCTCGTTGCAGAGCCGACCTTAGCAGCACCTCGGCCACCCGTAGCCGATACTAAGGCCGAAGAAGATGACGCGCCGACAATGCCCGACGCCACAGCAACCTTCGTAGCGAACGTTTTCACACGGCCGCCGCCAGCACCACCGCAGCCTCGACCACGACCCCTCTTCGACACCGCTACAACCTCTTTCTCCGTCTCGGACGCGTGTTTCCTCTTCTTCGGTGCATCCTCGCTCGAAGGTGCCGGCCAATCAGGGTACAGAATCCCAAACATGTCGAACAGCCTGTTGACCCAACCATCGCTTCCCACCGCACTATGAATGACCTTAATCTCCAGGGTCGAGAGCTTTCCGACAAGATTTTCAACCGTCTGTTGAACCCGTCTCAGAATAGCTTCAACGCCACCTTTCCTTTTGGGAAACTTCCTAAGAGTACTCTCCCAAATCTTGTTTAAATCCAGCTTTGGTTTCTTCAGACCCCTTGCCTCATAAGCTGAGTCATCCTCAACCTCAAACCAGGTTTGCCTCCGACTAAGGGGCCAAACCTTAGCATAGCAGTACTCCTCAACCAGGTCACGAGCGCATTGAGAACGAGCGATCACCCTCAAGCAATCAACAACCGCATGCGACTCTCCAGTCCTTAAAGCCTCGACAGTCACATCCCCAAGGGGTGGAAGCTCACCGCAAAGCTCACCTACTCCGCCAAGCTTATAATAAAACCAATGCTCCTGCCACCCACTGGTCCATTTGTTCTTCTGAGCCTGCACTGGAAGCTCCGAGCCAGCCCGGTGGCAAAAGGTGTACACCGCAAACTGACCAAAACTAACATTACCCTCGCTATCAGTAATTTTTTTGTGGCTGCATGTGAACACGGTGAGTTCGCACAAAACCTTCGACATGCGGAACCACACCCTGAGAACGACAAGCCCACACGAAGATGGACAACTTCATAAAGCACGAAGGCGTCAGCTGATGGAACTTCAAGTTACAACGTTGAAGCACCGAAGTCACGAACGAAGTCTCTGGAAAGCGCAGACCAACTTCAAAGAACTCTTCAAAAACGACAATGTCGTCTGCTTCCGGCTTGGGAACAGTCTCGCCAGCGCTGGCCCTCGCCTTCCCATCCTCGATCCAGCCTCGCCTGACATAGGACGCCAGATCCGAGTTGCAAACGCGGCTAAGACCAAACTCAAAGGTCACTCCATCATCCGTGACAGACGGAGACACAACGCGAGCAGTCTGTTTGGACCTAGCCATGTCTCTATCACCAAACCTTCGCACAAACAAAAAGCCAATGAACCTTCGCAACAAGAAAAACAGAGCAGCAAGATGGCTACAGCAAGAGGATGACTCAAAGTTCAAACATCTCACCAACCCCACCTATTTATAGACCAAGGGGTGACCTCCTGAACCCGACAAAATCAGAATGGCCCCTGAAAACACGGCGCGATAAACGAAACAGACTATAACAAAGCAAGGGCCCGCCCCACAAGCAGCCGCGGGCGTCGCTGCCAAGGGACACGTTACGTTTCCCAACAAAAGATGTTGCTTGGGCCCAAAGACCATTTTTTCATCCAAGCTATCGAGGGGCTACTGTTGGGGGACGGGACCCTTAGCAGTGACGTCACGCGGGATGATATGAAGAACAACCCCCCGTGATGTCAGCAGCACTTGTGAAAACCTTCGACGCTTTTTTTTTACCCTCGGGTCATCTTCGGGCCTTCGCTGTCTGATCGACCCTCGGGTCATCTTATGACCTTCGCTGTCTGTTTCGACCCTCGAGTCATTATCTAATCTTCGCCGTTAGTCCGACCCTCGGGTCGTCTTCTGTTTTTCACAGGCAAGAAACGCAGGGCTCGATGGACCTCAGCAGATGCAGCCCTTCGCGGGCGCGACCACGACTCCGCAAGCACGAAGTGATTGCCGCGTTCCTGCGAGGGGGTGCGTGAGTCAGATGGCGGTGGTCAGAGGGAAGATGAGTTAGGGTTTTTGCATCGTCTGTGTTTGTACGATTATGCCCTTCCGTTGTACAGCTCTGGGGAATCTTTCCTGTACCCTTTTGTAATTTAATCAGTGTCCCTTGGTATTCTCTATAAATACCAAGGGATGAACAGTGTTAAAGAGGACGAGAAAAAAGGAAGGAGAACAGCAATAGCATCATTCTTCTATCCCACACGCTCGCGTCCCATTCGGTTGTCTTGCACCGTCGCTTTTTCACTTGACAGTCGGTAACCTTCGCCACATCCCTGCACGTGTGCGGGGCTGTGCTGACGTGGTACCAACACGCAGGTTTGCCGAGAGCATTCTATCGCGTAGTCGGTAAACATTTGACACTCGACAACAAACAGGTTTGCCAAATGTTTGGGATCTGGCACTCGGCAAATGCACATGTTTGCCAAGTGTCGGACAGCGATGAATGTGTTTTTTGTGATATATTGTTGTGAATGGATTATTGTGGATTATTATGATATTATTCATATATCTGTAATATATTGTGACTTGTTTGAGTGGGATGCAAAAAAATAATTAAAATATGTATTTTTTGGTTACTTTGTCATGTGATACACTTGATAAAGCCCATGATAAAAACACTTGGCAAAGTGACCTTTCTAGACACACTAGGAAGTTCCATCTAGTAGAAACATGCTTTTGTCGAGTGCCTTTACCATGACACTCGGTAAAACCTTCGATTTTGCTGTGTCAGCGCCACGACACTCGCCAAAGATGTAAAGTTTGCCGAGTGTCATGGCGCAGGCACTGGGCAAAGATGGAGAGTTTGTTGAGTGTCATGGTCAAGGCACTCTCAAACATGTATGATTTGTCAAGTGTCTTTTCATCCCGGCACTATTCGAATTAAAGACTCCGTCACTAATTATCATAGGGTTGTTTTAACTCGTATGACGACAGGGCTATACACAGATAGTAGAAAATGGGTTAGGCCGGATAGCCTGAATGCATGGAGCAAGAGGAAGAGATGCAGCAAGGACGACCCAGTACATCGGGCTGTGGTACACCATGGGTTTGCACCGTACCATAAGGAGGGACTTCTCCATGGTGCCTACGCTGAGCTGCGCCTTGGAGCTACGCTCAGTCAATTTCTTCGTCAGAACCCATTGGTTCATTCAGACAAGGCTAGTGGGTGACTAACTACCCAATAAACTGCTCCTGTGCGGCATTACACGTTCATGTGATGTCATTGATGCCGCACGACTCACAGTCACGTAAGTGGATGTGTGTGACTTATATATAGATAGAAGATAATATACATTTGTTGGGTATCCATGACATTTGTTATTTATAGTCTTTATATATGGCACTAAATAACTGAATGACATGTGAAGAACATAACTGCCCCTAGATTTGAAATCACGGCTTATATAAGTTCATAACAAAGATAAGACACGTACATTTTGAAAAACTTGGTGTGTATATATAGAGCATTTGGTCTCCCTACCTCAAAGCATCGATATGAAATACAGAGAAATGTCACATAGTACACACCCTAGATCTGCAGAACTCAATTGTCAGTACCATCAAACAAGCTGATCATAATTTATTGATGCATGATCACACCAAGTTTGGAACATATGGCGGGAATGGGATGCATCGGATCATTTGGTGGCACCAAGAATGACCGGGATGTTGTATCATTGGCGTGACAAATAAGCCAATTTGTTTCATCTGCTCCCATGGAAACCAAGTGCTTCCTCGTGTTGTTGAAGAGAACGGGCTCCAGAGATGCGCAAAGTTTTGGTGTCCTATATATAGATGAGCACTTCTGATTGTGCCTAAGAATGTGGGTACTCGACTTACACATGATATCCGCTGTTTTGGGACCAAATAAAGCAGAGAATTAATATGGCATGCGAGCTAAACCAGAGAATCAGCAGGACAGGTATTGCAGACTTGCCTCTAGCTAGTTTGGAGTGTAACAAGTTCTGATAACTATTTGTTGCTGGACATCTACTGATTTCAATTGGGTACAAAAGTTAATATGTATGTTCATTAACGTTGGAACCTATGGAACATCTGTTAATAAGTCACACGCCTTGCTCTACCCTACGGACAAGGAATAGACATCGTTACAAGTTCAATAGCATACTCCCTCCGTATAGGAAAAGAAAGTCGTCTTAGACAATGACACGGTCTCCAAAGTAACTTTGACTCCTTATTTTTATAAAAAATATTTATTAGAAAATGATATATTTATACTTTTATGAAAATATTTGTCAATATAAATCTATTCATATAGCTTTTACATTTTAAAATCCAATAAATTAAAAGTTTTTTATGATTTATATTTCTAATGTTTGACCAAAATCTTGTCCAAAATGACTTTATTTTTCTACACGGAGGGAGTACACGGGTTAACAGAATGTACCAACAGCCCAACAGTTATTTGTTAAAGACCAGTGTCTGATTTTTAATAGAATGTAACAACAGCCTATGTTTAACTGACAACCCATTCATCAAAAAAACACAATGGTCCCCAGATGCAACGCTGGGGACCCTGCCATGGGCAGCGCCAACACGCCGAGGTGGAGCTATACCAGAGAGCCAAAGAAGTCGTTTAGGACTTCTAATACACCGAGGGAGTACCATCAAACGAGCTGATCATAATCATGTGTTCCTCCGTACTGGTATTAGAAGTCGTTTAGAATATGATTACGCTTACCAAGAAGAGCCAAAGAGTGATTAATTAGGAGGGAGGGCTGCGGGTGTCACTTATACTCTTACATCAATTCCTCGTAGTCCGATTGGTAAGCCTTTCGTTGCCCGAGGTTGAAGTCCAGCGTTCAACTCCCCTTGGCTGCACTATTTTGCGGCGGTGCGGTTTTTTGGACGCGTGCGCCCCCCTTGGCCTGCGGTGCGTTGCAGCGCGGCTCCGCGCTCGCTGGATTTGCGGCGCGTGCTGGAATTGCGGTGTTGGTGCGAGAGCCGAAGCGGAGGGGCAGCAGCATCCAATTTTCTATCCGGACGCCACAACAACCTTCTTTTAGGGCGTCTCCAGTGGTTACCTCTTGGCTAGCTCATAGAATATTTTCTCATATTTTAATAGGAGAGAGAAGAAAACTATCTCTTGTTCAAGAGATAGTCTTATACACACACTTCGAGATTATGTGAGAATGATAAGTGGGGTTATTTATATTAAGAGCTATGTGCTAAGAGATATGTCATTTGAATGGTTGTCTCTTAGAGTGCTTAGAGCTACATACTAGCTCTTATTGTTGCGGATGCTCTTAGTACGGAGAAAGTACGCACCGGCAGACGACCAGGTGAACGTCAACAGCGACCCACCGGTTGCCTTCATCCGGCGGACCTACTTACTTAAGATGGAACACTCCAAACAACCCCCGAATATCTGCATGCATGGGATCCATTCATGGTATTTATTTACCGACTTTATGACACTCAATAATTGAATGGCATGTGAAATACATCACAACTCTCGTTTTAAAATCACTACTTACATATGTTAATAAAAACCCATCAGTAATTGACACATATGTGAAATGCGTAACACTTGTGGCTACGAAGTCACATACCACAACACATGACACATACAGTGCGGAAAACTTCTACTATATATATACACCCTCCGTATCACAAATAGAGTTCGTTTTGGACAGTGACACGGTCTCCAAAGCATAACTTTGACCACTTATTTCTTTAAAAATATTTGTTATAAAGTGGTATATATATACTTTTATGAAAGTATTTTTCAAGATAAATTTATTTATATGATTTTTATATTTCTAAACTCAATAATTTAAAAGTTATTCATGATTTATATTCCTAATGTTTGACCGAAACCTTTTCGAAAACGAACTCTATTTGTGATACGGAGGGAGTATATATATATATATATATATATATATATATATATATATATATATATATATATATATATATATATATATATATATATATATATATATATATATGAGCATTTCACCCATACTCAACCATCTATATGAGAAACACAGACATCCTACTTCTCAATTATGTGGGTTATACAAACAGATGATATATATTATCCCACTATATATAGTACACTAGCATGGTGCTTTCGTGAGTTAAGTGATTATTCTTTATGCCATACAACACTCAGTTCCATCACACATTGATATTGATGATCATGCCAAGTATGGATCATATATGGTGGGAGTGGGATGCATCGTCAGGATATTAGTTAGCACGCGTAGTATCGTCACGATATTAGTTTTTCATAATGAACGTGGCATAGTGACCACCGGTACGTGCTTCCTCACGGTATCAGATAGAGCACCAAGTTTTGGTGTCCCAGGACATCAGCTACTTCGAAAGCCAAAGGAGAGCTTCTGACCAGTGCGGTAAACCAGAGCACTAGCAGGGCACTTATATGTATTATTCAAGTTTTGTCCCTAGTTTGTAGCGTCACAACTCTGATAACATTTTGTTGGTGGACGCTGAATTGAATTGCACATCACAGTTATTATTTTTGTTTAGGTTGAATGATCATGTAACTCCTACAGAATAGACTTTCACTGCCAACTCCTTACAAACTGACAGTGATAGTACTACCGATTCGTGGCTTGAGTCGACACTGAAAGCACGCCACCCAGTATTGATATTGGGGCCATCACTATCGGTATTGATCCTTACATATTAATTTACTCTAGTCTTTATGAAAATAATATATAATTGAACGACATGTGAAATACATAATGTCTCTAGATTTAAAATCACTACTTACATAAGTTCATAAAACTCACTAATATAATTGAATGACATGTGAAATGCATAAAACTTATGCCATGAAATCATTAATTGTATATGATCATTTTGTACATCACATTTCTCATAAATATAGTCCTAATCACATAAGAAGGTATTGATAATTTTGTTCTACAAACCGGCATAGCTCGGTTGTAGGTCACCTCTGCTGCGACACACACCTGATGTGGACGGCAATGGTGCCACACTCCATCAAGAAAACAACGTGGTCTTGCCTTCAAAATGATGCTTTAGCCAGCATAATAGATCAGGGATCCTCCGCCGTTGCCGCCACCGTCAATGCAAGTCTACAGTCACAAAATAGTTACTACTTACAGGGGATTCCAATTCATGTCAACCTAGAGCTAGCATAGCAGATCAGGGATCCTCCGCCGCTGCCACCGCCGTCAATGCAAGTCTACGGTCACAAAATTGTTACCACTTACAGGGGATTCCAACTCATGTCAACCTGTAGGGCACCCATAGAGAATAGAATCCTATATATGATGACTCCAACAAAATGATATCATCACACCAGTCATCTTGTGCAACAGTAACGACATTCTATTCCTTGGTCCGACTCACGGGTTTGATTCATATGCACCATACTTTTTTTTGGATATATACCTCCATGGGCCGGACCCATGGTAAAAGTGACGCGGAAGGCACCAGGGACCATAGATCAAACTGCAACCGGGAGAATTTTTTGATGAGGACCATCCCTACCATGTAAAAGGGACCACTGTCCTCTTTTCACCATCGTTGCAGGCCCAGGGCATCATTCTCGTCCTGTTGAATCGGTCTTCGACAACCTTGATCTTCTTTGGATGATCAGTAAATAGTTGGAGCTCTTCGTAGTTGTTGTATTGTTCGCGGCTCTGGACCCCATCAGCTCCCACGATCCGTTGCTTCCCTGACACAACCACATGCCTTTTAGGGTCTTCTGGGTAGACATAGTAGGCTACTTGTGCAACATCGGTTGCTACTACCCAAGGATCATCTTTGTAGCCGATACTATGAAGGTCCACGGTTGTAAGCCCATAACCGTCAACTACAACCGCCTTTGGATGGACCCACTGGCACCGGAAGACGGTTATGCTTAGGTTTTGTCCATAGTCAAGTTCCCATATTTCTTCGACCTGCCCAAAATATGACGTCCTTTGGCCCGTGGCCTCGTCGATGCCCTCATATCGAACACCGTTGTTCTGTGCCGCACTCTTCTTGTCCTTCTCTTTCGTGTGGAACCTATACCCCGACACGTCATAACCTTGCCACGTGGTGATTTGGGTGGACGAGCCTTTCTGAAGCTTATGAATTTCCTCTCGATTTTCCTCTAATTCTTCAATTGGTATGTCCTGCTCTTTGAGCCACCCTACGAAGCTGTTCTTGTGATGGTTCTGGACCCAGTGCTCCATGACCTGCCCATCATGAGTTGCACGGATCTCGTTCAGGTGCTTTTCGACAAATGTCTCCATGCTAACTAACTGATGAAGTATGCTGTAATGAGCTTGTTGCACCGTTTCGTTTGGTACATCAGTGCGTAGTTTTCGTCCGATGCACCCCATCCCTGAGGTTCTGCCTTCGTGTTGATGGACAGGCAACCCAATCATCCTCCCATCTTTTATGTACCTCATACACCAGTTCATGGCCTCCTCCATTGTGTATGCCTCGATCATAGAGCCCTCAGGGTAAGCACAGTTATGGACATATCTGTTAAGGGTGGACATGAACCGCTTGTACGTCCACATCTGATGTAGGTACACGGGGCTCAGTTGTTGGATCTGATCGACCATGTGCATCATCAAGTGTGGCATAATATCAAAGTATGCTGGTGGAAAGCACATCTTGAGCTGGCAAAGGGTCTCTGCGATGAACTCCTTCAAGGCAGGTAGCTCGGCCTCATCAATGACCTTCTGGGTGATGCAGTTAAAGAAGTATGGCATACGCGTGATGACCATCTTCATGTACTCTGGACGGATAACCCTGATCGCAATTGGCAGGAACGCCGTCAACATGACGTGGTAGTCATGTGAGTTGTAGCCGGTCATTGTGAGGTCTTTCATCGAGACCAGACTCTTGATATTGGAAGAAAACCCAGTTGGCACCTTGATACCCCGGCCCTAAGCAACTTGAGAAAAGCCGTCTTCTCGTCATGCGTCAGGTTGCAGGCTGCGCCTGGGATATCGACTTTACCGTTCTGAGACGGTACCGGGTGAAGGTCCGGCCTAATGCCTTGATTGACAAGATCCATACGTGACTTAAGACCATCTTTTGTCTTCCCCTTGACGTCCAGCAGGACACCAATCGTGCTTTCAAAGACATTTTTCTCTAAGTGCATGCAGTCGATGGCATGGGGTGTATTCAGCGTTTTCCAGTATGAAAGGTACTTAAAGAAAATCGACTTCTTCTTGAAAGGAACGACGGCTGTGACTTCCTCCATCTTGTCTCGCTTTTTCTTCCTTCTCTGTTTTGCTGCCCTCTCTTCCGGTACCTTCTTCTTCTTTCCGCACTCAATCTGTTCCATGTCCTTGACCATCTCATACAACTTTCCCCCCCAACTAGTTTGCACTAGTTGATCACGTTGCGGCTCGTCCAGATTGTCAAAATATTTATTCATAACACTCCTTCTGTACCTGTGATTTCTAACGAGGAACCGTCTGTGCCTCGTGTACACCATCTTATTGGATCCTTTAAGGTAAGTGTAGCAGGTCCCGTCGATGCAAATTACGCAGCCGGTCTTCCCTTTGATCTGCCCAGACAATGAGAAGAGACCAGGATAATCGGTGATGGTGACAAAGATAATTGCTTTTAGGGTGAACTTCTCCTTGCGGTATGCATCCACCATCTCGACTCCAACATCAAATAGTTTCTTCATTTCCACCATGAATGGCTCCAGGAGCACATCTATGTCATTGTCGGGCTGCTTTGGTCCGGAGATAAGCATAGTCAACATAAGGTACCTGCGCTTCTGACATAGATGGGGAGGCAGGTTGTACATGGTGTGGACGACAGGCCAAGTGTTGTGCGAGCTGCTAAGCTCACCAAATGGGTTCATCCCGTCAGTACTTAATGCAAACCTTACGTGCCTAGGCTCCTTGCCAAACTCTGGGTAAGCCAAGTTGAAATCCTTCCACTGCTTCGCATCGGACGGGTGCCGCAACTTGCCATCGTCTCTTAGTCGATCAGCTGATGCATGCCAGGACATGAGCTTGGCATCCTCTGGGTTCCCGAATATTGCACGCAAACGATCTTCCACGGGTAGATACCACAGCGACAGTGCTGGACTTTTCCTGTGTGTGTAACCCTCTTCTTCCTCGTCTTGCTGAGCCGAGATCTGCTTGGTCGCACTGCTCTTCGTCTTTGCCCCCTTCTTCTTCTTCTTCTTCTTCACACCACCCCGCAAGCCTCCGTCATCTTTTGCATCCACACGACAACCTGCATTTTTCTTGTACCGACTAAAGCCGCAGTGCGGACAACTAGTCAAATTCTCGTACTCACCCCGATACAGGATGCAGTGGTTAGGGCATGCATCAAACTTTCTCAGCTTCATCGCCACTGGTCGGATTAGCTTCTTCGCTCGATAAGTATTGGCGGGCACCTTGTTGGCCGTTGGGAACGTGGTGGCAACGTAGCTTAACAACTCATTGAAGCTAGTGTCAGACCAACCATGTCGAGCCTTCAACATTAACATATGGAGGTTAAAACGGAGAGCTGTGCACTCCTTCGCACACTCGCCCCCGTCCTTATAGAGAGGATCAATTGCCGCCTGCTTCATTTCTCTAAAATTCTCCAACCACTTCGGACTACCATACACAACATCGTCTTCATCGATGTGTTTGACTAAATCCTCAACAAGACGCATATCTTCGGGGTCGCTCACAACAGCCTCCTGACCATCACCACTGTTGTGCTCTTCGTCGGCCAAGTCTTGGATTACATCCTCCGCCGTGCTGTAATCTCGAGAACCATTATTGCAACCAGCTGACATGGCTGCTGAAGATGATGATCCAGGTGCTCCTACAGGATTGCCCTGATTCACTGGTATAGATGTTGGCGTCGACGTCGATGAGCTCACTCCAGATGGACCACCACTCGCACCTTCTCTTTCACTGTGAAGAGTCCAGACCGTGTAATCCTTCATGAAACCATACCTAATCAAATGAGATTGCACCATGGGATCTGGGTGGGCTTTCGTGTTTTTGCATTTATTACACGGACATATGGTTGCAATCCGCTTCAATTTCTCACGATGCCTTTTTGCAATAGTAATAAACTTCCTCACTTCCTCCAAGTACCGCGGATCACCCACTCTATCGAACCGGTACATCCATTCGGACCTCTCCATCATACCTACACCATATAAGCAAAAGAAATAGACAAAATGATTAGAAAATAGAAAAAAACATCTTCCAAAGAGAGAAGGGTCGGGAGATCCACCATAGAACATGGTACATTCATGAATAGAAAAAGAGAGAGAATTGATCTAGATCTACATCTAGATCTAGAACACTTGAGCCAAAAAGAGGGGAAAAGAGAGATAAAGGTTGGGAGAGAGACATTAGGAACCTTTTGTGTTGCCCTCCACCCCCAAATTCAATCCTTAGACCTCAATTCAAAAAGTTTGTCAAATTTTAGGGCAAAGCCTCCTCCCCAAATGTTGGAAGAAGAAAGCTCATGGGGAAGAAGAGGGGGCTGGCTGCTGTTTATATGGAAAATCTTAATCGTGGCGAGCATCCTAAGAAGGCCGTCACAGTTAATGGTCTATTAACCGTGACGGGCCACTAAGGTCGCCCGCCACGGTTAACATATTAACCGTGACGGATGGTTTAAGTAGCCCATCACGGTTAATAGACCATTAACCGTGACGGTCCACTTAGGTCGCCCGCCACGGTTAACCAATTAACCGTGACGGGCGCCTGGGCGACCAGGTGGCCGGGCCAGCCACCCAATAACCGCGACGGCCAGGTCAGAAGCCCGTCACGGTTAACTAATGCAAGGTATCACGCAAAATAATTTCTGTAGTAGTGACAAGTCGACAGGTCCCACCGGTAAATTGAAAAATGACCACGCAGAGACTAATGATGAAGTGTTAGTGTCATAGATGAGTAATTGCACATCCACATATACACATTAGATGGAGAAATGGTCCCACAAGACAGTGTGGAGAATTAAGACAATGGGACATTTGTTACAATTGTAAAATCATTCTTCATGAATGTTACAGGTACCAAAGGTACATGTCAGATAGAGAAAAGTCTGTGCGGAGATTTATGACGAAATGTCATTCATTACCGTTCGAAAATCATTCGTCATAGATAGGTACATAGTGTAATGATAGACGATTGTCACATGTAGAATTTTTGTGACGATGCTTGATTTTGTCACAAGTCGTAACGTTTAGAGGACCATCACCAATGGTCCAAGGCGAAACAAAAAACTTCATCATAGAAAGTTATCTTCTACGGCAATTTTTGATTCATCATTAGGATTTTCGTCATAGATGTTCACATTTTTTACTACTGCCACAACACAAGACACATACATTGCAAAATACTTTCTTGCCTGGTTAGCTCTCAGTGGGATATGCATGGTTCACATGCCCGTTGCATGAAGGTGATGAGGGCTATACAGAGTAGAAAATGGATTAGGATAGCCTGAATGCATGGAGCAAGAGGGCGAGATGCATCAAGGACGACCCGGTACATCGGGCTGTGGTACACCATGGGTTTGCACTGTACCAGGAGGACTTCTCCATGGTGCCTACGCTGAGCTGCACCTTGGAGCTACGCTCTTCGTCACGAACCCATTGGTTAATTCGGACAAGGCCAGGGTGACTATAAAACTACTCAAACTGCTCCTGTGCGGCATCACACGTTCATGTGATGTCATTGATGCCGCACGGCTCAGCATCACGTATAAGGCAATGCATGTGATTTATATATAGACACAAAAGATAATAAACATTTGTTGGGCCGTATCCATGGCATTTATTTACAGTCTTTATGGCTCTAAGGCCACATTCAGTTCCTCAAATTTTCCAAAAAAATTTATACACACTACGAGAAAATCAATCTTTGTCGAGTGTTTTTTCTTTGCCGAGTGTTTTTGTCAAAGAATTCTTTGCCGAGTGCCAAAAAAACACTAGGCAAAGAAATTCTTTGTCGAGTGTTTTTTTTCCTGGCACTCGGCAAAGAAAATCTTTGCAGAGTGTTTTTTTCTAGCACTCGGCAAAGAGCTCTTTGCCTAGTGTTTTTTTTGACACTCGGCAAAGCCAGTTTTAAATTACATTTTGAAGCAGTAAATTAATCCAAATGAAAAAGTTTTTAACTACAAAGTTGCTTAACTTATCAAGATGAACAATTTTTGTTTTAGCGATTTCTTCATTTGACAAACTTAAAATAAATTCGTTCATAAATCTTATATATCTCTCCGGTACTTTATGAAAGTACACGAGTGATATATAATGTTTGTGAATAATATTAGAACCACAATGTCGGATGCATAAATGGTCAAATAACCAAAATAAACTTTGTAGATCTTGACAAGTTATGAAAGTTTGTAGTTGATAACTTTTAAATTTGAAGTCATCTAGTTATGCAAAACAACGTCCGAATTTGAAAATTTTAAAATTCAAAATTTTCAAAATACCACAGATGGAGAAATGACCAAAATGAAAGTTATAGATCTCAAAAAAGTTATGAAACTTTGGTGTTGTCAACTTTTTGATTTGAAATCATCTCGTCAACGAAAACTACGTTTCAAATTGTCAAATTTGAAATTCAAATTTTTATAAACGACCTCGGATGGAAAAACTACCAAAATAAAAGTTGTAGATCTCGAAAAGTTAGAAAACTTTGTAGTTGATAACTTTTTGATTTGATTTCGTTTAGGGCCTCAAATAAGCAAGTTAAACATGATTTAGTATAATATATGGGTAATCGAAACGGTGATGGAAGGTATATGAGTGTGTAGTGCAGTGGTAGAAGAGGCTCCGCGTGAGCGAGAGGTCATGAGTTCAAATCCTGCTCTCTGTGTGAGAGAAAATTACGTGAAAAATAAGAGAACTTGCAATTTCAAGAGAGACGAGTGGGCACTAACCAGTGGGCCTCTCCCCCATTAAATAAAAAATTTTCCCTATTTTTTCGGTTTTTTTTTGTTTTTTTCTTGACCGAGTGCTTTTCTTTGCCGAGTGCCACGTCAGCACTCGACAAAGAGCCATTTGCCGACATTTTCTTTGCCGAGTGCTCTTTACCGAGTGCGGCACTCGGCGAAGCCTTCGCCAAGTGCAAAAGGCTCTTTGCCGAGTGCTGCCAAGAATTGATCTGCTATAGTGACAGTACCTGTCACATTAAATCTTTAGACGCATGCATGAAACATTAAATGTAGGTAAAAAATAACTAATTGTACTTTTAGTCTGTAAATGTCAAGACGAATCTTTTGAGTCTAGTTATACTATATTTGGACAAAGTTTGTCAAATAACAACGAAAGTGCTACAGTAAATTTTCCCTAAAAATTTCACCATCTGAATGACATGTGAAGAATATAACTGCACCACCTAGATTTGAAATCACAACTTATATAAGTTGATACCAAACATAAGACATGTACATTTTGAAAAACTTTGTGTATATATAAGAGCTTTTGATCTCCATACCTCAAAGCATTGATATGAAATACATAGAAATGTCACATAGTACACCCTAGATCTGCAGTACTCAATTGTTAGTTCTATTAAACAAGCTGATCATAATGCATCGGATCATTTGGTGGCACCAAGAATGGCCTGGATGTTGTATCATTGGCGTGACAAATAAGCAAATTTGTTTCATCTGCTCCCATGGAAACCAAGTGCTTCCTCGAGTTGTTGAACAGAACGGGCTTCAGAGATGCGCACAGTTTTGGTGTCCTATATATAGATGAGCACTCCTAATTGTGCCTAAGAAAGTGGATACTCGACTTACGCATGATATCCGCTGTTTTGGGACAAATAAAGCAGAGAATTAATATGACCTGCGAGCTAAACCAGAGAATCGATCAGCAGGACAGGTATTGCAGATTTGCCTCTAGTTTGGAGTGTAACTAGTTCTGATAACTATTTGTTGCTGGACATGTACTGATTTCAATTGGGTACCGAAGTTAATATGTATGTTCATTAACGTTGGAAGGTATGGAACATCTGTTAAGTCACACCACACGCCTTGCTCTACCCTACGGACAAAGATAGACATCATTACATGTTCAATAGCATACATGGGTTAACAGAATGTACCAACGGCGCCCTATATGTTTATCCCAGAAGTTAAGTATTTGTGAAAGGCCAGTGCCTGATTTTTAACAGAATGTAACAACAGCCTATGTTTAACCGACAACCTGTTCGTCATGAACACAATGGTTCCCAGATGCAACACCGAGGTGGAGCTATACTGGACGGTACGCCGCAAGGTGGCGGAGACCGAGGCAGACAGCCAAGTGAACGTCAACAGCGGCCCACCGACACACCTACTGTTCGTGAACCTGGGCAAGCGGACCATACCACGGTCCACAACCAGGTCAGGTACTAATAATAACTCGCTCTCGACAGGCCAATGGGCGTGACGAGGGTGGAGGACGATGACTACCCACCGCGCTGCGCCAGCTACTACACCAAGCGGCAGGTGCGGGGGCCACCCTATGACAGGCCAGAGAATTTGGGCAATGGGGTTATTGTATACGGAGCAGGGCACGGGGAGGGGATAGCTTGGGTGCCACGAGCAGACATTGTGTTGTGATACAGGGTACGTAGGATTCCACCACATTACGTGCAAGGAGGACTTCCCGGTGATTGCCATGCTAAGTGGTGCCTTTGAGCTACACCCGACCAACTTCTTCAATGAGAATCTATTGATTCAGACTAGACCACCGAGTGATTATAACTGCCCAAATTATTTATTTGTGCGGCATCGCGTCCATGCGATGTGATGTCATGGAAGATGGATGCCACACTGGCATCAATATGTTGTTTGTGTTGCTGCTGGTTGGTGGTCACTCTATGCAATGCGAATGCATGTAGTTTATACAGACGAAAGACAATAAGAGGGTGTTTGGTTCCCTCACTTACAAAAACGCATGGTAATAGCATTAATCCTGGTCATCCGATTTTCTTTACCTGGGGCTGCGAAGGGATTGGTTGCCTTCATCCGGTGGACCTACTTTACTTAAGATGGAACAGTCCAGACAACCCCTGAATATCTGCATGCATGGGATCCATTCATGGTATTTATTTACCGATTTTATGACACTCAATAATTGAATGGCATGTGAAATACATCACAACTCTCATTTTAAAATTGCTACTTACATATGTTAATAAAAACTCAGTAATTGAATGGCATGTGAAATGCATAACACTTGTGGCTACAACAACACATCATGACACATACAGTGCGAAAAACTTCAACTACATATTTTTTTTTAGATAATGGATAGCATATCCGGCTTCATCTATCTAGGGATAGAATCACGCCACTTATTACAAAGTCCGGGCAGCAGCCCTGCCAGGAGATCAAGCAAAATTTACACGAAACACGAATGGGCGAACAAGGCTTACTAAAGGAAGAAGTTTAACTATGCTACTCCGATAAAACTTGATGCAAGCCATCCATTGGAATTAAAAAATTGCAGAGCTGCTACTTCCAGAATATGTCCTGCTGAGAGGAGCTGCAGCCTCATATCTTCACGCCGCTGCAACTTTGCCCACTGACGCAGCCAGTGAGTTCCCCTGAATAGAACCTGCAGAAAAGATTTCGGTGTGCACTTGTCAAAAATCACCTCATTTCTTGTTAGCCAAATTGCCCAACAAAGAGCGGATGCTACTGTTAATAACAATAAGTTTTGAATTTTAGGACCCCTTTTTGACCACACAGAGAACAAATCATCTAGTGATTGTGGTGGTGAAATCCCGAACAAAAAATACACAGCCCGCCACAAGAACTTAGCATAAGCACAGTCCAAAAACAGATGTTTACTGGTTTCTAAAGAATGACAAAAACAACAGGACGTGTCCCCAATCCAGTTACGCTTTGTCAAATTGTCCTTAGTTAAAATAACCCCTCTCTTTAAGTACCATAGAAAAATCTTGATCTTCATTGGAACTTTGATTTGCCAAATATCTTGTGAAACGTGTACCCCATTGTTAATTAAAGCAGCATACATTGATCGAACTGAAAAAGTGCCTGATGAATGTAAATTCCACACAAACTTGTCTCTCTGTTCTGTAAGATTAACATTAAGTAAAGAAGCAACTATTCTGTGCCAGTTTCTTAGATTTGTTCCAACTATATTTCGCCTGAATGAGATATCCAATGGGGTTCCACTAAGGACTTTTGCAACAGAATCTTGTTTCCTTCTCACAATGTTAAACAATCCAGAAAATTTATCTTTGAGCGGTCTGTCACCTAACCAAGTATCATACCAGAAACGAGTTTGTGATCCATCCTTTAAATTAAATGAACCAAAACTCATAAACGTATCTTTAACATTCATTAGACATTTCCAAAAATGAGAGTCTGTACGTCTCTTGACACAGCTCCCTAGTGGGCGGTCTCTGAAATACTTGTTCCTCAACAATTCTTGCCATAAACCTTCCTCGTTAAGGAGCTTAAAAAGCCATTTACACAACAAGCATTTATTCTGTAATTCCAGATTTGGAATTCCTAATCCCCCTTGTATTTTTGGTTGGCATAAAATTTCCCATTTGGCCAATCTGTATTTTTTCTTGTGTTGCTCATTCTGCCAGTAAAACCTTGACCTGAAACAGTTGATCTTCTCTAGAACCCCTTTTGGGATCTCAAAGAAAGATAGCATAAACATCGGTAAGCTTGAGAGCACCGAGTTCAATAAGATCAAGCGGCCTCCTGCAGATAGCATTTTCCCTTTCCATCCACTCAACCTTTTTTCTATTCTATCTTCGATAATTTTCCAATCTTTATTACTAAGTTTTCTATAATGCATTGGTAGCCCCAGATAACGGAAAGGGAAACTCCCTACTTTACACCCAAACAGCTGCGAATAGAACGTTTCAGAATCAGCTGCTTCACCAAAGCAGAAAATCTCACTCTTGTGAAAGTTTATTTTGAGTCTAGATAATTGTTCAAAAGTGGTAAGCAAGAATTTCAAGTTTATCGCTTTATGAACATCATGGCTCATGAACAGAATTGTGTCATCCGCATACTGTAAAATAGATAGACCATCTTGCAGTAGGTGAGGAATTACTCCATCGATCCTCCCTGCCTCCTTTGCTCTTGCAATTAATATGGCCAACATGTCAGCCACTATATTAAATAGTATGGGTGACAGAGGATCCCCTTGCCTTAGCCCCTTCTTCGTTTGAAAGTAAGGCCCCAATTGATCATTAACTTTTACATTCACATTACCACCTTGTGTAAGCATTTTGATCCACTCACACCATTGCTCTGAAAATCCTTTCATTCTCATAGTCTGCTGTAAAAAGTCCCAATTTACTTTATCATACGCTTTCTCAAAATCTATTTTAAAAATAACCCCACTCTGTTTCTTTGTGTGGAGTTCATGAATTGTTTCATGGAGGATAACTGCTCCTTCCATAATATTCCTACCTAGTAGGAAAGCAGTTTGAGTTGGCCTAATTATTTTTTTAGCCACCGAGGATAGCCTATTTGTGGCAACCTTAGTAAAGATTTTGAAAGAAACATTCAACAAACATATGGGCCTGTATTGTTGTATATTTTTCGCATCTTTATTTTTGGGCACCAAAATTAGTGTCCCGAAGTTCAGACTGCTCAAATTCAGGGTACCATGATGAAATTCCCTAAACAGACCCATCAGGTCTTCTTTAATTAAGTCCCAAAAGACCTGATAAAACTCTGGTGGAAATCCATCCGGACCTGGAGCTTTATTATGCTCCATCTGAAAAATAGCAGTCCTAACTTCATTTTCAGTGAACTCCGCTGTAAGAATCTTATTTTCCAGTAAGGATACTTGGGGAATGTCATCTCTAAGTGACTCATCCAAAGAAACGGCAGATCCTTCTGAAGGACCGAAGAGAGACTTGTAATAAGAAGTGATGTGCTTTTTAAGAGGCGCATCACCAGTTATCACCTCACTTCCATTTTCCAACTGAAAAAATGAGACTTCCTATGTCTACCATTAGCCAACAGATGGAAATATTTTGTATTTGCGTCCCCTTGAAGAAGATGCTTAACCTTCGCCCTTTGGTACCATTTAGTCTCTTCCTCTCTTAACAACTCTACTAACCTCTCATTTAAAACGTGTTTTAGATTTAATTCTGTTTCGCTAAGAACAGAAGACTCTGCTTTCTTATCTAGCACATCCAATTTATCCAGCAAGGTAGTTTTCTCCTTCTTATAGGCTCCACTAGTATTTTTTGCCCACCCTCTTAGATATTGGCGTAACCTTCTTATTTTTGTTTGCCATCGCTGAAGTGGGGTTCCTGAAGCATGAACTCCAGCCCAAAACTCCCTGACCATATCACAGAATCCGTCCCTCGTCAACTAGCCCAGTTCGAATTTAAATTGTGGCTGATAAGATGAGGACAAATTGTTCGTGCAACAAAGGAGTGGAGTATGGTCTGAAATTTCTCTCGAAAGAGTACTTACTGTTATCCGTGGATATTTGGATTCAAAATCAGTACAGCTGAACACCCTATCCAGCCTCTCAAAAGTTTGATTTTGCAAGTGATTTGCCCAGGTAAATTTTCTCCCTGAGAGGTCAATTTCGCTTAGGTTCAGCGTGTCTATGACTGCATTAAACAGAAACGGCCACCTATTATCGAAATTAGAATTATTTTTGTCCTCTGGCCTCCGCATAATGTTAAAGTCACCACCTACCAAAAGAGGTATGGTATCCTTTGAACAAACGCGTACCAGTTCTGATAGAAAGCTGGATTTTAAATCAACCTGAGCTGGACCATAAACCGAGATCAGGTTGAATTTAAAATCATCCTCCTTTACCCTAACCTTAAAACGAATAAAAAAGTCCCCTTCTTCAATTTCTCCTATGTCAAAATGTAATAAGTGAAAACCCAGAATCATGCCACCAGATCTACCTCTTGGAGGTTTGCAATGCCAAAGAAAATCTCTGCCAGCACAGATATGATTCAAAGTGGATTGCGGGAAGTGCGACCTTCCTGTTTCTGATAAGGCAATAAAATCTAGATTATTTTCTTTTGTTAAATCTGACAAAAAAAATTTTGGGTCCGCAAACCCGTTACAATTCCAAAAAATTCCCCGCATTTAGACTGTCTTCTTCCTCACACCTTTCCCCTTATTCCTCGGCCTTTTAAGCTGTGATAAGGGGGCTTGTAAATTCACAGAATCACAGCCCCCATCACCCAGGCACTTTGTTATGTCAGAGCAAATAACATTAAGAGCATCAATATCCAAATTGTCCTCTAGAGAGCAGACGGAAGAAGAATCATCGGCTAAATCTTTCTTATCAAAATCTGGTGTATACCTAATATTGTCCATCATTCTACTCTCTTCTACTGTTTTAAGCAAGGTTAAAGACCTAGAAATAGATTGATCATCATTGCCTAGAACTACCCCTATAGATTTAGAGGTCTCTAACAGAATTGAATTATCATAATTAACAAAAGATGTAGAGGGTGAAACAGTACCTTTTGCTACTGATGAAGAATGATCAATATCCAAGTTCTTCCTAGCCTTCAGGCTGGACGCTCGCTCTAGAGTGTCCTGATCTGCGAATGCTGCATTCCTCTTACTTGCCCTTACTGGAGAGCCTGAACCTCCACCAATTGTCTTGTTTAGAACCCCAGAGTCATTCGCAGGAGACATGAGCTTAGCTTTCCAATGACTAGAGCCAATAGTATGCACTTGCACTGTTGGTTTGTTCTTTACTTTAATGGCCACTTGTGGTAAGGACTTCTCCACTTGGGACTGAGGTGCCTGATCCTCACCCATAGAGTGCTGAGAAGTGGCACCCTTGTCTTTGCCAGCCCCAGGAAGCTGACCATGAGAAGTAGCCTTTTTAGATAGTTCCGGCTCCTTGTTACCGTCCTCCTCCATAGGATCCCCATTAATATCACCATTTTTATCCCCCTCATCAGAAGTTGAGTCCATATTAATAACTTGTGGCTCATTGCCATCGAACTCCCCCTCTAGCCTGAATTGTAGCTCGTAGACAAAATCACCGATCACAATATCCACTAACTCTGGGATAAGACTGGGATCCAGCAATGCTACCTTCATCCTGGCTCTACCATATTTCTTAGTAAACTTAGTATCCACAACTCGGGGAACGCCTAAAATGGTTCCTACTGCCCATATACTAGGAAATTCCCTAAACTCACTGGGTAATCCACGAAACTGTACCCAGACCTTATCAATTTCATATTTAAACACCTCTTGGTCCACCTCCTTCTCAAATTTGATTTTTCCTTTTAGTGCCTTTGTATCCGTGGATCCCCAATTGACTGCCCATTCCAGCAGCTCAGCGGAAGGAAAATTTGTAATGACAAAGGAATCCACGCCCTTTGGTTCAATTTCCCAGCTATGTTTTACAGGTAGTAGTCTGTCAAGCTCCACCGCCAATAATTCAGCAATAATAGAGCCCTCTAGGACACGTACCAGGGCCGCCTTTTCCGCCACAGCTACTTTCGGATTTTCCGAGGCTGGAATAAAATAAAACCCCAAGCCTGGCACAACATATCCACATGGAGCAGCAGTAACATTCATATTTTTTACATTCGGACACACTTTTGTCACATGGTCACCATCGCATATCTCGCAGCATAAGACGGCTGTGCATTCATTCATGGTATGACCTTTAGTATGACATCTATAACAGAAAGGTTTGCCCTTACTCTTTGTCTTTCCCTGACGAGATGACTCTGGAATTTCTTTTGAAGCTTGTCCTGGAGCAGCAACATTTTTGTTATGATCTTGAGCTGATGTCGCCTTGCCTTTCCCCGTAGCATCGCCTGTACCCCCAGGAGCCGAAGGCCCATCAGCAGACAGAGCAGGCGCAACGGCCGGATGTTGGCTGGCCGCACTCGGCTGGCCTCCTCCAGGAGCCACGGCCGTATGCCCACCATCCGGCTGCGACTGAGATATCGCCGGCTGGAAGGCCATCTGGCTGGCTGGGAGCTGGGATCCAGCACTGGCCTGCTGACCCGCCATGGCTGGCTGGTGAGGCAGTTGACCAGCCGCGTCCGACAAGATTTGCGACTGCAGCGACCGCTGGCCAGCCTTGCCAGACCGGTCGAGTGGCGCCTGGCTATGAAATCGACCAGCGGGCTGATACCCGCCGTACCCCTAGAACTGTCCACCGCGATGCCGAGGAGGATTGGGAAACCACCCATGGTGGCCATGGTTGCCACCGTAGCCTCCACCAGTGCCCCACCCCCGGCCTTCACCAACAAAGAATCGACCACCACCACCATGCCTTCCACGACCCCGGCCTTGGCCCTGCGAAGCCGTGCCGCGACCACGACCGCGGCCACCGAAGCCAGGGTGGAAGCCCAGGTTAAACCCAGGATTTAACCCCCAGCCATGCCCTCCACCACCATCGCCATGACCGCCAGTGCCCTGAGCCGCCATCGAAGATCGGGCAACGTTGGCGAGTGGATGGGTTCCAGGCACGATCGGAGACCGGACGACGTCGGCGAACGAAAGAGTTCCGGCTGCTGGGGCTAGGGGCTTCTTCGTTAGGGCTCACAGGGAGCGACGTCGGGCACCAGTACGACTGAACAGGTGGGTTAAGCCGGAAGTGGGCCTGAAAAATTTGCCAGGCCCGATAGTCACACGACCGCAGCGATCGAGTACGATCTCGCTCACCTGCCCGGCTGATTTGCTCGCCCTCCTATCAAACGACGCCGAAGGGCAGGACTGAATCAGCGGCGGAAACGGATCGGAAGTCACTCGATCCAGAAAGTCCGGACATTCAAAATTCGAAAAACCACCGCTCGCATTCGCCGGAACGATCACGGTCGCACTCGCCGGCCGTTCCCCGTAGCCAGTTGCAGCCGAAGACGTCCCGGCCCTCGGCGAATCATGCGATGAGATCCCCCGACCTGCTACGGCAAGCGGACGGAACCTACCAGCCGGCCTCCAATCACAGCAGCCGGATTTTTTTTTTATCGATGCTTTGGTCAGGAAGTCACCGAGCGTCCTCGACGGCGAGACCTGAGGAGCCGGAAGAGGTCCTTGCCATGGGCGAACCCCCAATTTCTTATGCACCATAGCCGAAACAATCGTCTTTGGTAACTGACATCCATCCCCACTACCCGGAGACTTACCTAGAGCAACCTCGGCGGCCTGCAGTTGATGAATGGAGAAACCCGCGTCCATGGCCTCTCGGATGAACTCCGCCGTGGACGGACTTCCCCCCGGAAGGCGCTTCAGAGAGATTATCTTCATCATCGGAGTCAACCGCAGAAGAAGCGCTCGCCCAAAACTTTGATCGGATCGGAGACGCCAACGGTTGAGAGCTGCCGAACTTCAACTACATATATATGAGCATTTCACCCATACTCAACCATCTATATGAGATACACAGACATCCTACTTCTCAATCATGTGGCTTATACAAACAGATGATATATATTATCCCACTATATATAGTACACCCTACATTGGTACAAACAGATTCTCTATGCTATACGACATTCAGTTCCATCATGCATTTATATTGATGACGATGATGCCATGTATGGATCATATATGGTGGGAGTGGGATGCATCGTCACGATATTAGTCATGTATCATCAGCGCGACCACCGGTACGTGCTTCCTCACGGTATCAGATAGAGCACCAGGTTTTGGTGTCCCATGATGACATCTGCTACTTCGAAAGCCAAAGGAGAAATTCTGACCAGTGCGGTAAACTAGAACACTAGCAGGGCACGTATACGTATTTATGTTCTGCCCCTAGTTTGTAGTGTCGTCACAACTTCTGATAACATTTTGCTGATGGACGCTCATTTGAATTGCACATCATATAGTTATTATTTTTGTTTTCGTTGAACTATCATGTAACTACCACGGAACAGACCTTCACTGCCGACTCCTTACAAACCGATAGTGATAGTGTATACCGGTTCGTGGCTTCAACATACACTGAAAGCAGGCCACCCGATAGTGATATTGGGGCCATCGGGTATTGATCCTTGTATCTATTTACGGTCATTATGAAAATAATATAACTAAACGACAAGATTTAAAATCACTACTTACATAAGTTCATAAAACTCACTAATATAATTGTATGACATGTGAAATGCATAAAATTATGCCAGTGAAATCATTGATTGTATATGACCATTTCGCACATCACATTTCTCATAAATATAGTCCTAATCACATAAGAAGGTATTGATACTTTTGTTCTACAAACTGGCATAGCTCGGTTGCAGGCCACCTCTGCTGTGACACACACCTGATGTGGACGCCAATGCCGCCATGCTCCATCGAGAAAACAACGTGGCCTAGCCTCCAAAATGATGTCAGAACCAACATAGCAGATCAGGGATCCTCCGCCACGGTCGCCGCCATCAAAGCAAGTCTATGGTCACAAAATTGTTACCACTTAAGGGGATTCCAATTCATGTCAACCGTTGGGAATCCACATATAATAGAATCCTATATGATGACTCCAACAAAAAGATATCATCACAACCAGTCATATAGTGTAACGGTAATGACATTATATCAATTCCTTGGTCCGAGTCAAGGGCTCGATTCATAGGTACCACACTTTTTTTTGGATATATACCTCGATAGGACCCATGGTAAAAGTGACACGCAAGCCACCAGGGACCACAGATCAAACCGCTGCAGGAAGAAAGTTTTTTATAAGGACCATCCCTACCATGTAAAAGAGACACACAAGTCGGCAGGTCCCACCGGTAGATTGAAAAATGACCATGCAGAGACTAATGATGAAGTTCTAGCATCACATATGAGTAATTGCACATCCACACATACACATCAGATGTTGAAATGATCCCACAAGACTGCTTGGAGACTTATGACGAAGGGACATTTGTTACAGTTGTAAAATCGTTCGTCATGAATGAGTGATTATAGGTACCACAGGTACATGTCGGATGGAGAAAAGTCTGTGCGGAGATTTATGACGAAATGTTGCTCATTACGGGTCAAAAATCATTCATCGTAGATGGGCACATAGTTTATTGACGAACGACTGGTCATCATAGTTCTAAAACAGATCGTGACGTAGAATTTTTGTGACGATGCTTGATTTCATCACAAATCAGAAGTTAAGAGGACCATCACCAATGATCCATGACAAAACATAAAACTTCATCATAGAAAGTTATTGTCTATGACAATTTTTGATTCGTCGTTAGGATTTTCATCATAGATGTTCACATTTCTACTAGTGCCACAACACAAGACACATACAAATACTTCGTCTATATATTGGGTCATTATACCCATACTTGAAACCATCTATATGAGGAGATCTTACTTCTCATTCCTACTGCTTATCTAAAGAGCCCACCGTACCTAGGTGCATTTTGTGAGCTGAGTGATTGTCTATATATGCTATACAGAACTCTGTTCCATCAATAAGCCAATCATCGTGCATTGATATTGATGATCACGCCAAGTTTGGATCATATGGTGGGACTAGGATGCATTGGGATATTTTGTGGCCTCTACTACGACTGATGTGTTGTATTATGAGGGCAAATTCTGTCTCATATGTGCTCCCATTGCAACCTAGTGCTTCCTCACAGCGTCGGAGAGAGAGAGCCAGAGATGCACAAGGTTGGTGTCACTACAGAGTTCCAGAGATGCACAACCTAGTGCTTCCACTGATTGTGCTTCTGATTGTGCCTAACAGAGTTCAACCAACGCATCACACGTCTGCTGCTGGTTCGCCGGTTGCGGCTACATAAAATCTGACCTGCGAGCTAAAACAGAGGATCAGCAGGACACGTATTCCAGACCTGCCTATAGCCTGGAACCTAATAACTTCTGATAATAAATGTATTCATCAATATACGTATATATGTAGTATTCATCAATATGCCTATAAGGGCGGTCCCAATGACCAGTTTCTACGAGTAGTTTCCAAGAGAAAAAAAGTATAATTAATGTCGATAGAAACCATCTTCCACAACCCATGGTTTCTATATTAATGACCATAGAAAGAATAACTTAAATACATCACAAAAATGAGATAGATCAACTGTGGCAAATTTTTCTGCAGCCAACGTGAGCACACAATAGTAGCCAATGTTTGCAACACACACTATATGACCATGGCAAAGCAAGCAGCAACAGCTTTCTCCACGGCCAAATTGTTGCAGTCCGATACACGATTCCAGAACTGAAAATAATTGATTCCAGAACTGAAAATGATTATAACTTAGAGAAGTCACATGAAAATTCATAGCACGTCCTCCCAAACAAGCTTGCAGCACCAGCGAAACAGAGTCTTCTATTAAACGGAACAGATGACGCCAGAAGGTGACAAGAAGGAAGAACGAGCCAGTGGGGGAGTGGTGAGGATGGTGAACCGGAGATTTGAAGAGTCGGTGCACTTCATCTTGGAATTGCAGTCCAAGATCAAAGTCCATCCGGGAGGCCAAGTCTGACGACGAACAATCACTGGAAGACACCACGTCGAGACATTGGCCACTTGATAGAGTTGCCAGCTGCTTTGGCAAAACGTCGAACAGTTCCCGTGCCCGGCTTGCAGGTGTCTCCAGGAGCGTCAAGTCGTCGAGGTGGAGGACACTCGCTTCACCAGGGAGCAGAAGCCTCCAGCAGATCCGGCCAGCTTCTTGGCGCGACCGGCATCGACGGACTGGCGGAGCGCGGCCACACCCACGCAGGGCCGCAGGGTGGCGAGGGTGTCGGCGTGCTGCTCGGCGAGGCCGTGAAGGCGCAACCACACGGGACAACGAGGGGCTGTGGGGCGGGGTGGCGGGCGGCTGCCAGCAACGAGGGGCCGCACCGCCGCGGGGAACAGCCTTGTGTGGCGGTCTCCGGCCGGAGCAGAAGAGCGCACGCGGGAACGAGAGCACGCGCGAGGCGGGAAGGCGAGCGTGCGCTGAGGCGGGAAGGCGAGCGCGCTCCTCGTCGGCAGCGGCGCACTGGATCCCCATAGAAATGACTCGTTTCTCCCCAGCGGCGTTTTGCTGGTTTCTTCGTACCTCGTTCCGAGAGTCGACCTGGTTTCGTAGACTAGAAATCGTTTCTCCCTTTTCTCTCCTCTCTCTTCATTAAGTCTGTTGCCACATCAGCAAAAATCTAAGCTGTCATCCTAATTAATAGGGATAGAAATCATCATAAATTTTCCATTGGGACTGCCCTAGTAGCAGGACACGTATTCCACACCAGCTCGGTTGCTTGGCACATTTCTCAATGCTTATTACCAACCAAGACATCTAGCATCATACGGTGACAATGTGCGCGGAATCTTCTCAATTTTTTATCATAGCCTCCACATATGATATCATGACATCTCGACAAGTTTCATGATTTTCGGACTTTATTTGTATTTTATAAAATTTAAAAATAATTTGCCCATAAGTTCATGGTCATGTTTCATGAACAAGATGTTCGAAATTTTGGTTATGTTCATGGATACAACCTCACATTACACTCAATAACATGAATATTATTTTTTTCATTAATTACACTAGTAGAATACTGCTCATAGCTGGCGCCCCCCTATTCATAGCACAGACGGCTGTAGTTATCACGCGCCTGTGGTATAAAAGGGGTAGTGAACAGTTGACAACCGCCAGTGGAAATACATTTGCACTGGCGGTTGGACTAAGACAACCACTAGTGTAAATGGACCATTTATACAGGCGGTTGGCTAAGTCAACCGCCAGTGGAAATGTATTTACACTGGCGGTTGTCTTAACTCAACCGCCACTGCAAATGCCACCATTTTCATTGGCGGTTGGGTTAAGACAGCCGCCTGTGCTATATCTTGTATAAATACCCCCTCTTCTTCCCCGGGCAGCACTGTTTCTCGCCGCCACCTTTCATTGGAGGCGATTTTGGAGGTCCAAATTTTACAAAATACAAGGGAAGAGGTTTTGATCTTCATTTGTTGGAAGGAGATTAACAAGAAAGGTTAGTTTGTGTCCCTCTTGCCTCAATTTGCTCATTCTGGCTCAATTTGATGATTCACTTTTTAGATCTAGGGTTTCACCCATGAGTGAGAGAGAAGAATACCTAGGTTAATGAGTGACCTTGCTTAAGATGCTTAAATAATGTCTCTCATCTATACTGCTTCGTGTTTACTTTTTAATTTTGTTTATGCATGATATCTTTCCTTGTTTCCATGTATAATGGTGTGTTCATGAGTATTTATGTAGAGAGGAAAATATAGGTTTTTATATAATAATGGTGTGGTACAACAGTGTCAAATGAAGTATTGACCAAAACAAAAGTTGTAGATCATGGTGTCCCCTTCAACTTTGGTATTCAAAACTTTCTCATTAGAGCAATTTTGAAATCCCTAAGCCGCACAAAACTCTCTCAAAATTTGAATTTCAAAACTCCGAACATCAAGAAGGTAATAAATGAAGGGATGTCCTATACAAAAGATGTGCACTATGTTGTTACCTAACACTTTGGTATTTAACAGTTCCTCACTAGAGGTAATTAAGTGTGTCATATTTCATCTGCGAGTTATCGGGCTATTAAATTCGTATAACTTAAAAAAATCAGTAATTCACTAAATTTTCAAAAAATTCTCAAATTTGGTATGGTGGCATGTATTGGCCAACTAAACTCCAGGAAAAAGAATGAAATAATTTGAACAAAGTGACAACATAGATGCTTCACAAGTGGTCACATCTCTTAGAGAGTTTGAGTGAGTTTTACGGAAGATTGGAGTAGATGTGGACAACGTGTGGTACAACAGTGTCAAATGAAGTATTGACCAAAACAAAAGTTGTAGATTATGGTGTCCCCTTCAACTTTGGTATTCAAAACTTTCTCATTAGAGCCATTTTTAAATCCCTAAGCCGCACAAAACTCTCTCAAAATTTGAATTTCAAAACTCCGAACATCAAAAAGGTAATAAATGAAGGGATGTCCTATACAAAAGATTTGCACTATGTTGTTACCTACAACTTTGGTATTCAACAGTTCCTCACTAGAGGTCATTAAGTGTGCCATATTTTTTCTGTAAATTGCATTTTAAAAAAATTGGAAATTAGTTAATACAGGCGGTGGTCAATACCAACCGCCTGTAGAAACCATTTCTACAGGCGGTTGGTATTGACCACCGCCTGTAGAAATGGGCTCCCTATATAGGTCAACTCGTCACCCCGAAAATTTTCTAAGTCCTGGCGCCAGTTCTTTTCAAAGAGACGCCGACAGGCTGCCAAAATTTTCCGCCGCCGCCTCATCGTCGCGCCACCGTCCCCTCTCCTCTTCGCTCGCCATTGTCGTCATTGTTGTGAGTCCTCTCCTCCTCCTCCTCCTCCTCCTCCTCCTCCTCTTCCGCCTCTCTCTCTCCGCGCATTTGGTGGTGGCGGCGGCACGGTGGCGGGAATGTCGTGGCTCGCGGCCACCGCCGGCTCCGTCCGCCTGGTGGACGGTGGCCGCGGGCGCGCGGCACGGTGGACGAGGAGGCTCGGCCGCGGGCGTTGCACGGTGCACTGCGGCGCGCAGCACGGTGCACGGCGGCGGACGGCGGCCGCCACGCGGCTGCGCGCGTGAAGCAGAGGAGGGAGAGAGGGAGAAGAGGGGAGTGGGCCGGCAGTGGGCCGGGGGGGGGGGGGTCGGCGAGTGGGCCGTTTAGGGGAGAGGAGGGAAGTGGGCCGAGGGGCATGGCCGTTTTTTTTCTTTTATATAATCATTCTAAAATTCATATCCTGAGAAATATTGGTCCAAAAATAATGTAATAAATTTTGTTTTGTTTCCCTCGACAAGATATATACATAAAAAATGAAAATAAATTTTATTTTGTTTCTCTCGTGAAATATATATTTAAAATGATTTAAATTGAATATATGCCTCATAGTTTGTTTAATACAAAGATAATTCTAAGAATACTAAAAAAATGTGAATCCAATTTTGGTAGCTTTATTGAACTATGTAGAAGCTGTGAAAAATATGAAATGCCATATTTTTTTTTCTTTTTTCTTTTATATAGTCATTCTAAAATTCATATCCTAGGAAATATTGGTCCAAAAATAATGTAATAAATTTTGTTTTGTTTCCCTCGACAAGATGTATACATAAATAAATGAAAATAAATTTTATTTTGTTTCTCTCGTGAAATATATATTTAAAATAATTTAAATTGAATATATGCCTCATAGTTTGTTTAATACATAGATAATTCTAATAATACCATGTTTTTTTCTTTTTTCTTTTATAAATCTCCTTGTGATATTATTATATATTTATGTCAGTTTGTCGCGATGAGTTTTCCGCGCAAGGACCAAGCCCCAGGATCTGAACATACGGAACAAGCCCCAGAGTCCGACCCCATGACGAAAGAAGTGACCCACCAAACAAGCAAAGTCCTGGGGTCGTCCGACCCCACGAAGAAGGTAGAAGGGACCCACGAAACGGGTGAAGCCACAGGGGACGAAACTCCGGAATATGAAACTGTTAGCGATGACATGGAGCCTCCCGAAGTGAGGAAGGCTCGTCGTGAATTGCAACGTGACCCTGATTATAATCCACAAGCCGATGAGGTAATCCTTGTCTATTATATATGATTTGGATCTATAATGTTTGTATGTAATTACATGATTTCGATCCATAATGTCTATATATATAAACTCATCTATACGATTCACAATGTCTATACTCAGGAGGCAATGTCTCAAATGCAAGAACTGATTTGGCAACACGAAGTGGCACAAGCCGAAGATGCACTGGAACTGACCACGACGACGACCACTGAGAGATCAAGGAAAAGAAAGCGGAGCAATTTGAAATGAGGCGAGAGAGGATTAAACAAGTTTCCAGACGACGTATATGCCATCTCAGATGTTAGCCCGATCGGACAACCCCTAGCTCCTGAAGAGGCCCTACCTAAGTATCGGAACACCATTGGTTTCTGTGTTAGGGACATTCTTGACATCACTATTCGACAGTGGTCCAGTGTGTCAGATGATGACAAGACAAAAATTTGGGATAAAATCAAGTCGAGGTTCCTGTTTCCTCGAAACACACCAGAGGCACTGATAAAGGAATACACAATGAAGCAGTGTGCAATCAGTTTCCGAAACTGGAGGTCGGAGATGAATACCAAGTTTGCAAAGAGAGGGTTGGACCCTATAAGCAGATACAAGATTACTAAAGGACAGTGGGCAGTCTTTTTAGAGGAGAGGAGAGAGCCAGAGTTCTTAACTATCAGCGAAGCCAACTCTGCTCTCGCTAAGAAGAACAAGTACCACCACCGTCTAGGCACATGTGGTTACCAGCATCAGGTTCCCAAATGGAGGCAAGAAGAGGCTGCGAAGAAGGCGGCAGGGTTGCCAGCGCTGTCCGAGCAAGTTGGTGAAAGGTCGCCAAATTGGATTCTTGCTCGAAAACCAAAGGAAACTGAGAGCGGTGTGTCCTTTGACGACCCAATGTTTGAAGAAGCAACAAAGAGCATCTTTGCGGTGGCGGCCAAGACGCAGGAAGGGAAATTCAAGCCACGAAGGGAGAGGGACATCCTTACTGTGGGCCTCGGTAACCCTGAGCATCCTGGCTGTGTTCGGGGCATCTCATCCAAAGAGGGATGGAAGGATGGATTCGACCCTCAGTGGCAAGGTGAGTATAAGAAACGTGATCGATACAAGGAAGAAATGGCAAGTTATTTAAAGCAAGAGGCTAAGAAAGAGTTCACGGAGATGATGGCAAAATTGCTAGAAAATCCTCCTCGTAAGTTGATGCAAAAACTAGCGAGTGCGGTTTCAAATCAACAGATTAGCGTTCAGGCACCCCAGATGCAGCTAGTCCCAGTGGTGTCACAATGTGCAACCAACATTCCAAGCAGTGTTGCGTCTACGGCGAACAAGGTTCACTATCCGGTTGACGACATTGTTGGTCCCATGTCGTGCTCCCTGGTCATAAGATATGGCATTAACAATCATCGTACAAGGGAAGTAGCCAAGGGCAAAGCAATCCCAGGACGCAAATACCATGGAGCTGACATTCCTGAAGACTACTGCAGGGTAGAAGTATCGACCGTGGTTCATGGATATGAGGATGAGATTCTAGACATCCTCGGTCCAGAGAACATTGAGAAACTCGGACAGGCTATAAACAATTTCATCCTTTGGCCTAGGCGGGACGTCCAGCTGATGGAGCAACCCACTCAGGAGTCATCAGGACGTACCGATCCTCTTCATGACCACCCACCATCACCTCACCAGTCTATTCCCGAACCTCAATCATCACCTCCGCCAAAGTCAGCACCATCTCCGCCACAATCATCACCTCCGCCACAGTCAGCACCATCTCCGCCACAGTCATCTCCTTCACCACATTCAGCACCACCTCCGCCACAGTTGTGTCCTCCGCCACAGTCAGCACCATCCCCGCCACAGTCATCGCCTTTGCCATAGACACCACCATTGAATTCCCCACCTTCCCCACATCCCGAAGATCCTCTGCCACAAAGCAAGGAGCCACCACCACCGCCAAAAAAGAAATTTCCGGTACCCAAGTTGGTTTCCACCTATGAGCCAAAGAAGAAAATAGCTGGGACAGCCAAATTTTTAAAAGGAATTGGACAGAAATGCACTTCATAAGTCATTGAGTTGTCTGAGCTTCAGAAGTCAGCGAAGCCAGTGCCTAAGGTAATTCCTTGCACTATCAAGGTCCCAACTGCAGAAGATTACAAGTCTATCCCTAAAAATTTTGTGTTGGGAAGGCCTCTACTCAAGCGGAAGACACTTTTAAATATTCCAAGCAATATAAAAAGGTTGCATGACTGGTATATGAGAGCCGCTTCTGTTGGCATCGACACCATCAACGTGTATATCCCAAAAGGCATTTCTAAGTGAAAATAATATGTGCATCATTAACTTTAAAGACATTTGGTTAATGATGAATCTCGAGAGACTGGACGTACAGATCGTAACAACGTTTGCACTGTAAGTGTTACATAGTTTAAAATGCATTATAGTTGCGTCAATGTTGAATATCTGACTTGCACATGTGCCTTGCAGAATGCTATATGATCAACAGGAGTTGTATTGTGGGCAAGATTTCAATTATTGTGCCAATGAAAGGATTAGCTATCTGAACCCAATTGATATATGCGAAGAACGACACACTTTCAGAATCGGAGATGACAACATAGAGTTACTGGGCTTAGAAGGTGAGGAACGGGACAAGAAAATCGCAAAGTTGAAGTTGGAGTATGAATCCCAGTACGCCTTCTACATTGGAATGTCATTGCTCAAATATCAACATAGGGAATCGGTAGTGGCCCCGTACCACTTTGGGTAAGTGTGAGTCTCCATAGATGCATCATGAATTTGATTCCAATATACAAATGCATCATGAATTTGATTCATGCAAGGACCACTGGATCTGCCTTTTCATTTATCCTAGGGACGGAAGAGTGCTGGTACTAGACTCCACAAATTACCCGCCATCAAGCTATGCAAAATTCATTGAAATGTTAAAGCTGTAAGTCGAGATATGCATTCTTACTTTTGTATTTTTAGAGTTTGTGTATAATTAACATAGTGATTCTATTCGAGATCATAGGGCATATAGGTTTTATAAGATAAAAGGTGGAAAGTGCGACGCCAACATTCAAAGGCAGCCATTGCAAGTTTTTTATGACTGGCCGGTAAGTTGGTGAAAATTTACTCTTATGAATACAAAACATATATGTACTATACATAGGACCATGGTTGCATATATAAATATCCACTTTCCCATTATATAGTGCCACAAGCAACCACCTGGATCTGTCCTCTGTGGATACTACGTGTGCGAGCACATGAGAGAGACCGGTCGATACGTCAGCAACCCTTCTGAGGTAATACAAGTAATAGTCGTGTATGTAGTATTGTACACCATAGTATTGACAAACTATGTATATGCAGGAATATAAGGTATTGACAAACTTTCTTTGCATGAATATAAGGAAGACAAGGCAAAGCGCATCACCGAACGTACTTTGTACAACATAGTTGAGGACCTGAGCCTTTTTCTATTAAAGCACGTCATTTCAACGGAAGGGAGGTATCATGATCATGACAGTGAATTATCGAAGCCAGAGTACCGAGTGCTAACAGAGATTTCTAGGCTAAAACTAACTCGGAATGGTTATTTGACCACCTGTGCAAACTTGGATGTATGTAATGTGCAAACTTGCAACTCTATGTTTGTGAGCACGAAACTTTGATGTATATAAGTGTATGTATGAAATATGTAAATTGCATATTGCTATATTAATGTATATGCATATATTTAATTTAACAATATAATTGCATGTTCCTATATTAATGTATATATTTAATTTAATAATATAATAATTATAATTAACAATATAATATATATAAAACTGGTCTACAACAGCACAAGCGGTTAGTTGTGAACCGCTTGTGGAAATCGATTTCAACAGGCGGTTCACTTAAACAACCGCTTTAACCGCCGGTGTAAATAGACCATTTTCCCTGGCAGTTCCTTAAGTGAACCGCCTATGGAAATGCCTGTGGAAATCGATTTTCATAGGCGGTTCACAAATAACCGCCTGTGCTGTTGTTCCATTTTCACTAGCCCCCAGCGCAGGCGGTGCTAGAAAACGCCTGTGAAAATGGGTTTTCAACCGCCTGTACAGTATGTCTCTGTACTAGTGTTAAATCCATTATATTCGAAGCACCTGCAGTTCAAGCTTGTATTTCCCGCAAAAAATAGTTAAACTAAATAAATTAAAGAAATATAACAAAATGCTAGACATATATGCTAAATTTGAACATGTAGTCTCAGGTACTGAGGACAGCAGAAAAAGTATTGAGGACAAAAGAAAAAAAATAAAAACTTTTGCTGAGTGTCAAAGAAAGACTCCCGACAAAGCTTGTCTTTGCCGAGTGTCAGCGTTTGACACTCGACAAAGATCAACGACAATTGACAGCCATTGCCCGCTGGCACTCTTTGTCGAGAGCCCGACGTTTGATAAAGAGGTCCTTTGCACGCGGTCCTTTGCCAAGTGCGGCACTCGGTAAACCACGCCTTTGCCGAGAGTGACCGTTGTTTGGCACTCGACAAAGCCTTTAGCACTCGACAATGAGCACATTTCCAGTAGTATCTATTAGTCATGCTAACATATGTGTAACTCCTGATTCAAATAGTAATTAATTTTATGAATTAATTTAGTTAATATATATCAAATAAATACAATTTTCTAGTTGCTTAAGTATATCAAAGTTAGACCGTGAGGGAGCACGGGTTGATGGAGTTGTTAACCAAACAAGACATGTGGTGGTGTATGGACCTAGGAGAGCTTATTTGGATCCATTGGTTTTATAGTTAGCAGCTAAAATTATTGGGCCATTTCATTGTTAGCTGCTAATCTTTAGATCCTTAAAAAAGTACAAAGTTAGTTCATGCAAACCAAGAAGTGTTGTTTAATTTGAACAAGAATAATGAGTGTAGTTTGAAGATGTGTTTCTTAATTTGTATGCAAAGGTAGTTGATGCATGAAAGACTAAGAAGCGTTCATTTACCCTGGTTTTGCCCCCAGGAACTATTCCAGATCATCATCATAATATAAATTAATGAACTAAATCCAAATGGAATCATTCCAGGGGCTTAATCTATCTCAACCAAACAGGCCCTGAAGCAACTATAAGATAGAATGTTGGAGATAAATACTACTATGCAAAGAGTTTGTTAGGACGGTTGGGTCAGCCACCTCTATCCAACTGATCCTAGGAATCAATTTGTAGGCACCCCTGCAATGGTTTTCGAAAAGCCGTGATTCTAGATCTTAAATTTTTTTGAAAAAAACAAAACCAAGTCATCATGGTGAAAATTGCGCATTTTGCAGCGATGAGATTTGAACCCACAACTTCACCTTTGCGTGTATCCTCCTCTAACACCGCATCTCATACTCACTTATATTTATATTAGATTTTGGGTCCAAGTTTAAATTGAGTATTTAAGACCCTAGAAGAAATGAAATCAAAAGGTGGTTAACTACAAAGTTGTGTAACTTTTCAAGATCTATAACTTTTATTTAGGTTGTTTCTCCATCTGAGGTTATTTGAAAAAAAAAATTAAATTTTATAAATTTAAACATATAGTTTCCTATGACAAGATGAATTCAAGTGAAAAAGTGGTCAACTTCAAAGTTGCATAACTTTTTAAGATATACAACTTTTGTTTTGGTTGTTTCTTCATCCGAGGTTGTTTGAATAATTTAAATTTTTAATTTCAAAAAAGACAACTTCATACAAGGTTTTGAAGTGGCAAATGATTTCAGCTAAAAAAGTTATCAACAAAAAAATTGTACAACTCATCAAGATCTACAACTTTTATTTTGGTCATTTCTTCATCCAAGATTGTTTAAAAAAAATCAAATTAGTATTTAATTAAATTATTAGGCGTCTATTTCTAGGAGCGACTAAATATAGAACTGCCCATAGAAATAGGATTTATAGGAGATGCTGGATATTGAGTCGATCTTATAAATACTTGATGGGCGGCTCATAACAACCGCCGTCCTTAAAAATAGATTTGTAAGGATGGCTCGTTTGGGCCGCATTTGTAGGGCGCCCCTACAAAGAAAGGGAGGCATTGCTACAAATCTTTTTTAGAGTGAAAAAAAAGGAGAGAAAGAGAAACTGAGAATATTTCCACACAATTGTTTTATCAAAACCATTCATTTGATTATGACACTACTCGCAGTTGCTGCTCTATATCTATATGGACACTCGCGCGCATTCCTCGGGATCATTATGATCCACGGACTGCAAGAAACCAGTTCAAAAGGTTAAATAACTGGCAGTAGTTTGTGTTCATGCAACGTCACAATAAAAAGGTAGCTAGCTAGCTAGCTCTCTCTCTGTCTCTCTCTCTCTATATACCCTCTTACTTTGACATCAAATTCATATATGCAGCCACCAAATATCAATTATCTTTGCCGCATACTGTATATTGTGCTGCATCTCGTAATGGTTTGGCACCAAACATTATAGGAGTACTCCTTGCTCACCATGAGCAAGAGAAGTGAGGGAATATTAGGTCAGCTGCCGCCGGTACACATGGGAATATGAGGCAAAAGGAAACTTGTGCCTAACTGGAAACGCCATTAGCCTGCCCCTCGTTTCATGAGGATCCTTAACCTGGACCTTCAATGTTGAGCTCATGAGGTCGAGCTTTGGACCTATTGGTTTCATATGCCGAAGAAGTGCTACCGGTGCTTACCATGAGGTGTGGATCCTTATCGGTGATCGATTCATGGCAGAGTGTTGATGCTACTCTTGCAATCTTGCACACTGTTTGCCAAGAGGTTCGGACCATGCTGAAACTGAACCGCCATTAGTCTGAAGTTAACTTGGCTTGGTTTCCTGAAGGAACTGGAACTCACTACTAGACCAGCAGCAGGGCATCAGTTGGCCACTGAGGCAACAACAGTTCCAGGTGAGAACAAAAGTGAACTGGGATGTTGTTCACGATTATGACAAATCTGCCGGGAAGAAAAGAACCACGAATGAAGTGACAGACTTAGCACTCGGGAAGACCTGTTTGAAGCAGGCAGCACCGCGGGAGATGGATCATACTAATAATCCAAATAATAAGCAAAGACTAAATGGGAGACTAGGGAGGGGGTGAGTCGCAGGCCAAAAATAAAAAGAAAATTCTGTAGAAGAACATAGCTTGTATCCCAATTTGTCTTGTGGCTAATCATACTCTAGAATTGATTGGACTAGCTTAAATTATTTCTGAAGCAAATCGACAATTCACAATTTTTCAATAGTTTAACTATGAGCTATGGCAGTCTGGCTGCTAGCTGCAAAGTGAAACCACTAATAAATTCTTTCAACAAGAAACAAATGCTAGATTACTTGCAAAAGAGATAAGTTAGTCCTTCAATGATTACTCAAATAATGCTGTCACTGTTGCATAAAAATGAGCAACGCACAAGAGATGGAAATTGACCAAGCTGTTACTACTGCTATTAAATTAGAAAAGCAGTTGCGGTTGGTAGCCTGTTCAGCATTAAGGGAAGACAAAGCAGTTCATGCATTAATCACGGACAACACACAGAAGATCGCCAAAGCAGTTCAAGGAAGCCAACTCAATGCAAAGCTGAGACAATCAAATAGGACCACAAAATATAAACAGCCAGTGAATAGACAATTTTGAAATGATGGTCAACATGTCAAGCATTTTCTTGCCAATGGTGAGTTACACTACACATCTATATATGTTGCGCACCAGTACTGTAGTACTGTTGCGGTTGCACTCTGTAAGCACAATAGTACAGTTGACTTCTTTGTGGTATTCGTATCATTCATATAGTGAAAGCACAAAATAAACAAACATGCAGAAAGTGTCCCACTCTGTAAAGTTGATTCGACAATAGTATATAGTTGACTTCTTTGTGAACCTATGATGGTATTCAACCCTAGACCAAATTCAATAGTTATTTGATTTTGGTTTGATTCACACTCACGGAAAGGCAAATAATTTTCTTCTCGTTTTCTTACCTGGGCCCAATTCTTCTTCTCTGCCTCCATGGCAGCAAATTAAGTTATTACTTTAGATAATACAACTGTATATAAATTGTCCAAAACATTATAATAGATGATTTGTGTTAGTTGAATAATTGTTTTAAGACGTAATAACCTGATGGGTTGAGAGCTCCACCTAAATGATTTACAATAGATGCCGGTGAATTGGTAATGGAGAGGGCATGATACCGACCTACGAGTTGTTGGGGTAGATCCCAAGTGGAATTATAGAGGGGAAAGAGAGAGATACAACTGAAACAACAATACAACAACATGGATAATCCTAGGCGTAAGCTGAAGGATGCCAACTCATAGTCGATTTGCAACACCACCGAATAGTGTATTCGTCGGTTTCTGTTGTGAATGACGACGAACAAACGAGGAAGAACGCAAGATCAAACCACAGAGAGACACAAGATTTAACGTGGAAAACCCTTCCAATGCAGAAGGTAAAAACCACGGGTGCCAGCCAGCAAACACTCCTCACTATAATCAAGAGTCGGGTTACAACGCCGTATGGCGGCTTACAAGCGAATCAATCAAGGTGAAACCCTAACAACGGGTATGTATACCATTCCAAGCCTCCGCTTCGCTCCGGCGACGGGCCTCCGGTTCGCTCCTTCAGAAGTCGGCCAATATAATGAGCAACTGAATTTGGAACATATATATAACAGTTTCGCCATGGACAGAGTGTCATGCACCATTCCTCATAGCTACACCGCTCTATTGTCGCGCTCCATTTAAGGACCAAATAATAGAATGGGGACTAAGAGTGGTGATGGACACGCGTACCCAAGATCACCGGACATGATGACCTCCCATGAAACTGATAATGACACCTACAACACTTTCGGACCCACATACCACCATTCAACACCGTCCATGAGAGGAAACCTTGGAGTGGAATGGTAGCAGCGGAGGAAACAACACATAGACTTAGATTTTCTTGCACCATCAAGGAGAGCGCAGACAAAGCAGAGGAGCCAACAACGGACGCTCGTTGAAACCAGCAACGACCGACAACCAGGTCCAGTCTCGTCCAAGAGGGGGGCAACGCCTTTAGGATGGTGTGTGACGTCTGCCCTAGGGAATTGGTTGTGGCTTTCGCCATTGGTTCTCCAATCCACATGGGGAATGAAAGTCGATCAGCTAGCCATCTATGACTCAGAACTAGAGTCTGCATGGAAGCCTCCAGGGATGGAGTGATGCTATTATTTGCACCATCATCGTTGCCTTCGAGCAATAGCTAGATAGGGTTTTCACCAAAACATCAAAGGTCAGCGCAAGGTTGAAACATGCCAACGACAACCAAATGGGTGATGTAGACGCTGCCACATGGCTAAACCTGGTTAACTAGCCAACCAAAATTTGACTAACCATCGTTCGACCCGAGGTGGGGGTGGCAGATCCAGGCTCAAAAAGTCTAGATCCACCCATCGGGTGCCCAAGCTCACAAGCTATCTCCCTAGCGAATTAAGCTTGGACCGCCCCGTTGAGCAATACTAGCTGTCAGTCACTAGCACCCATAGCGGGCCAAATCCGTCACCGGCAACCGCAACCAGACAAATCTGGTCGCTGACGGACTCGGCCCCGGCCTAGCCACCGTAGCTCGCCGGCCACTGTGCCCGCCATGTGCCGAAACCAAAGCCAACGCGCAAGGATGTGGCCACCAGCCTTTGGCAGTCGTGTGGGGGATCCTGCCATGAGGTGGATCTACCGGATCCGGAGCCAGAGTACCTAGATCTAGTGCATCTTGCTCGCTGTCAGCCATCCACTATCGGTCATTTTCGAGCGAGGAAGAGGAGGGAGGGAGGGAGGGAGGGAGGAAGGGTGAGATATGGAGGTTGCTGCTGTTTTCGGGGCCAAAGGGCATGGATCTGGCCTTCTTCGATCATCTTCCCCACTATCGGCCAACCTTCACCACCTTTGCTAGAGCTTGATAGGGGTAAACAAAGCGGGAGGAGATGAAATAGGGAGGGGAAGTAGCTGCGGTTGGAGTCCTGTTTATGGGCACAGTTGTGACCCGCTGCCACCGCTCGCTAGAGTGGCAGCAGCATTGGCTAGAGATGGCATGGGGCGGTGTGGTCGAGGCAGAGACGGGTGGGGTGGCCCCTAAGTTGCCTTGGGGAGATGACATGGGGAGAGAGGGGAGGGTGGGTGGGAGGGGGGAAGCAATCCTCTTCGACGGGACCCGAACGTTGTAATGTGGTGTTTGTATAGTGCCGTTATTTTTTAAGATGAAGGATAATATTTCATATCCAGTTTCATCTACCAACAGGTAGAATCAGACTAATTATTACAAAGCTAAGGCCTCAGGCCAGAAAAACAAAAGAGAAAATAAACTAGGAGCTCTAGAAGTCATTCGCAACATTCTGGCTTGCTACAAGACAAGAATATACCGCCAAATGCACGTCATTAGCGCTAAGAATTTCGGGAGATAACTATGCTGACACCAAGACTAAAAACAAATGAGGAATCTTCCATAAGCGACATCTTCAACAAGAGCATGAAATATGAAGATGCCATCATCACCCGATCAAGAAGACCGGTCTTGGATTTTCACCTCGAAAGATCTCTATGGCGCCCTGTGTTGGAGAGAAGTGATGACGCCTCCAACGAGGAAGTGGCACCCACGGACGTCACCGTCATAAAAAAGGAGCAGTTGTCTCACCAAAATCCATGTCGTTACGACTCCTTGTTGACCAATATTGCTTGTTAGTTGCTTGCCATGCAAAGATAGTAGATAAGTATCAGTTAAGAAGATTCGGGATCGGAGTGTCCAGGCATGGAGCTGCACATTGGCCTACCTACCGATCATTACCCAAGTCTTAGTGTACATTGTGGTTTCGTTCTGTGTGCCACGTGTAAAAGAGATGTCATTTTATCATTAATGGCTCCATCAGGTTAGTGATCAATGCAACACAGAGGAAGGATACGTTGATGAACTATAACAACATAGTCACATAGTTTAACAGGAACGAATTAATATAGAGATATGTTCCGCAGCCACCATATGTTTCTAGGAGCCTCGATTTGACATATATCACTACAGGAAACCCATTCTTCGCCGAGTGCGTGTAACTTTGTAACTTTGCCGAGTGCCAAATTTCGGGCACTCGGCAAAGAGCCTCTTTGCCGAGTGCCGAAAATCTGGCACTCGGCGAAGACTGAGCACAAGGCAAAGCCTGCTTTGCCGAGTGCCCAACACTCGGCAAAGAAAAGCACTCGGCGAAGACACATATTTGCCGAGTGCCGAACACTCGGCAAAAATGAGCACTCGGCAAAGTGTCGCGGACCAGACGACATCCGGGCCCGTTAACTTTGCCGAGTGCCCGCCGTCTGGCACTCGGCGAAGACCCTCTCTTTGCCGAGTGCTGGCCACGTGGCACTCGGCGAACAGTGCGGGCCCGGGCTGTGACACGTAAGCTGTGCTTTGCCGAGTGCCACGTGGCTGACACTCGGCAAAGAGAGGGTCTTCGCCGAGTGCCAGACACGTGGCACTCGGCAAAAAACGTGGACTGTTCTTTGCCGAGTGCCACGTGGCTGGCACTCGGCGAAGTGTTGCTCTTTGCCGAGTGTCAGCCTAAGTGGCACTTGGCAAAGTTTTTAATTTTTTTGATTTTGGACACCAAATTTTTTGTGGGTCATCCCCACACTACCATTGTCAATATTATCAAATTTGAGAGTTTTTCAAAACATTTTGTTATATTTTTTGACTTTCTTTCGTTTTCTTGAATTTTTCCCGAAAGACGCAAGTTTGAACTGCGGGTGCATCGAATAATGGATTTTCATGATTTAAAAAATATTATTCTTGTTCTTAACCGTATGTTGAGGCCAAATCCAAAACCTGACGTGAGGTTTGGATCAACGTGCTCACGGGGCAACGCCTCCAAACCTGGACATCTCAGCAAGTTTCGGGGATATCACATAGTGAGATGTCCAGGTTTGTAAACATCGTACGTGACAACTTCCTCGAAACTTTCTCAAATTTTTTTCACGACATACGCATATGATGTAACAACATCTCGCCAAGTTTCGCGATTTTTGGAATTCATTTGCATTTTCTATAATTAAAAAACCGCCCGCACGTAATTTGGAGGCGTTGCCCCGTGAGCACGTTGATCGAAACCTAGGGTCAGGTTTTGGATTTGGCCTCAACATACGGTTAAGAACAAGAATAACATTTTTTAAATCATGAAAATCCATTATTCGATGCACCCGCAGTTCAAACTTGCGTCTTTCGGGAAAATTTAAGAAAACGAAAGAAAGTAAAAAAAATATAGCAAAATGTTTTGAAAAACTCTCAAATTTGAACATGTTGACAATGGTAGTGTGGAAGTGCCTCAAAAAAAATTTGGTGTCAAAATTTAAAAAAAATAAAAACTTTGTCGAGTGCTAGGCCAGCTGGCACTCGGCAAAGGCTACTTATTTGCCGAGTGTCGTTCCAGCTGGCACTCGGCGAAGTGCTGTCTGCTGGCCGGGCTCGGCTGCCACGTGGCCCGCCTTTGCCGAGTGCCAGATCGGCTGGCACTCGGCAAATATCCCCTCTTTGCCGAGTGTCAGCCGATCTGGCACTCGGCAAAGCCATTGCAACCCTAAAAAAATAGAAAACGGTCGGCCCGGCCGCCACCCACACACACCAACACACACGCACTCACGCACCCAGCCGCACGCCGCGACCGCCCCGCGCCGCCGCACGCCGCGACCGCCCCGCGCCGTCGCCCGCGGCCGTCGCCCCCGCCCGCCGCCGTCGGCCCCGGCCTCGGCCGCCGCCGTCCGGCCCCGCCCCGCCCGCCGTCGTCACCTAAGCGGCGGGCCGCCCCTAGGCCGGCCAGTGGAGGAGAGGAGGAGAGGAGGAGGTGGAGGAGGAGAGGAGGAAGAGGAGGAGGAGGTGGAGGAGGAGAGCAAGAAGAGGAAGAAGAGGAGGAGTGGAGAAGAGAGGAGGAGAAGGAGGAGTGGAGAAGAGAGAAGGACAAGGACAAGGAGAAGAGAGGAGGAAGGTGCCAGCTGAGGTCCATCGACCCTCAAGCCGCTTCGGTCGTCCCCGTCGACGTCGCCGAAGCTCGTTCTTGCTATTCTCGTCGCGAAGGTATGCCCTATGTAGTTAGTAAATAGTTAGTACTTAACAGTTAGTAGTTAGTAGTTAGTAGTAGTGTTAGTGTTAGTGTTAGTGTTAGTGTTAGTGTTAGTGTTAGTGTTAGTGTTAGTGTTAGTATTAGCAGTAGTTGTACTACTTCGATACTTTTATCTGTATGGAAATAGAAGTAAAGTACATGACTCATCTTGGTACCATTGTGATTGTTGGCCTTCGTGACTATGTCTGGTATACATGTGGTTGTTGGCCTTCGTGCCGACCTTTTCTGCAGGTTTTGGGAACCTCCCCGTGCAGGGGAGGTGCTGCCAAAATTTTCTGTCGAGACTAACCATATGCTCTTTTTTTGGCAGGAGGAGGACCCGTCGGAGGGACTCGGTGACCCCGATCGTCTTCGTCGGCGTTGCGGGTCTGCCTGCACCGCGTCGTCTCGCCACTGCCCTGACTCACCACTGCCCCGCTACCCTGACCTCACCGACACCTTAGGTATAACCCCTCTATCCGTATCCTTAGGTATCTGATCTTTGGTCGCGTAACCTAGTTAGACGTCTCCCGTTCGAAAGAGATACAGTCTTAGATATTCAGTCCTTTGCATATCTGCGACCGTATCTCTTTCGAATTGTCCACATATTTTGGACAGCCCGCGGATGCGTAGATGAGCTAGTTTCCATGTTCTGCTCCTATCAGAGTCAGAGTTTCGGCACCACCTCCTCGTTGTTCTCCGGATACACACTCTCCCTACCAGGACGTGTATCGGGAGAACAGCGAGGAGGTGCTGCCGAAATTCTGTCTCGGGTAGGAGTAGAACATGGAAACTAACCCATCTGCGTATCCTCGGGTGGGATTAGGACCTATCCTTCTCTATTAGATGGTAGGAACGCCGTGTAGATGCAATTGCTGGTTTTATTACTCGCTTACATATGTATATGCCAGAGGATGGATAACCGTGACTGGATGTACACGGGCCACGCAAGTAAGAGCACAGAATGGGTTACTAAGACCAATGCTTTCTTAGAGCATGCGTTTGGTCCGACTGCTAAAGGGTCGAGTCGGATGCCGTGTCCCTGCAGCAAATGTGGGAACAAGAAAAGAAAATATAAGAATAACGTGGGGGTAGATCTTTACAAGTACGGATTCGTTGAAAACTATACTTGTTGGGTCCACCATGGTGAAGCCGATCGGATTAGAGAGGAGGTGGTGAGACAACGTCTCGAGGAGTATGATGGAGATGCCGGGGTAGCAGACATGATGGGAGACTTTCAAGAGGCTCAATTCGGTGAAGGATTGGAGGAGCCAGAGGACACCGCAAAGGCGTTCTACGACATGATGTCTTCGGCACAGAAGCTCCTTCATGAAAAGACAATGGTTTCACAACTGGATGCCATTGGACGCCTAATGGGGTTCAAGTCCCAGTATAGCTTGAGTCGAGACGCCTTCGATGGCATGTTGGCAATTTTGGGCACCCTGTTGCCGGAGGGTCACATTCTACCGAAGAACACGTACGAGTCACAGAAACTTCTTCGTGCACTTAAGATGCCGTACGAGCAGATCCATGCTTGTCCAAAAGGGTGCGTCCTATTCAGGAAAGATCACGAGAAAGCAACACACTGTCCAAAGTGCAAAGCCTCTAGGTATGTGGAGGTAGACCATGGAGATGGCAAGAAGGAACAACTTAATATCCCTGAGATGGTCCTACGGTACGTTCCTTTCATACCTAGGATCCAACAACTGTACATGACAGAGGACTCTGCGAAACAGATGACATGGCACAAGAATGGTAAAAGATACAATCCTGACAAGATGGTACACCCATCGGATGGTGAAGCATGGAAGCACTTCGATGCCATGCATCCTGGCAAAGCTATGGAGGCTCGAAATGTACGTGTGGCGCTGGCGACAGATGGGTTCAACCCGTATGGAATGATGGCGGCCCCATACACTTGTTGGCCTGTGTTCGTGATCCCCCTCAATCTCCCTCCCGGTGTTATGTTTGACCCTAAGAACGTATTCTTGTCGCTGATAATTCCTGGACACCCGGGGAACAATATGGGTGTGTTCATGGAGCCTTTGTTGAATTGTTCGAAGCTTGGGAAAACCCGGTACTGACATATGACCGAGCAACAATGATGAACTTCAAAATGCATGTGTGGTACCAGTACTCCCTGCATGACTTCCTGGCGTATGGCTTATTCAGCGCTTGGTGTGTTCACGGGAAGTTCCCATGCCCAATATGCAAGGCAGCTGTGAAGTTCACTTGGTTGAAGAAGGGAGGGAAGTATTCTTCATTCGACCAGCATCGTCAATTCTTGCCTCTTGACCATCCATTCAGAAGTGACATCAAGCACTTCAGGAAAGGTGTTCAAGTCACCAACCCCATTCCTCAGTTCAAGAGCGGTTCCGAGGTCCGTGCCAAAATAGAGGCTCTGAAGTTTGATAAAGACAACGGTCATTTTTTCGAGTACGGAGAGGAACACATGTGGACCCATAAATCGGGCTTGACTAGACTCCCCTATTTCAATGACCTTCTTTGTCCGCACTACATCGATGTAATGCACACAGAAAAGAATATCGCTGAGGCACTCTTTGCAACTCTCATGGATACAGAAAAGTCAAAGGACAATGTTAAGGCCAGACTGGACCTGCAAGAAATGTGCGATAGACCAAAGCTAGTGATGAGGGCTCCTGGTGCTGGCAAGAAATGGAAAAGAGGTCCGGCCGATTATATATTGAAAAGAGACCATAGGAAGAAAGTACTACAGTGGATCCAGGCGTTAAGGTTCCCTGATGGGTATGCGGCGAATCTGAGGAGGGGAGTGAACTTGTCTACTATGCGAGTGTTAGGGATGAAGAGTCATGACTACCACATATGGATCGAGCGGCTCCTTCCTGCGATGACCCGGGGATACCTCCCTGAGCCTGTGTGGCACGTGCTGGCAGAGTTGAGCTACTTCTTTCGCCAGCTTTGTGCCAAGGAGCTATCTTATGACGTGATTGCTAACCTAGAGGAAGTGGCACCTGTGTTGATCTGCAAGTTGGAGATGATCTTTCCACCCGGCTTCTTCCTGCCGATGCAGCATCTGATTTTGCACCTACCGTACGAGGCACGGATGGGGGGGGGGGGGCCCGTGCAGTGCCATTGGTGCTTTCCAGTCGAGAGATGTCTAAAGGTTCTTCGGAAAAAGTGTAGAAATAAAGCCAAAATAGAGGCTTCGGTGGCAGAAGCATTTATTCTGGAGGAGGTGTCGAACTTCACAACAACATATTATAAGGATAACCTTCCTAGTGTGCACAATCCACCCTCTCGTTACAACGTCGATGAGAGTTTATCGAACCTCAGCCTTTTCAAAGGCCAACTCGGAAGAGCAAGCGCATCGAGGACCAAGATGTTGCGGCATGATGAGTGGCACACTATCATGTTGTATGTGTTGTTGAACCTTGACGAAGTGACTCCTTATGTGCAGTAAGTTCTCAATGAGCTTGTTACATGCGCCGTGACTATCTTCAATCTATTGATTCGACCTCCTTGTTTTTAAGGAAATTTATTGATGAATACTGGAGAGAGGATAGGGAACCTTCCTCTGAAGAACAAGACCATCTTCTCAAAAATGGTGTGCCCGATTTCATTTCGTGGTTTAGTACGAAGGTACCACCCAACTAACCTTGTATTTCATTTCATTTCTTGTTTCATTTGATGAAACGATCTACCCTGTCTCAACTTACAGGCCCGCACAGATGCGGAAATGACAGATGAGTTGAAACAGGTTGCCAATGGCTTCGACTATAGGGTCAAGTCATTCACCGTTTATGATGTGAATGGCTATCGCTTTCACACAAGCAGCTACGAGCAGAGTCGGCCCAATCGAAAGACCACGAAAACCAGAGTTCGTACGCCCGACACCGATGAGCGCGACTATTACGGCAGCTCAACTTTGAGGGTACCAAAGCTATTAATCCAGTGGTATTCAAATGTCATTGGTTCGATCCTGATGTCACGAGAAGAGCCCCTGAGATTGGGCTAGTCGAAATTCGACAGGACTCCGTTTACAAGGGAGACGATGTCTATATTGTGGCTCAACAGGCCACACAAGTTTATTATCTCCCATGGGCGTGTCAAGAAGACAACAATCTTATGGGTTGGTACCTTGTGCAGTTAGTATCGCCGCGCGGTAAAGCGCCTCTCCCAAACGATGATGATTACAACTTCGACCCAAACACATATAGCGGAGAGTTCTTTTCAACCTGAGGGGCTAGAAGGGAGGTTTGACATTAACATTTTTGAGCTGATGGACATGGAAGAAGACGATGACAATGATATTGATGAGGACGAGGGTGATGAGGTGCACAATGCCAAGGACTTAAGAATGCTTGAGCGATTACGGTTTGGTGGTGAGGACGAGGGTGATGAGGATGATGGAGACGACGCCGATTGTTTTGACAATATTGACAGTGATGACGACACATGTGTGCCACGAGCCAACACACGAGGGGCACTAGCCACTGACAATCGTGGAGATAATTTTTAATTCATGTAATGCTATATTGTTATAATTATTTTGCAATTATGTTTTGTTCATTTTGTATCTCTTTATAAAGACTTATCGTTTATATATGCTAATTGATTTTATCTTTATAATGACAGGCACTCGACAAAATGCCGGGCGGAAGGCGGCGGCAGCAGCGGGTCAACTCGCGCTACCAGAGGTCCAGCTCACCACCCACCGCAGCCGAGGAGCCGTCGACGAGGAGGGCGAGGTCCGGCCGCCCCCGCGGACATCCTAGGAGGGAGCCGACTCCTGACCCGTCTCCCGATCCGACTCCCGACCCGACTCCCGACCCGGCGGAGACCTCGGACGACGACCAGGGGGACGCCAGAGGGATGTCCAGGAGGATGTCGGACGACGACACCACTTCCTCGGACTCGACGGGTGGCCAGGGGGGCCAGAGGGACGAGGGTGCCGAGATCATCGGTGCCTCCGGAGGGGGTTCCACTTCCTCTGCTTCGAGCAGAGTGTACTTGCGCGGCCCTTCGCAGCTCCCACAGCAGCGTCTCGCACCTAGTCGCCGTCCGGTGATTCGACCTTCCGGCGACAAGTAAGTTACCATTAATGTTTTCATTACTTGTTCACATGACATGTTCAAAATTGAACTTCCGACTAACAGTTGTTCTTAATGACTCATGCAGGAACTGAGAACTTGTGGCAGGTGGCAAGACACGCCATATCAATGGCATGTTAAGTCTTCTGATTCGGAAGAACTACCCGGGCTTGGTCACCTACGCTAGGGTTAGGTCACCGCCCTGGACGTGGGACCACTTCGGTGCCGCTTTGGACCCCACGTACACCACCGTTGCAGCGCGGATTAGGGCCGAGTTCTGGGTGAGTCTTGCTCGCACAACATTTCTCAATGATACGTATTTGTTGGACGTTCCTGAAATAATAAAAGGGTACATGTTGTCTTTATGCAGGAGTACTTTGCGTGTGAGGCGGGGAGAGAGGCCGAGGCGTTGCACGTGCAGGACAAGGTCTGCAGGTCCCGGCTCGCGGATATGTACCACGAGGCGCGGATCCAGTGCGTCATCAACTACAACGCCGACGTGTTAGGGAAGACGGTGAAGAAGGCGGACGCTAGGCAGATGATGCTCACCAGGGAGACCGACCTCACTAGGGAGCAGTACATCCAGGTACGTACAAAACAGTAATACTGATTGGTCCATCCATCACTTAGCGGCTCTTCTAACATATTAAATACTTATTGTCTTGCAGTTCTGTCCTGGTTGGCGCGCCAATCACCTAGACTGCTGGGTGGCCATTGTGGACAGGTGGAGATCGGGCGAGTGGTACGAGAGGCACAGTGCCCGCCGAGACTGCCGCCTGCAGATGCCTGGGGTGCCACACCACCAAGGCAACCTTAGCCTCGCTGCGTACGCCGACAGATGGGTATGCTCTACTGATTTTTTTTTATTCTAACACTCAATTACTCATTACTTGTAATCATCTGTGTTTTCCTCGCAGTCCCAGTCGCATGGTGGTGAGGAGGGCTTGTCGCACCAGGGCAAGGCGAAACCCGCGAGCACCCAGTACAACCCAAACGCCGGGCCCGAGGCGTTCACCAACACGAACGCCTACACCAAGGTCACCGAGTACACCACTACGGCTCGCGAGCGCCATGGGGAGGACTTCGATCCGGCCACCCAGCCCCTAGATACAGACCTGGTGATGAGGCTGGGAGGAGGGAAGCAGCACGGCCGGTACTGGATAGCCAACAACGCAGTTGACTCGTCCTCTGTTCCCAACCTCGCTGAGATTCGAGCTGCCAGCACGAGCTCCTCCGTCCCCATATGACCTCGGCAGCCGACCTCACAGCAGATGATGGCAGCACTTCAGGTAAGTACTTGTTCTATTCGTCGTTCATTGCTTTTACACATATACCTTATCTTTGCATTGTTTAAACCTTACGGGACGAATTTTGCAGGCCCAGATGTAGGCCCAGGCGGACCAGATGCAGAGGTTGTAGGCCATGCACGAGGCCGAGGCGGCGGCCCATCGTCGCGACTTACTGGCCGTCCAGCAGCGGGAGGCGCAGAGGACGCAGGACATAGCTCACTTCTTTGGGAGCCTGAACATCCCGGGTGTTGTCGTGCCTCCCTCGCTGCTCACTCCTTTTGTGCCTCCTATTACTCCTACGACAGAGACTCTGGTGAGTATATATGGTTGTTTATATTTCTTTAACTTTTACGGCTGTCCTCCAGGTGCTAACGAATTTGCTTCTCCTTTGTGCACTCACAGTCGGAGGGTTCGGCACCGACTCCTCAACCTGGCCTTCCTCCGCACACTCTGCACATCACTGGTGGCCCTCCTCCGCAGCCTGGGTGGCTCCCCGGTGGCCCTCCTCCGCCCTATGGGTGGCCAGGTTACCCTCCTCCGCAGTCAGGGTACACCGGGTGGCCATCTGGACCTCCGCCGCCTGGATGGCAAGGTTGGCAAGGTGGTCCTTCGGGCGGGTCGTGGGACGCGTGGCAAGGTGGGGGTTCTTCACAATCTGAGCACCAAGGTGAGCAGTGATGGCCGACTTTGATTTGTGATGGACTTGTGAGATGGATGTGATGGATTTGTGAACTTGTGACGGACTTGTGATAAACTTGTGAGCTTGTGATGCATGGAGACTGAACATGTGATATTTGTTTGAAATGGATTGTGATATATGGATGTGTGATATATATATATGCATGTGATATTTGTCTGAAATGGAATATGGATGTGTGATATGTGATATGTTTTCTATCAAGGAAAATGAAAACAGAAAAAAAATCAATTTTTCCCAGCTTTGCCGAGTGCCACACTCGGCAAAGATGCCATGGCACTCGGCAAAGCTGGGTTAATTTTTGCCTAGGTCGGCCTCTTTGCCGAGTGCCACGTGTCCAGGCACTCGGCAAAGAGGGCCTCTTTGCCGAGTGCCGGCCCACGTGGCACTCGGCAAAGAGGCCCGCTTTGCCGAGTGCCTGGACACGTTGCGCTCGGCAAAGAGGGCCCCTTTGCCGAGTGTCGGCCCACGTGGCCCTCGGCAAAGAGGCCGTCAAGTGACGGTTCCCGTTTGCTTCGCCGAGTACTCACCTGGCACTCGGCGAAGCGTTTGCCGAGTGCCCGATATTTGGCACTCGGCAAAGAAATCTTTGTCGTTACAATCTTCGCCGAGTGCCCTTCGCCGAGTGCGGCACTCGGCGAAGGCTTCGCCGAGTGCGAGAAGGCCTTCGCCGAGTGCTTCCAGCACTCGGCAAAGCCTCAAAATCCTGTAGTGTATAATGGCATTGTACATAGTATACAATGATTCAATGAAGGTAGAATATATATACAGATGCAGCTGCCAACAACCATATATATCACTACATAACTGGCATGAGTCTCACCTAGAACCTTGGACTCCTTTCAACTTCTTCATAGTAGGTTCTGATTTGTGAAGGCCAAGTACACCCCTCCCTCCCATGCTAGAGCATTTCTGTAGATGGTAATAATATGAGATTGGGATGCATCGGAAAGGCCAGATGAGCGAAAGAGGGAGGTGTTTGCCTGGCATGATGGATTTACCACTTTGGACCTTTTAGGTAACTACAAGTGCAATCCCAATGCATATCACAAAACTGATGGGCTAGCTGCAAGAGGTGGACTTACCTTAGAGTAGTATGGGGTACCTGCCAGAGAAATCCATCGTCGCAAAGAGACCCCGAGCCACCCCCGTCCCATGATGTGCTGCACACCACCTCTAGCACATTATTTGTCCCATGGCAGGTTGCTACTTCAACTAGGTTTTCTGCGATCAGAAAAACAAACGGAGCATGTTGTGTAAGGGCATGTGTTTGTGAAGAGATGGGGATGAGATCAAGGCCCCACAGGATAAGGGCATGTTGTGCTGGCTCAAATAAATCTCGTGCTTTGATAAATTACAAGTAAATAGAATAAGTAAATTGATATTGTCTGTCCATCCATACTGAACTGGACTCATAAGGATTGCGTCCTTAATTAAATGAAAAGAAATCGAACATTATGATCAATGATGATACACACCAGTAGAAGCTTGTCCCAGTGGTTTGCTTGTTCGGTTTGATTGTAGATGTGACAAATAGGGATGAAAACAGATCAGATACAGATGGATATCAGTGGTCCTACATTTAATCCGACATTTATCTCAGTATTCGGAATCAGAAATGAACAGTGTTAGATACAGATACATGAGTGAGTGATTGGGGTGCATACAGACACCCCCCCTGCGTCGCTCTCCGTACAGGACGGCATGGGGGTGGCTCTGCATCCTCGTCTTCCCCCTCCGCCGGCGTGCCTCCCTGGCTGTCGCTGCCGCTCCTCGGCTTGCGGCGGCGGCGGCCAGCTTTGGCCCCCCCATGGCGCCTTCCTTTCCCCTCAGCCTCCTCCTCCTCCTCCTCCTCTTCCCTCCCCTCCTTCTCTTCCTCCAGCCGGCGACGTGCTCAGATCCGGTGCCCCTCGGGCCGGCTCCGGCATCTACTGCCGCGGTTTACGACGAACGGCCTCCTCGGAGGTCGACTCGATGTCAGTGAAGGCCGGCCTGGCCCGTCAGGGGCCCGGGTGGCCTCCTCGCGTGGCGGCGGCCTTCGGCGGCCGGCTCCACGGGTGTCGGCGCGGCCCTGCCTGGCCGGGGCCCGGGCGGCCACCTAGTGCGGCGGCGGCCTTCACGGCCGGATTCGGTCCCGTTGTGACGGATCCGGCGTGCGGGCGGCAATGCGGCCCTGCGGCCGGAGCTCGGGCGGCGGCCTTCGTTGGCCAGATCCGGGCCCGCCGTGGCCGAATCCGTTGCGCGGACGGCTGGCGGTCCGACGCTGGGGCGGCGCGGTGGGCGGCCAGGCGCGGGTCACCGCGTGTGTACACCCACGGTGGCGCCCGTCCGGTCGGCCTGCTGCGCGGGCTGTCGCGTGTCGGCTGATGGCCTACATGCTCTGATCTATTTTCTTGGGTGAAAACCCTGTCCAGTTTCGCCGGGCCAGCGACGGTGGCGTAGCTGCGTGCCTGCGTTACTAGCCTTCTTGGAGGCGTCGTCGAGTTGCTTTTGATCGAGCAGGTTGCGGTCGTAGGACCTTGTTCCCTAGCCTTGTCTGCGTCCGTGGATGTCGAAGCCCTTTCTGAAGGCAACCCTAGTGCAATTCTGTTGTCCGTCTCCCATGGTCGTCGCGCTGGTGCTATGCCTCCCTGTGCTTAATCTCCTCTTTGCTATGGTGTGGCTGGTTCGGGTGTTGGTGTCGTCGTAGCAGTTCGCAATGACTTCCTGGTCACTGGCGGTTCGACGTCTTCTTCAATTCGCGGTGGCTTCCTGGTCACCGGCGATTCACCTCGCGACTTCCTGGTTGCTGGAGGTGTACCTCGCAACTACCTGGTCGCTTGAGGTTCGACTATGACGTCTCCTTTCGTTGGCAGTTTCACCTCGCGGCTTCCTGGTCCTTGAGGTACGGGTGGATGCTTTGCCACCACGACTAGACTCCCTCGACTGACGACCTTTGTGCGGATGTATTCCTTTTGCAGACATAGTTGGATTGGTTGGTTGGCGGAGGTGCTCTACTGTTTTTTTTGTTGATGTCTGTTCGCGTCGGGATTTGGTCGGTAATCTTGGGATTACATGCGAATCCCTTATATGGCTAGTGTCGGGATATGGCTAGTGTCGGCTGCCGACGCTTTTTTGGATATTAAATAAAAGCTACAACCATAACAAGGGCCATTTAAGCATCCAATGTGTCCAAAACACAAACACATTGTGCTACGGAGTATACTGGTACGGTTCTACTTGTTTCAAACCCGGTTCTAATTATTATATGTTACAAGCGCTACACGAGACAATCATTTAATTATTTAATTAAATATACTTATTTAGAGAAAAAGCCAAGTAGTAACCATACTAAAGTAGGGCCGTAGTGCAATGCATCCTAATCATCTCATTCATTCTTAGAGTTTCCAACAAAATTTGAATACATACGGTTTTGCCCTTCTACATGCAATTTGCCACACTCACTTCAATTTGCCTTCACAAGTGAAATCAGCCCACACAACATTTACTTCAATAGTGGCGTGAGGTGAGCTCTTTTACTAATTTATTTCTATTTTTGTTTTGTTTTTCTATGGATAAGAGACCTGCCGAAATAGGGGCGGTAAGCAGGGCAAATAGGAAATTTAAAGTCAAACTACTGCTATTTGACAAACTGCTGAGTGTGTCAAACAATGTATTGCTAATTCAGTGCACATAATTATGGACTAAAGGAAGGTGACAGATACACAACTCAGTAATTTGGGGTATGTTCCACTAGACCACTACACTACACTAAAGCTATAGGCACCTAGTGGAAGTGAAGACCTTTATGAGAGCTTGCACTGTCGCAATATATGCATTTTTTTTGCTTCATAAAATTTATATGTTTTTTCAAGAAGCAAGAAAAGTGTGTACTTAAGAAAGTAGCACACGCACTGCAACAATAAATTAAGAGTTATTTGCAAACAAAGTATTCGACATGTAATTTTTTTGGCTTCATATTTTTTGAGCTGCCATGATGTCATAATGCCCATGTGCATTATATTAATGTTGTACTATTACGGCAGACTATGGATGTACGTGAGCACAGCGCATATATACTTTATGGTTAATTTTGAGAATCATAGTGTTGCTAAAACTGTAGTCTTTTTTTTCTACCCGCAAAAAAAAAAAAAAAAACTGTAGTCTTTTTCTTGCATTTTGGTTTCTTAATACTACGGTATCCAAATAATGCCTATCATAGTGTTGCTAAAACTGTAGTCATTTTGGTTGCGACAAATTAGCTTGAGGTTGGCTACTGTTCCGAAGAGATGAAGAGGAATGTTTGTTTGCCATGATGGATTTACTGCTTTGAACATATTTGTTGTTAACTGTCAAATAATGCAATCCTATTATACACGACACAAAACAATTGCAGCTTACAAAAAAAAAAAAAGGTTATTCTCATGGAACGAGGGAAAGGGAACTCACGTGCTGTACACCTGCTGATGCTCAGACTATATATACAATTGCTTCTTTTATCTTTCCCAAAAGGGCCAATACAGTTTTCTGCTCTCTATGTCTTGAAGGACCCGTAAGTTTGTTGCTAAAGTTTTATTTCCCTTCGCAGAAATTCAAGGAAACTGAAATAATATTTTTTCATGCATAATTTTAAAACATCACATTTTGTTTGTAGAATGTTTGTTATTAATGGCTAAGGCACATGGTGTTGTAATAATGATGATTATAACTTGGGGAGATCTTGGCATGCATCTTGGTTGTGGTCGAATTGAGTTGACTGGACAAGATTCCACGATGAGTCTGAAAGAATATAGTTTTGTGCTCTTTAACTTGTCTTGAAGAACCTGTAGGTTCGTTGCTAAAATTTCATTTTCCTTCGCCGAGATTCAAGGAACCTGAAACAATATTTTTGATAAATTTAAAACATCACATTTTTTGGTGTCATCGACTCATTGTTTGATTGGTTGAGTGAAATTTCTTCTATTAGGACTATATATCCAAATTGAAGTATATGAATTCTAAAACATTTAGGATTCATCTCCTTCTTAACCAACTGCTTGAACCATGCAATGCCTGTCAGCACCCGGGCCATGCATCATCTCTAAGCAAGATGAATCATTACTACCATACCTCTTGCATCCAGTAACCAACGCAGTTGGCACCGAACCTGAACTCACATCAGCCGTCACAGCATGTTGGCGCTGCATATAGGTTCTTCATCAAGAAGAGTGATCTGAGGCAATATAGAAATATATATAGCTAGAGATGGGACTCATGGGAGACATCAAGTTAAACTTATCTGTTAACTTCCTTTTGCTGCTGCGTTATACTTTGCCATCAAAAGAAATTAAATGTAGGAACACGACTAATTCTTTCTAGATTTATTACTAATTTATTTATATTTTCGTTTTATTTTTCTACGCAGAAGAGACCTGTAATGTCACAAGAGAGGAAGCAGGGCTATTTAAAGGCTCTGTTCGCTTGAGCTACAAGCTAGAATCCAAATGTGCATTTCTCTGTTATTTAAAGTCACGAGGTGAGCTGCAATATAATGTACCCCTAAAACATTATATTATCCTCTGTGCATTTCTCTGTTATTTAAAGTCACCGGATATGAGAATGTGAAGCATCTGGGAATCCAAATGTCACGCAGTCGCACGTTATGTCTCTTATATCAATGTCAACTGGCTGTGGCGGGTACTTATATTACAATAGTCTGTCAGCAATCTTAATTTTTATTGATTTATCAACCATCGTCGCAGCTGAATGATGCATACAGCAGAGAGATATGAACTAGCTAGACAATAGGTTAGTGTTAATTCGGCTGCCCACCAGTTCGCTAATGATAGAGCTGTGGGCCTGTGGCCTGTTTGTCTTGTGTTATGGATTAATCCAGGTCAAATATGAATCCAAGATCGTTTGAGCATTGCCTTAACACTTATTTATATTGCCTACCCATTCGCCTGATATTTTGTAATGCCGAGCTTTTTAACATAAAAAGATTTTGCACAATACTTTTGGAGCAGAGACAAAACGTCGCAATAGGAAGATTAAAGTAATCGTTACCGATGAAGAAAATTGCATTGTCGATATATAGTTTGTAGATCAACATTGAAATAGATACTCCCTATGTTCCAAGTTATAAGTCGTTCTACCTTTTCACTACACCGTATGTACCCGAGAATAATATGAACAAATGATAACTTCAAATAAGATTTTGAAACATCAAATAATTTCGGCTGAAAAAGTCAAGAATATAAAAGTTGTCTAACTCATTGATATCTTCGTCCTTTGCGTTTGGTTATTATTTTGTTCGACAAAGTAGTGGTAAGCGTTGTTTACAAATCTATAAATCTCCCACACAGTTTTTGAAACTATGTGAGAGATTTATGGTTTTATGAAAAAAGTTTACTAACACTTTGTCGGTTGATGAAATGACTAAAATAAAAGTTGTAGATCTTGATGAGTTCTATAACTTTGATATTCAACACTTTTTCAGCTGAAATCATTTAGTATTTTAAAATCTTGTTTGAAGTTTTCATTTCTTCAAATTCAAAATTCGATTTGTTCAAACAAAGCCACGTGCAAATAATAGCAGCAACAGTACAATAGGTTGATTGTGCATGATTTTAGAAAATTTTAGAAAAAAACATCACATTTAGAGGTCATCCGAGTGCTACAAGTTTTAACCAGAGATTAAAAAGAGAGAAATCACACCTGTTCATGCACGAACAAGGTTAATTTCTCTTTTTAATCTATAGCCAAAACTTGTAACTAGCTTTTCTCCCTCATATTAGCTCCAAATGTGATGATCTTTTTCCTGTAATTTTTCTACAATCATGCTCTATCATGTTATTCTAGTCGTGTTTTCATTTGATGTTATCTTAGTAATTCAAAATTTCAAATTCAAAAAATGAGAACTTGGAATGATATTTTGCAAGACTAAATGACCTCAAATCAAAAGGTCATAAAAAATCAAAGGTATACAACACACATCAAGATGTTATAGCTTTCATTTTGGTGATATTTTCTATGACTTTGTTTGAACAAATCAAAATTTGAATTTAAAGAAATAACAACTTCAATCAAGATTTGGAAACACCAAATGATTTCGGCTGAAAAAGTCATGAACACAAAAGTTGTCTAACTTATTGATATCTTCAACTTTTATTTTAATCATTTCCTCATTGGACAAAGTGGTGGTCATGTTGTTCACAAATCCAAGTTTAAGTAAAACAATCTATTAGTTTCATATTTTATGACAATCAACTATTGTCATCGATCTGTCATCACAAAGTTAGTGCAAAGTATATTATGATGATGTTTACGACAAAAACACAGTTTGGTCATAAACTGTTGTCATCCTATCAACACTTGTCAAAAATAGCCTCTGTTTGTGACAGATAAGTGCTTTGTCATCTAGCAGTCATCATAGAAGCGCAGATTTCTTGTAGTGATAGTCATTCACTGCTGGTTCAAAAACCCCATTACTGCCTATGCTTTGAACTAGCAGTTGGAAACTGACAGTGATGAGGGGGCTCATCACCGACAGGGATGATGTTTTTCAGAAATCCAAAAAATGGGCTCATAAAGAGTAGCAAAAAAATTGGTTTAATCCTGAGAAGCTCCCACTAGCTATCCACACTGTCATGTGTTACATGTCACACTTTTTTCACATGAAAACAAGCTCTTCACGGACAATATGGTGCTTAAACCCATGACCTCAAGCTTTGCACATGTTCGTCCCTAAACCACTCAACCCCTAAGACACTTGTGTTCATTTCAGATATCTGCTCTCCTCATCATTTTATGTTCATTTGGTTTTGAAATGAGAATTTAGACCCTAAACGAGTTCAAATGAAAAGGTTGTCAACTACGAAATTTTAAAACTTTTCAAGATCAACAATTTTAGTTTTGGTCATTTCTTCATCCGAGGTTTGAAGAATTTAAATTTTAAATTTCAGCAAATTTAAACATAACTTTGCTTGGATAGATGATTTCAAATCAAAAAATTGTCAACTACAAAGTTGTATAACTTTTCAAGACTTAAAACTTTTGGTTTGGTCATTTCTCCATCCAAGGTCATTTGAAAATTTCAAATTTTAAATATGAGAAATTCAAACGTGATTTAATTTGAGCTCTCTCTTGTTATGTGGAAATTAGGAATCACTACCGGAGACGGCGTCTTTGCCGAGGGTCCCAAGATTTGCCGAGGGCCAAAAATCGGGCTCTCGACAAAGATTTCTTTGCCGAGGGCCAGCTCTCCGCACACAGAGGCTCAAGGCAAAGCCATATATGCCGAGAGCCCGACGCTCGGCAAAGAAAGGCTCTTGGCAAAGATTTTCTGTGCCGAAAGCCGAACCCACGGCAAACGTGAAATCCGCAAACGGCCCCTTCTGCGTCCAGGCTCTCGGCAAAGGCTTTTATTTTTATTTGTAAATTCTTTGCCAGAGCCCTGGTCCAGGCTCTCGATAAAGAATATTATTTTATTGTTTTTTTGCTTCCAATTTTTTTTGGGGCCTTGCTACAGTACTACGAGCCAAGTTTTGAAATTTTAAGTATTTTCCATTCTTTTTGCTATATTTCGTGCATTTTCTTCATTTTCTTGATTTTTTCCGCGAGACGCACATTTGAACTGCAGGTGATAATGAAACTCAGCGATTCAAAAAATGATATTCATTCTTCCGAGGGTATTTCGACGCCGTATCCAGAGACAAACGCGGAAACTCGACCCTCTCGTGCACGAGGCACAGCGACCAATTTGCGTGAGATTTGAATTAAAATTATAAAAATACAAACAGAGTCGGAAAATCTTGAAAATAGACGGGAGACCTTGACATCACATGTAGAGGCTATGAAATTTTTTTGGGAATGTTTGGAGCAAGTGGTGGCGCAAGATGGTTAAAACTCTGAGATCTCCGCATATGATCACATGTCCCAGCTTTGCCGAGTGCAATGGCCATTGCACTGGGCAAAGACTAGGGTTTGCCGAGAGCCAGGCCGGAGAGGCTCTCGGCAAAGAATTTTTCAAAAAAAATTCCTCTTTGCCGAGAGCATGTGAGTTCTCGGCAAAGATTTTTTCAAAAAAAATACTCTTTGCCGAGAGCCTGCTAGCTGGGCTCTCGGCAAAAGAATATATATTTTTTTAAAAAAATAGAAAAACTCTTTGTCGAGAGCCTGCCCAGCTGGCTCCCGACAAAGAAGGCGTCAACGGCAGCTGGCCGTTAACGACGCCTTTTCTTTGCCGAGAGCCGCATGAGGCTCTCGGCAAAGCCTTTGCCGAGAGCCCGATAAATGGCTCTCGACAAAGAAGCATTTGCCTATCAGATTTTCGCCGAGCCCTCTTTGCCGAGAGCTGCGCTAGGCAAAGCCTTTGCCGAGGGCCTTAGAGGCTTTGCCGAGCGCCTGGAGCCCTCGGCAAAGTGGGTTCCTCCAGTAGTGAATGGGTTCTATTGAAATCCTTGATGCATGGTAATTTCAGCTACACGCATATGCAAAAGCCGTTCATTACCCAAACGTACAGCCATGTCCAGATGTGTGAAATATTTGCATTCTGATGGTTCAATTCCCTTGTGAAACCAAATTACTATACGTGTGCAAAGTATTTGATTTGAAAGCACATCCAGACAGTACATGAAGGATGAAAAACAGATGTGGGGTAGCTAGTAGAGAGCCTGCTTCACCATATGTGAATCTCAAGCATCAACCGTGAATACAGATGCCTACTCAGCGCCATCAATATATAGGCTCCACCATCGTGTCAATGAATTAGGAGTTTCTAGCAAACAAAATATTTGTTATGTAATTTTCCTCGCTCCATTTTTGTAACTGACATGATCTGTCATAATGAGCCGCGTGCATTCTACAATATAATGAAGGATTAATACACATGCAGGCATGCTGCAGCGCCCAATGCATATATATGACTGCCTCACTGGTGCAAGCCTCAACACTAGAATCGTGAATTCTTTTCTAGTTATTTCATTGTTGGTTCTGAAGACCAAGTATAGTTGTTGCATGCTAGAGTATACTCCCTCCGTCCCTGAAAGAAGCAATTCCTAGGATTCGTGCCGGTCAAACTTTTTAAACTTTGACTAACTTTATAGAAAAGAATAATAACATCTATGATATAAAATAAACATATTATGAAAATATATTCTATGATATATTTAATGATATGAATTTGGTACCATCAATCTTGATAGTTTTTTTTTTAAAATTCGGTCAAAGTTCAAAAAGTTTGACTTAAGACAACTCTAGAAATTGATTCTTTCAGGGACGGAGGGAGTAGTTCTTTGTATTTATGGTGATGTGTGAGATTGGGATGCCTCGGAAAAGCCAGATGAGTTGAAGAGTGGCGTTTGTCTGCAAGAGGGTTTAATGTACAGCTTCGGACATTCTGTTCAAGCGCAAGCGGACCGCCAGTGCCATGGATCTGTCATAATGAGCCATGTGCATATTGTACAATGAAGGCAGAATTAATACAAATGCAGGCATAGCAGCGCCCAATGCATATATCATATTGTTTGGTTCAACCTGTGATAACGCAAATGGTAATGGAATCAGGTTACGCTGTGATCAGAAGCGGGATCAATCATTATGATTTTTCTTTGGTTTTAAAATGTAACGGTATCAGATAACCCTCTGTCCCTCTCGATCTGGTTGATGCTCTCTTGATCTGTGTTTGCTTCTCTCAATCTAGCTGTTGCAGGAAGCAGGACCACCCATGAGCAATGTTGGCATGGGCGTCTAGTGTCTTGATCACCACCATATAGCCACTGCCGCCGTCAGCGCTTCCATGTCTTCCGCCGCCGTGCTGCCTCCATGGGTTCTGCCGTGGCCAGAGAGTTCCTCCGGTGGGATGATGGAGAGGATCGCTCCCTCAGTCGTGGTGTTTGAAGGACCTGCCACCATTACCACGAGATAGGGAGGAGAGCTGTTTGTGTATGACAAATATTTTGAAACATTTAACCTTAAACAGGTATGAAAATGTTTACTGGCTGAGAACTAAACTTAGCCCCATTGCCTCGGCCATATCCATGTTGACGGTGTCACGGTGTGGTTCCAGGACATATTACCCTGTACGTTTATGGGATGGGAGTGTTTCATTCTATTTTTCACACAATCTATTTCTCCACATCTGCAAAATACATTTGATGGAGTTCCATATTATTTTACTGACAGACTTAGCAATTTCTCAACTTTGTTCATGGCGTTTCACATATCGTGTTATCAACATTATTCTCGATCGTTAGCATCTTTGCTTTGTGGTATCACAAATTCATCTCCAAATGGATACCTTCTTGATTTTGAATGGTGCTTGAGCCCGAAGAACACTGAGTGGATGGCCCCACGAAAATTTCCAAGAATTGAAGCTGAGGTCTGAAGATTTATTGCCAAGTCTTCAGAGATGGGTCTACATGACCGATCCACCAAAGTTTACAAAATCAGCAAATGATTATTTTTGTTTCCTGCAAGAGACTTTAGTCCATTGGTAGTTCGGACGAGACTCTTTGGTTCAAAGATGTGATGATGCCAAACCATTCTCATTTTAAAGATGCACAGTTGCACACATAAGCTCGGAACAGATAACAAGAATACCAATGTTGGTTTTTGTTCATGCAGGCCGCAGCAGTGATACGTACTTGCTGGTAGTGGCTGGTGGTACTGATACCACCACTCTTCTTGCCATAGCCACTCGCTACTATCCTGATGCGTCCCACGCTCATAGTGTATCCAATTGTTGTTGCCAGAGTGATCAACTAATTGGAAAGACTGATATATGTTTCATAACCCTACTCTACACTGTGCATGCTCGCCATCACGAAATGCTCTATCCTGCGAGATGGAGCTGTGCGCCAGTGACTATATATCATGCATGTGAAGTACAGTAGACATGCCTCTATTGCACATAAATATTTGCTTCTCGTAGTGTAAGCACTGGACCATCATTACAAGAGAAGGATTTATGGGCTTATCACATGGTATTTATGGGCTTGTGGCCTTCGAGTGTTGGGAGACTTGAGTTTTCGGGTGCCTGCAGTTCCACAGGCAAAAATCTACCCTCGCCCTGATTTGAGGCTTGAACCCGAATCATGAATGACTATATATAGTTGACTTCTTTGTGAACCTATGGTGGTATTCGAATCATTCATATAGTGAAAGCACAAAATAAACAAACATGCAGACAGTGTCCCACTCTGTAAAGTTGATTCGATAATAGTACAGTTGACTTCTTTGTGAACCTATGATGGTATTCAACCCTGGACCAAATTCAAAAGTTATTTGATTTGGTTGGAATCACACTCACAGAAAGGCAAATAATTTTATTCTCCTTTTCTAACCTGGGCCCAATTCTTCTTCTCTCCCTCCATGGCAGCAAATTAAGTTATTACAGTACTTTAGATAATATATAACTGTATAAATTGCAAACTAAGTGTAGCTCAGATGGTTCGGTTCCTTGTGGTGCAACCTGTCCAACCGGGTTCAAGTCCTCAACATGACATGGGTGTTCACATTTTTCTGGATTTATTCTAGGATTTAACAACACTATTCTTTCGGTGGTAGACGACGTGAACGTCTACGACACTATTCTTTCGGTGGTAGGCGACGTGAACCTCTACGTCCGTAACTACTGGGTCTGTCAGAAAATTGTATAAATTGTCCAAAACATTGTAACATATATTTTTATAGTTCACATACCAGTTCTATTCAAAAATACCAATGCATATGTAATTCCTTGATAAAAGAATTCAATATGAAGGACCGAGAAAGCTACCAAAGGCGACCAGAGGGGGGTGAATAGGAGCCTAAAAAATTCTTTCGAAATTCTGGCCTCTATCCTGAAAATCAACCACCAAATGCTTCGAGCAAAACGTGATGCCCACGACCTTCAGAAAGAAGGTGGATGATCCCTAGGATCACAGCGAGGCACCACAAGAACGAACAATTGAGGACTCACAAACTGCGAGTCAAGGTTAAGCCCAAAAACCTACTCCGAAACGTAGATAGAGTGCTACGTCCGGATTCTCCCAAATACCAATGCTAACAAGTAGCACAGATACCGTACCTGAGGTTCCTAGGTGAACTCTAGGAGCAAACGACAAGTCTGAAAACGAAGCGGAATGCTTCGAGCAAAACGTGATGCCCATGACCTTCAGAAAGAAGGTGGATGATCCCTAGGATCACAGCGAGGCACCACAAGAACGAGCAACTGAGGACTCACAAACTCCGAGTCAAGTTTAAGCCCAAAAACCTACTCCGAAACGTAGATAGAGTGCTACGTCCGGATTCCCCCAAATACCAATGCTAACAAGTAGCAAAGATACCTAGAGAGGTTCCTAGGTGAACTCTAGGAGCAAACGAGAAGTCCGGAAACGAAGCGGAAAAGCCGGGAGAGCAAACGCACTAAACTGGACAAGTCTGCGAACTCCCGAACTGTCCGCGGATGGATGGCGGACTGTCCGCCGGTCAAAGTGCCCAAAACACAAGTCTGCTGAAACCTCCCTGGATAGTCCGCCGGTCAAACCGAAGCAAAACGACCGAGACACGCAACCACTGAGTCGGCTGGACCCCGACGCCCGGACTGTCCGCGGGTCAAGTGGCGGACTATCCGCGACCCTGCAGAGAGGGCGATTTTGATCACCACTCTCCCAAATCTCTCCAAATCCGATCCAAATCAAAATCCCTTGATCCCAAACTTGGAGAAGATGATTAATAGATAGTTGGGAGACTAATCCTAAGAAATCATCCGCTCAAATCAACTCAAACTCCGGGAAATCGAAAGGGAAGGTGCAAGAACAAAAAAGTCACCACGAAACTTGAATCGACCCGATCTACTTGTTCGTGAGGATTGAGATGAATTCCTTCGGTGGAAATGTTCTCCTCACATCAAAGAACAAGTTGATTCAAGTGGATTTGAAAAAGACGCAACGAGGAGAGAGATCAAGCGACGGGAAATTCGTGGAGAAAAGATGAACACAAAGAACAAGTTCAAAACGCAAATCACAACAACAAATTCAACCGTGTCCCGAACACACGAGACAATAATGAGATTACGGTCTCACTTCCTCAAAATCTCGCGAACATAGAGGTATGATTAGCCGTCTTTGCGGATCTCAGTAGCTACATCAGGGAATGGGAAGCAAGAAACCCTAGAGTGAAAATAGTAATGGCTGAGATAGTTTGGAGGGAGGGGTTGCCTCTCCTAATATTGCCTAATACAATTATTCCCCTTCTACTCCTACTACTGATGAGCGAGCAGGCTAACCCTAAGGGTATTCCTGACCAACTCGAAGTGAAGTCGATCCGACGGCCACGCCCGCACATCTGGTAGCTTCGCCTCGACGCGACCTCACCCGATGCCGCCACGTGCCACCACGCACCGTCCGTCCTTTTCCTGGACCTCCTCCCGGTTTTGAGGCCGAAACCGAGAAACCTGGATCTTCCCCCGGTTTTGAGGCTCAAACCGGGAAACCTATCGTCCATCGGCTGAGTTTTGTGGCCCAAACTCAGAAACCCGCCAGCGCCCAGGTTTTGAGGCCCAAACCTAGAAACTGTCCTCAGCCCGAGTTTTGAGGCCCAAACTCGGAAACCCGCAGCACCCAGGTTTTGTGGCCCAAACCTGGAAACCGTCCGCCCGGTGGTTTTTTCTGGGGCTCAACCACCAAACCGACGCCGTAGAGGGGATGCACCGCCCGTGCACCCCATCCACTGACACGTGTCCTTAGGTCCACAACCCGAGCCACACCGTGTCCCGCAAGTCTTCGCTCGTCGCTGTCCCAGGCTGTCAGCCACCACGGCTGATCCTCCGGCCACCGGTCCCTCAGTCCAAGCCTCACGTCTGCCCTTCACCGCTCCGGGTCCATCGGCACAACACGTCTCTACTTGACCTTTACCTTGCCATCGATCACCGTCTCTATGCTCAACACCTGCACAACACAAGCCAAAGAACATGCGCATCAAACCAGTTGACAATCACTCATCATCTCAAGATCCGACAAACACCCATGTATCCGCAATCTCCCCCTTGATGAGTGCATTGTCAACTACCAACACAAATCATATGGAATAGAAGAAAGAATAAAGAAAGAGTGAACTCAACCAAACGACCAGAAGCAAAGCAAAGCCAGTAGAAGTCGAATGGAGTGAGCAAAACAACTTGGTCCCCAAAGACATGGGCAACGACTCGACGCAACCAAGCCCAAAGCAAAGCTAGCCCTCAAGAAGAGGAAGAATGGGCTCAACACCACTAGCGAGAAGTTCGGAGCAAAGAAACCAAAAACTGAGTAAACCAGCTAGTCCCTCCAGAAAGAGGCAAAGGCTCAACACAACTAGCTACAAACTGCTCCAAACCAACTGAAAGCTCTGAAAACTCGCAATATGAAAACTCGTCAAGCAAAACCGCGAGCAAGCTCCCCATGAACACAAACTCCCCCTTAGATAATGCACATAACCATCATGATTTTGTCAAAGTTTCTCCCCCTTAGTTGATAATGCACATATCAAGAATGAACAAGGGAGCCTAAAAAGAAACAAAATGAATGCAAAAGCTTCAAGAATATGCTATCCAGAGTGATAAAATGCTCAATTTGTGCAATTTAAAAGAAAGGAGCCCTAATGCTAGCATAAGCTCATCATGATCAAATAGCTCAACAAAGATAGCAAAGCAGTTTTAGATTCGAAGTTTCAGTGCAGAAGCAAGCTCACCATAGAATAGCATCTAGTAAGAAGATAGATAATGTCATCAACTAGAGCTAACTAGACTACACAGGTGAACTACCTCAAAGCATGTGTCAAATCAGCAAGCCATATACAACTCATTTCATTTGAATTTAGGCAATTTACACAAGAGGTATACATGTCAGGTGACTGTGAGGGGTTGAAAGCACTACAAAGCCTTACTTTTCAACCAAGCGAAGCCTAAGTCAAAAGACAATCAGAAGCTTAAAGCATTGGTTTTGATCATACACTACACTGCTCAAGTTCATCCCAAAGGGAAGCAGTCTCGATACAGTGAGGTGTTGTAGTGCAATCCCACCTCGATCTTTTATCTCATAGCTTGGATTTCAGATTTTAACATTTAAGCATTTCAGAGTATATACAATGGAAGCGATTTAAACTCCAAGCTAGAGACATAGCAACCTATTATAGCAAAGTGAACTCAAGAAGGACATAATCTACTCATACTAGTTGCCAAAGCAAATGGTGAACTGTTTTTAGATTCAGACAGTTATTACACAAGTTCATCACTGCAAAATCATACTTAGCTCATCAAGTTGAGTTACATGATCATAAAGAGCTTAAACTGCATCAACTAAGTATCATACAAGCATGTGACAATCTGAGCATAGAATCATTCTAGACAGAATATAAATGAAGCTCAAAATGCAAGTATGACACACATGCAAATGCAGAAAAAACGTGAAAGAAAAAGACTGTACATCATATGATACAACGAAGTGATCCCACATCTAAAATTGGAAACACACGCCAAGCTCACCTCTCAACCTAGCAAAGGTTGATTGGTCCAAAGGCTTGGTAAAAATATCGGCCAACTGATGATGAGTATCAACATGTCTTTGGTCGATATCACCCTTCTCAAAATGGTCTCGCAGGAAGTGAAAGCGCACATCTATGTGTTTGGTCTTAGAGTGAAGCACATGGTTCTTAGCAACGCTAATCGCACTCGTACTATCACAAAGCAAAGGAACTCGAGAAAAGCTCAGACCAAAATCATGCAAAGTGGCCATCATCCACAACAACTGGGAACAACAGCTAGCCACAGCAACATACTCAGCCTCTGTGGTAGACTGGGCAACACTAAACTGCTTGCGAGAAGACCAAGAGACAAGAGAAGAGCCCAAAAACTGACAAGTCCTAGAAGTGGACTTGTGATCAAGTCGGCAACCAGCAAAATTAGCATTAGAGTAACCGCAAAGGGAGAGAGTGGAAGAAAAAGAATACCAAAGCCCAAACTCAGGTGTGAAACGAAGGTACCTCATAATGCGCTTGACTACCTGATGGTGAGAGGTGTGCAGTGATGCCTAAAAGCGTGCGCAAAGACACACCGCGAACTGAATGTCCGGGCGTGTCGCCGTCAGGTACAGTAGCGACCCTATCATACTCTGGTACTCCTTCTGGTCTATAGCTTCTCCATCCTCATCCACGTCCAGGGCTGTCGTGGTCGACATGAGTGTTGGAAGAGGCTAGGTCTCACCCATATCGAACTTCTTCACTATGTCCTTGGTGTACTTGCCCTGGTGCACAAACGTCCCTTCTCGGGATTGCTTGATTTGCAACCCAAGAAAGAAAGTCAACTCGCCCATCATGATCATCTCAAATTCTCTGCTCATAATATCTGCAAACTTGGCAACCAAAGCATGAGAAGAACAACCGAAAATGATATCATCCACGTAAATCTGAACCAAGAGAGTGTCATTGCCTTGCTTGAGGAGAAAAAGAGTTTTATCCACACATCCCATTTTGAAACCCTTAGCAAGCAAAAAGGTTTTCAACCTATCATACTAGGCTCCAGGGGCTTGTTTCAATCCATACAAGGCTTTGTGAAGTTTAAAAACATGGTTTGGAAACTTGAGATTTTCAAAACCGGGGGGTTGTTTCACGTACACCTCTTCTTCTATGTAGCCATTTAGGAAGGCACTCTTGACATCCATTTGAAAAAGTTTGAAACCCTTGGATGCAGCAAAAGCCAAGCGGATCCTAATTGCCTCCAAACGAGCTACAGGAGCAAAGGTCTCCTCATAGTCTATCCCCTCCTTCTGACTATACCTTTGAGCTACAAGTCTGGCCTTGTTTCTCACAATGCGGCCATCCTCTCCTTGTTTGTTTTTGAAAACCCATTTTGTCCCAATGGGATGACACTCAGGAGGAGGTGGAACCAAAACACAGAGGTGGAACCAAACCAAATTCAACCGTGTCCCAAACACACGAGACAATAGTGAGATTACAGTCTCACTTCCTCAAAATCTTGCGAACATAGAGGTATGATTAGCCGTCTCTGCGGATCTCAGTAGCTACAGCAGGGAATGGGAAGCAAGAAACCCTAGAGTGAAAATAGCAATGGCTGAGATAGTCTGGAGGGAGGGGTTGCCTATCCTTATATAGCCTAATACAATTATTCCCCTTCTACCCATATTGCTAATGAGCGAGCAGGCTAACCCTAAGGGTATTCCTCACCAACTCAAAGTGAAGTCGATCCGACGACCATGCCCACACATCTGGTACCTTCGCCTCGACGTGACCTCACCTGATGCCGCCACGTGCCACCACGCGTCGTCCGTCCTTTTCCTAGACCTCCCCCTGGTTTTGAGGCCGAAACCGGGAAACCTGGACCTTCCCCCAGTTTCGAGGCTCTAACCGAGAAACCTGTCATCCATCGACTGAGTTTTGTGGCCCAAACTCAGAAACTCGCCAGCGTCCAGGTTTTGAGGCCCAAACCTGGAAACCATCCTCAGCCCGAGTTTTGAGGCCCAAACTCGAAAACCCGCAGCACCCAGGTTTTGTGGCCCAAAACATGGAAACCGTCCACCCGGTGGTTTTTCTGGGGCTCAACCACTAAACGGACGTCGTAGAGGGGATGCACCGCCTGTGCACCTCATCCACCGACACGTGTCCTCAGGTCCACGACCCGAGCCACACCGTGTCCTGCAAGTCTTCGCTCGCAGCTGTCTCTGGCTGTCACCACCATGGCTGATCCTCTGGCCACTGGTCCCTCAGTCGAAGCCTCACGTCCGCCCTTCACCGCTCCGGGTCCATCGACACGACACGTCTCTATTTGACCTTCACCTTGCCATCGATCACCGTCTCTGTGCTCAACACCTGCACAACACAAGCCAAAGAACATGCGCATCAAATCAGTTGACAATCACTCATCATCTCAAGATCTGGCATACACTCATGTATCCGCACAATATGTTTAGCACTGGAACAAACAAAAAAGTCAGCCGTGAATGAGTTCGGGACTCAAATGCAGGAACCGTGATGCATAGGAGTAGCGGTGAATTAGCCAACTTAAAAACTAATTTAAATTCAGGTGTCTATGAAATAATTTTTAAATAAACCAACCAATGTGTGTTTCAACTTTAAATTCAGGTGTCTATGGAATAATTTGTATTAGTTGAATAATTTTTTTATGATGTAACCTGAGGGGTGAGAGCTCTACCTAAATGATTTACAATATATGACGGTGAAGCAGTAACGAAGGGTGCATGACACCTACAAGTTGTTGGGTAGAATCCAAGTGGAATTATAGAGGGGGGGGAGAGAGAGATGCAGTACAACAACATTTAACTGAAACAACAATACAACAACATGGATAATCCTAGGTGTAAGCTGAAGGACGCCAACTGATAGTCAATTTGCAACACCACCAAATAGTATATTCACGGGTTTCGCCAAAGCCATTGTGCCATGCACCACTCCTCATAGCTACGCCGCTCTATTGATGCCGTCCATTTAAGGACCAAATACCCGAATGGAGACTAACAGTGGTAATGGACACGTGTACCCAAGATCACCGGACATGACAACCTCTCACAAAACTGATAATGACACCTACAACACTTTTGGCCCCATGCACCAATATTCAACACCGTCTATGAGAGGAAACTTTGTAGTGGAACGGCGGCAATAGTGGAAACACCACACGGAGTTAGATTTTTTGGCACCATCATGGAATGGTGGCAATATAGTGGAAACACCACACGAAGTTAGATTTTCTGGCACCATCAAGGAGAACGCCGACAGAGCAGAGGCGCCAGCGACAGATGATCATCAAAACCAGCAACGACTGATAGCCAGGGCCAGTCTCATCCAAGAGGGAGCAAGGAGCAAGAATGCACACACAAATCGTCATAAAAGCAAGCTGGCTTGTGGAGGAGAATGGCAATGCCTCCAGGAAGGTGTGTGGCAGCAGCCCTAAGGAATCATGTGTGGTTTTCGCCATTGGTTCTCCAATCATGGGGAACGAAAGTCAATCAGCTAGCCATCTGTGACTCAGAACTAGAGTCTGCAGGCAAGCCTCTATGGAGGGAATGACGCCATTGCACCATCCTCGTTGTCTTGGAGCAACAACTAGAAATGGTTTTCACCCAAACTCCAAAGATCAGCGCATGGTTGAAACATGCCAACGCCAATCAGATGGGTGATGTTGATGCCAGCCCCATGGCTAGACCCGGTTACCTAGTTGACCAAAATTCAACTAGCCATCGTTCAGTCCTGAGGTGGGGGCGACAGATCCTTGCTCAAAAAGCCTACATCCACCTGTTGGGTGTCCAAGCTCGCAAGTTGTCGCCCCAGCCAAGCTTGGACCGCCCCATTGAGCAGGACCACCCACCTGTCACTGGCAGCCATAGCCGGCCAAATCGGTCACCTGCTAGATTAGTCACCGACAATCGCAACCAGCCAAATTTGGCCACCAGCCGATTCGGCTCTGACCTAATCCCCACACCTCGCCGGCCACTGTGCCCGACATGTGCTGAGTCTAGAGCCAATGCACGAAGACATGACGGCTCGGTCACCAACCTCTGGTCGTCGCGCGGGAGATGCCGCTATAAGATGGATCCATGACAGGGCTTGTTGGATCCAGAGCCAAAGTACCTAGATCTTGAAGGACCAAAAGTGCTACCAGAAAGCGACCAGAGGGGGGGTGAATGGGAGCTTCAAATTTCTTTTCAGAAACTTGTTGCCACTGTCCCAAGAGTCAACCCCAAAGTTAAATCCTAGAGCTCGCAAGTGTCCACGACCCTAGAAGTAGGGTGGATGCTTCCAAGAAGCACAGCGAGACACTACACTAGAAACCTAACGCAAAAGCCGGAAAGCAAACCTGACAACGGACGAACAAACCACGGACGAATCAGTGCTGAAACAGCAGCATCGGAAGCTAGCTACATCCGATGCCCTAACACCGGAAGCGTCCGATGTGAACAGGACGTTTCTGGAACCTTACTGGACTGGCATCGGATGTTGTTACACTGAAACCCTAGCGCCCGATGCTAGACCCCTGGCGCGTCCGATGGCAACGGAGGCTCCGATGGTCAGTGTCCGATGCTCCCTTAAAAGCACTGTCAGATGACACGTGGCAACGGACGCTCCGATGGTATGAACTACAGCGTCCGATGCTCACGAACAGAGCATCCGATGGCCCTGAAACAACACAGTTCTTCCACGAAATCCACTCGATCTCGTCCGAATCAAAAGCACTAAGGCTTATACTTGGTATGAGGAGTACCAAGGAGGTTAGTGAGCTATCCCAAAAGAATCATTGCTCGAACCTAACTCCAAATCGATGAATTTGAAGAATTTGGGACAAAGAGAGCAAAACTCGATCCTACACAAAAATCGTCCGATCTACTAGCTCGTGAGGTTAGAGGAGAATTCCTTCGGTGGAAAGAAGTGCCTCACGATCTAGAACAACTTGGTTCAAACAGATTTGCGAAAGACACACCAAGTAGAAAGATCGATCAATGGGAAAATCATGGAGAAAAGCAACCCGCGAAGAACATGAACAAAACACGAATCACAACCACGAATTTGCAACCGTGTGGCTACCACACGCTAAAACAGTGAGATTACGGTGTCACTTCCTCAAAATCTCACGGACACAGAGGTATGGTTGTCTTCTCTGTGGATCTCAGTTCGCTACAGCAAAGGATGGGGAGAGCAGGAAAACCTAGAAGGCAAAATAGCAAATGACTGAGATAATATGGGAGGTGGGTGTCTCCCTCTACTTATCCTAATTCTATTTCCCACTCTACCCCTAACTAATTACAGAGCGAGCCAGCTAAACCCTAGGGTTATTCTGGACCAGCCTTCACGACCAACCCCCGGTTTTGAGGCCCAAACCGGGAAACCAGCCGACCATAGCCTGAGTTTTGTGGCCCAAACTCAGAAACCCGCAGCACCCAGGTTTTGAGGCCCAAACCTGGAAACCGTCCACTTGGTGGTTTTTCAGTGGCTCAACCACCAAACCGGGCCGTAGAGGGGATGCACCGCCCGTGCACCCCGTCCATCGACACGTGTCCCCAGGTCCTCGACCCATGCCACACCGTGACCGCAAGTCTTCGCTCGTCGCTGTCCCACACTGTCAGCCACCACAGCTGATCCTCGGGCCACCGGTCCCTTAGTCCAAGCCTCACGTCCGCCCTTCGCCACTCTCGGTCCATCGGCACGGCACGTCTCTACTTGACCTTCACCTTGCCTTTGATCACTGTATCCGTGCTCGACACCTGCACAACACAAGCCAAAGAACATGCGCATTATCCCAGTTGACAATCACTCATCACTCGAAACTCGGAATACACCCATGTATCTGCAATCTCCCCCTTGATGAGTGCATTGTCAACTACCAACACAAATCATAATGTAGAGAAGAAGGAAGAAGAAGGAGAAGAGAGAACTCGACCAAATGACCCAAAAGCATAGCAAAGCCAAAGAAGGTCAAGTGGAAAGAGCAAGACAACTTGGTCCCCAAAGACATGGGCAACAGCTCGACGCAACCAAGCAAAGCAAAGCTAGCCCTCAAGAAGAGGTAGAACAGGCTCAACACCGCTAGCAGGAAAACTCAATACCAATCGAAAAATCAATTGAAATCCAAGCAAAGATAGAGCTAGCCCTCAAGAAGAGGCAGAACGGGCTCAACACCGCTAGCGAGAAAGCTCGATACCAACTGAAGAGCATAACAGCAAAGGCGCTAGTCCCTCAAGAAAGAGGCACAGGCTCAACACAACTAGCTACCAAAAATGCTCCGAACCAATTGGAAAAATCAAAGACTGAGCCAGCTCAGACTCCCCCTCCAATAGTGCACACAACCAGGAAATCTCCCCTTATGATTTGGCAAATTTCTCCCCCTTAGTTGAAAATGCACTATCAAGTATCTCCCCTTCAAATGCATATGAGTCAAAATACAAGTTAGCAGCTTCAGGAATATAGTCGATAGAATATGAAGATGCTTTTGACAAAATGTTGATTCGATGACTCATCCAAAATACACAGAATGCTGGCAAAGACTCAAACTGATCACCAAATACGAAATATGAACATGTGAGCGACGTGAGCAGTTTTTAGCCAAAAGATATTCACCATCAAAATAGCACTAAACATGTATAGACAGGAAGTCAAATAAGTGCTAAACATGTATACAAGGTGAACTACCCCTAGCAAGGTTCAATCATCATGCTATAGAATGAAACATAGACTTGTGTATTCAAATTTTATCAGAGTTGCAGCGGTTAAATTACACAAGTTCAAATTTCACCATGTGATTGCGAGAGGTTGAAAGCTTGTCATTGCCTAACTTTTCAACTGTGCGAAGCCTATGCAGAAGCAATCAGAAGCTTAAAGCAACAGTTTCAGTCATACACTACACGGCTCAAGTTTAACTCAAAATGCAATGAGAGACAGTCTCGAAACTGTGATGTGCTGACAAGCAATCCCATCTTGATCTTTCCAATTCACTTAACTTGGTTCAAGTTTAAGGACAGAATATGAACATACCAAGCAAGTGAATGACTCAGAACTAGAAACATAGCAACCTAGCATATATGAAAAGCACAAGTGATTTCAACACATTCTACACATGCTAGTTGCATATCTCAATGGTGAACATTTTCAGGTTTTAGGTTCATTAAACAAGTTCACCATTCATAAAATAGCTCAGCTCACAACATGTATCAGTGATCAGAAAGAGCATAAGCTACAAGCATCATCATAAAGCATCAGAGCATACACTATACAGAGCATAGTCACATTCTAAAGATTATATACATGAAGCTCTGAATGTAAATATGCAAGATGAAATGCAAAGATGCATGATGAAACCAAAAGAAGGAAAAAGAGTCAGTCTATAATACACGAACCAAAATGTTTCTCCCATCTAAAAGGGGAAACACACACCAAGCTCACCTCTCAACCTAGCAAAAGTTGATTGGTCTAAAGGCTTGGTGAAAATATCAGCCAACTAATGATGAGTATCGACATGGCGAAGGTCGATATCACCCTTCTCATAATGGTCTCGCAGAAAATGAAAGCGCACATCAATGTGTTTGGTCTTAGAGTGTAGCACAGGGTTCTTAGCAACGCTAATAGCACTCGTGCTGTCACAAAGCAAAGGTACGCGAGAAAAGCTCAGACCAAAATCACGCAAAGTGGCCATCATCCAAAGCAACTGGGAATAGCAGCTAGCCGCAGCAACATACTCAGCTTCCATGGTAGACTGGGCAACGCTAGACTGCTTGCGAGAAGACCACACAATGAGAGAAGAACCAATAAACTGACAAGTCCCTGAAGTGGACTTGCGCTCAATCCGGCAACCAGCAAAATCAGCATCAGAATAACCGCAAACGGAGAGGGTGGAGGAAGCAGAATACCAAATCCCAAATTCTGGAGTGAAGCATAAGTACCTCATAATGCGCTTGACTGCCTGACGGTGCGAGGTGCGTGGCGACGACTGAAATCGCGCGCAAAGATACACCGCGAACTGGATGTCCGAGCGTGTCACCGTCAGATACAGCAGCGACCCGATCATACTCTGGTACTCCTTCTAGTCCACAACTTCTCCATCCACATCTGCATTCAGGGCTGCCGTGGTCGGCATGGGTGTTGGAAGAGGCTTGTCCTCACCCATGTCAAACTTCTTCAGGATGTCCTTGGTGTACTTGCCCTGGTGCACGAACGTCCCCTCTCGGGATTGCTTGATTTGCAACCCGAGGAAAAACGTCAACTCGCCCATCATACTCATCTCAAACTCCCTGCTCATACTGTTTGCAAACTTGGCAACCAAAGCATGAGAAGAACCACCGAAAATGATATCATCCACGTAAATCTGGACCAAGAGAGTGTCATTGCCTTGCTTGAGGAGAAAGAGCGTTTTATCTACACATCCCATTTTAAAACCCTTAATAAGCAAAAAGGTTTTCAACCTATCATACCAGGCTCTAGGGGCTTGTTTCAAACCATATAAAGCTTTGTGAAGTTTAAAAACATGGTTTGGAAACTTGGGATTTTCGAAACCGGGGGGTTGTCTCACATACACTTCCTCTTCTATGTAGCCGTTTAGGAAGGCACTCTTGACATCCATTTGAAAAAGTTTAAACCTTTTGGATGCAGCAAAAGCCAAGAGTATCCTAATTGCCTCCAAACAAGCTACAGGAGCAAAAGTCTCCTCATAGTCTATCCCCTCCTTCTGACTATACCCCTGGGCTACAAGTCTGGCCTTGTTTCTCACAACATGGCCATCTTCTCCTTGTTTGTTTTTGAAACCCCATTTTGTCCCAATAGGATGACACTCAGGAGGAGGTGGAACCAAAACCCAAACCCGATTTCTTTCAAAGTTTTCAAGCTCCTCATGCATGGCATTGACCCAATCTGGATCAGATAAAGCGTGTCCAACATCTCGGGGATCGAAATCAGCAACAAATGCAGAATGAGCAAAGTGAGAGATTTGTTGTGACCTTCACCGAGTGACACGTTCTCCGATGCTGCCGATCATCTGTTGAGGCGGGTGTTGGCGCTGAATGTGTCGTGGCGCCTCTCGAGCTGAAGAGACCTCCCCCTCAATAGCAGCTGGTGCCTCCTCAGGTACAAAAGGTACCGCTCGAGGTGGCTGATCCCACGGCCCCCAAGTAGTCGAAGAAGAGGGATCGGGGTTGTGAGTGGTAGTAGAGGCCGCTCTTTACGGCACAACAAGTGGAGGTGGTGTTGGGTCATCCATCCCTTCAACACCCTCATCCTCATCATCAAAAAGAGGCTCGCCAACCTCATGATCACCTGCACGCTCAAAACGAGAAGAAGGACAAACCATGGTCTCGTCGAAGGTGACATCTGATGTCTCCATGACTCGGTTAGTATCAAGGTGAAGTACACGATATGCGCGAGTATGAGTGCCATAACCCAAAAATACACCGTCAGAGGAACGAGACTCAAATTTGTCCAGGTGGCCTTTCTTAAGTATAAAACAGTGGCAACCAAAGACTCTAAAATAACTCACCTTGGGTTGTCATCCAAAACGCAACTCATAAGAAGTCTTTTTCAAGAAAGCTCGGAGAAAAATGCAATTGGAAATGTAGCATGCAGTGCTCATAGCTTCGGCCCAATATCGCCTAGGAGTCCTATGCTCATCGAGCATCGTCCTGGCCATCTCAACAAGGGTCCGATTCTTCCTCTCTACAACACCATTCTGTGGCGGTGTGTAGGGGGAAGAAAACTGATGCCATGTGGTGTCCAACTTGTTTTTTAGGTGGTTGGGCTTGGGATGCCATGTCTGTTTCTTGGGTGGAGCTCTCGGAGGTTCAACGAACACACCATCCTTGGTGTTGGGCTTGAGAGGCTCTTTGGCTGGAATCTTAGTAAGCTTGGGAGTGGTGGTGGAGTTGGGCTTCTCACATGGCTTAAGACCACTCGACTCTCCAATCTTCCCAAAAGATGAAACATCAACACCCTGAGCAAAGCCTACACCTGGACCTCCAGCAGCACGCTTGAATTGGGAGATCATCATCCCAAGCTGCGGCTCACCACTAGACACCCATGACAAGATGGTCCGAAGGTATGTGTTTTCCTCCTCGGTTTGCATCTTGTCATGCTTTACGTTGGTGTTGACTCTTGCTAACGTCGTCACTAGGAGTAGACTATGGAATCTATCCCCGGCAACGGCGCCAGAAAGGCTTGTTGGTACTTCTTAATGTTAGAAGTATAACTAACTATTCTTATGACTATTGGTAAATTCCGCAAGTGCACAGAATAAGTCAATTGTAGCACTTCACCCGGGAGTAACCGAGTATCGTATTTATTTCCACAGGGAAGCTACTATGGCAGAACTAACACTAGGACTGCTATGAACAACTAGTGATTCTAGCAAGGTTGATCGAAATGTATGAATGGGGGTTGATTTCTACTACTACTAAAATAAAAAAAAGAAAGACTAACTACTACTAAACTAAATCGGCGGGGTATAGCCGATGAACAGATTAATGTTTTCCTACACACTTACGATCACAACTAACTTAGCAACAAAGGTTTTTTCTAGTTCTTTGAACTGTACACACCCTCTGGACTATTTACCTCAGACGTGCACTATGAGGTTTATGATTTAAAAACTAACCCAACTACGTGGTGGAATTCAAGGCTCCCAGGGCTGTCACCACCTGTTTGCTACCACAGCTATCCGGGGGGCTAGCCACAAACTAAGGTATAACTAGTCTAAGCACCGCGCTTACACTAATATATACTACTCTAATCTTGCGTCCAAAACTAGAGCACTGATTACTCAGCGAAGAACCCAAACTAGATACAAACTAAATACTAAGCTATCTATGATCAAAAGCACTCAACAAGAACAATAAGTAAAGAACTTAAAGTAAATGCTGAAAGTAGAAGAACACTAAGATAAATGAAGAAAGACTTGGAATTATACCAGAGACTTTGGAAGATCCTCTATTACAACTCCAGCTCTTCTCTTCTTCACTCTCGCTCTCACTCTAAGTCTCTCAACTAGAGTGTTACTTCACCAGAGCTTCGCTTACAAGAGAGTGAGACTAATGAGGTGAGGTCTGAGTACAAATGAGCTCGAGGGGTCCTATTTATAGCCTAAGGGACCTAGGGGGTACTTATGGACCTAGGGTTAGGTCAGGGGGGTGAGTGTGGTGGCGGGCGCCAGCCCTAGGTGGCGGCCGCCACCCCCCTGGCCGTTGGATCCACCGACCTTGCTTCAACGGCATCCAGGAGCTCCAGGGAGGCGGTTTCAAGGTCGGTTGCATGTCCAAATAACCGTCACATGGGCAATTTGGTCATGATCCATGTGACATCCCTTCTTGGCCCTTGGATGCAATGACCTAAGTGATCAATGGCTGCAAATGAGTGTGGCACGCCTCCCCTGGATCAGTGACGTGGCAGGGGAGGAGTTTGGGCCTCACTCCCCTGGCGGCCGCCAGTGAGGGGTGGCGGGCGCCACCCCACCTTGGCCCAAAGTGAGCCCAGGTGAGTGTGCTCGCCTCCTGGTGGATCCTCTTGGTCATTTTGCTCAAAAACCCTGCAATTTCCTACATTGAAATAAACTTCAAGGACAAGTGGAAATCGTTAGTTTATAAAAGGTTTTTGGTTGATTTTAGGCCCTTGTGTTGTGTTATATGACCTTGTTGATGCTAAGAATATGACACTTAGTGAGCATCAACAAGCTCCCCCAAGCTTACCTCTTGCTCGTCCTCGAGCAAGCATGAACTTAAATTTTGGAAACTCTATGTTTTTGTTGTGTATGCCCATATTATTTTCATCACCATGGAATTGGTAGCCTTCCCTGCACTCAAGATTAGAACAAAAGACCAGCAAGAAAGAAGGTTTGTCTTTCCCTTGCCTATTTTGCTAATCAAGATATGTGGAGTTTTTGCAAGTTTTGTTCAAAAGAAAGCATGCTTAGTAACTTCTGTGGCTCACTCGATCACTCATGTTTGTATGTGGAAGTGGAAGAATTATCCTCTCACTAAGACTTTATGTGGGGTTTAATGGGTAGGATAAAAGTGAGCATGCAATGCTAGCATAATTTTGCTAAGTTAGACAAATGGAGCAAAGGAGCAACAAGTCATAGGTTCAGACCAGGAATGTGCAAGTGTGTGGTATTTATTGTGGCTAATACTTTCATGGCACTTCTCCTTTCTATCTCATTTGTGGGATCATGGCTATGAATGAGAGCACTTGCTCTTTTGGATATTCTCTTCTTTCTAGAGCACTTGCTCTTTTGAATTTTCTTTCTAGAGCACTTGCTCTTTTGAATATTCTTTTCTTTCTAGAGCACTTGCTCTTTTTTTAACTACTATAGCCATGTCCCTGAGATTTCATTATGGAGCATGATATTCTGCCATGAAGTATTCCCAACAATGAATGGAAATAAAGGCATGTTGTGTGCGTATTCTCAGTGTAAGAATAGCACTATATAGGTGGGTGCAAGTGAATTCCTTGGTCTAAAAATATGACAAGTTTCTCTACCATGTCTATCAACAAAAGTCTTACTAGCTCAACACTAACATGCAGCAAGTGGAAGCTCCTACTCCAAGAGTAAAAATTATTTGGCTTTGGTAGGACTTTCTTTGCCACAAAAGTACTTAGAGCAAGTTTTTATTTTTTTTTCAAAATAACTACTCCACAAGCTTGACTCGCTCAAGTCAAAGTAGAAACTTACTTCCCCTTTACTTAGTCTAATGCTCATGTCTCAAGTTTAGTTCTAGTATACGTTCTCCCATGATAACTCTAATGCATGGCATACATTTTTATTTATTAGAAAGACTTACGATGAGAGCGTTTCATTTATTGCTATTTATTTATTATTAATAATTTTTTTGACTTAATTAAGCTAGAAATTAACTAAGATAAAACTCAAATTTGAATTACTGAAATAAATATAAAACTGACAGAAATAAAGACGGTAGTGATACTTACCTCTTTGACGGGGGTCCTCCCCCAAGCTGGCTTTTGGCGTGGTTGGGTAACATCCATCCCTGACGACGGTACATGTCGTCCCAGTTCTGCTGGTTCTACTGCAGGAGAGAAGAAATATTACCCAGTTCTCCACCAGTTTCCTGGCGGAATTCCTGGAAACTTTGGTTCATTTCGTTCAGGTCCTGACGGATTTCGGCAGTATCCTTGGTGAGTCCATTCATTTGGTGCTGAAGATATCCCATATCGCGCATCCACTCGTCCTGATGAAAGGACGAATGGCGGGCGGCCTGTGGCGAGATTCCCCTATGGAAGAACTCATCACCATGGCCAGTGTACCGGGTGGATCCTCCCAAAGAGTGGGATGAACTCCCCAACTGGGATGAGTGAAGGGACGCCTCATGGCCGTATCCCCACTGCAGATGTTGCGGTTGCTGCCAGTTCGACCCCCCTGCTTGGTGCGAGCCAGGGGGTGTCAAATGACCATAGTGTGATACTCGGTTACTCCCGGGTGAAGTGCTACTTAGCAAGTCGTCGTCGATGTGGCGGGTGTGAACGAACTCCCTCTCACTGAGGATGTTCCGGGCCTGCCGTTCCCGATCACTCTGCCAGATGATATCATCGACGGAATTCAGGATGTGGATGGTTGGTCCGGCCTGGTGTGTGGGCGAAGAGTTCCGATCCACCGACATTTCGTTGGTGGATGGAGTATCCCACCCGGCACTCTCTTCATCACTCCCAGCAAAGCGAATGTGAGTGTTTGCCCTCGATGAACTTCCCTCACCCTTGCTCTTCTTCTTCTTGCCGGTGAAGAAGTTCTTGAGAGGGCCCATGACTTCCTTGTTAGTGCTCAAGGTGGCTGGTGTTTTTGTGTTTTGAGTGAGGTGTAGGAACTTGCATGGGGTGTGGGTAGTATTTATAGGCTGAGGATGGAAGGGGGAAGGCTGAGAGCCCCTCCCACCTGGCGGGCGCCAAGAATAAGTGGCGGGCGCCACCCCACCTTGCCCAATTTTGTCTGCAACCGACACATGAGGTTTCCCTTGTAATGTCCACTGAAATTCCAAGTGGGGAATAAAGTGGTAGTGTCGGTGCAAAGTGCAAAGAGTGTAACCTCCTAAATGTGGCAAGCAGGCTGAAAATTTCAAAGACCACTTCTTCATCCTGGTCATACTTTATACCAAGGATGGTGGGAAACTTACTCGGGAGCAGTTTTGTGCAGAAATGTGAAAATGGAGGTGGCGGGCGCCAGGAAAAAGTGGCGGGCACCACCCCTTTGTGGGAAATTCCCACTCAAAGCCACTCCTTCATTCACTTGTGCTCTCCTCATCACTCCTCACCAGAGTTTTTGAGTGGAGAAGTGTCCAAAAGTTGAAATGAAGTTGAAGAGAGAGGAGGAGACATGGGAGTGAATGAGTGCATTGAAAAGAGCAAAGGCATGGGTCTCTCCTGGTGTTATTTGAGTCTATGAGCTAGGGATAATGGTCTAGTTGATTGGCTAAGTGGAAAAGGGCCAAATGGGGTGTCGGGCGCCAGCATGGGGTGGCGGGCGCCACCCCTAAGGCTGCCCTAAGCCCCCTAGGCTTCACCTAATCTCCCTACTAAGCATCTATTTTGCAGAAAATTAATTTGCTTAAGTAAAAACAAAAATTTAAATGGCGGATAAAGACTTACCTTAGCCTAACTTACCTTGGTTAGCCGCTTTGGATTCCCGATTAGTGTCGCCTTCACGGTGGTTGTGGATGAATGTAGGCACCGATGAACCTTGATGACAGGTGTTTTTCCGGTCGCGGTGTGAACTGGAATTTCTCCTCCTTTTCCACTGATGTGGAGCTGAATTTCTCCAGCTCCTACATCAATGGTGGCTTTTGCAGTGCTCAGAAATGGCCGTCCCAAGATCAATGGCGTCCGGTGGTCGGGATTAATATCCAGAACCACAAAATCCACCGGGACAAAGAGTTTCCTGATTTTCACTGGAATATTCTCTGCTATTCCCGCGGGATATCGGAGCGATTGATCGGCTATTTGCAGACACATAGAAGTGGGGGACAAGGTATGATGATTTAATTTATCATATATTATCTTGGGCATGACGCTGACGCTGGCTCCCAGATCATAGAGTGCATGCTCGAAGTGCCGCTCTCCAATTGAACATGCGATCATTGGATTTCCTGGGTCCTTCTTTTCTGGGAGTTGGTTTAAAATGACCGCACTGCAATCTTCGATCAATTTAACCACATCCCTACTTGGAATTGTTTTCTTCTTATTGAGCATGTCTCTCAAATATTTTGCATAAGTTGGAACCTGCATAGCGTCAATAAATGGCACATGTATATATAATTTTTGAATTACCTCGATGAATTTCTTGAATTGGTCGTCTTCCGTCGGATTTCTATTTCGAGCTGAAAAAGGTAATACATGTGTATCATAGAATTCATGAGGAGCAGTTCGTACCTTGGATGAAGGTTCAACTGGCGTCTCCTCTTCTTCGTCTTCTTCAACATTAACAATATTTTTCTTTGCAGCAGGATTACTACTAGGAACTAAATTAGGATGAGGTGGATCACGAGTGGATTTACCACCTCTCGTGGTTACAGCTTTTAATTCCTCATAGTATTTAATTTGAGATTTAATGTTATCTACTTTTTGCTCTAATCTCTTATTAAAATTAATTTGTTCCTTAAATGCTTTAGAAAAATCTTTTAGTTTAGCATAAATTCCTTCTAACATTTTATCATATTCAATTAATTTATTATTTATGCTATCATTAATTCTACCTTGATTAGAAACTAATTTTCCAATAGGAGAATTAAATACGGAGGTTTGAGGCATACCCTTATTATTCCATTGTTGGATCATTGGAATTGGAGGTTCTCCATAGCCACCATTATTAAGAAGGGATTTTGCATCCTCTTTCTTAATTTCTTCTTGGCCTTCTCTTGACGAAGCGACTCTTTGCTTGGCGTAGTACTCTTTTGCAGCACGATCTCTCTTCTCATTTATTCTTTGCTCTAGTAGCTTTACCAAAGTTTGCAGGGTAAGAGGATCAGCTTGCTTAATTTCAGACATACCTCTAGCACGTTTTTCTGTCCATCCTTGATTTGCCACCATTGTCTCGATCAGTTTGGTTGCCTTCTCTACAATGAGAGAGGTATGCACCTGCGGCGGCAGCATCAATGTGTTGTCGAGATTCTTGCTGGAGTCCATGGTAGAAGCTCTGGATCAAGTACCAGTCTTGCATACCATGGTCAGGATAGTATTCAACATACTCTTGTAGTCTCTCCCAAGCTTCAGTGATTGTTTCTTCGTCTCCCTGTCCAAAGTTGGAAATCTTGCTACGGAAAAGAATAGTTCGACTTATCGGGCAGAACTTGTTGAGGAATTGATCCGCGCATCTCACCCATGTCAGTAGGTGTCCAGAGTTGAAGAGGAACCACTGCTTCGCTTTTTCCACTAATGAAAATGGAAAAAGACGAAGTCTAATGGCATCCTGTGAAACTCCCTGCACAAAAATTGTACTACATATCTCCAGAAAATTCCGGAGGTGAGCATTGGCATCCTCGGAAGGTTTGCCATTAAATGCAATAGCTTGAGCCATACGTATTAGGTGAGGTTTAAGCTCAAAATCTACATTACTAGTAGAAGGTAACACTGGAATGTGAGCAAGAGTAGGCATGGAATACTCACAGAGTGTTTTGGTCAACGTCGATGTTGATTGATCATTGGAGCAGCTTGGTTCGTCAGTCACTTTTAACTGGGATTCTTGTCTTGACGAACTCCTCTCGCAAAACTCCAGGTTCTTCCTCGGAGGAGTGAGATTAGCTCTCGCTCTCCTAAGAATGGCCTCGGGATCTTCTTGATAGTCGCTCGGAAGATTGAATCCGGCCATGACTACTTGAACGATCACAAACAACGAACAATATATATACCCGCTAGAACTACGGGGGTTAATTCAATAGAAATCATAAAGAATTAATTCTAGCCAATTGCTTCCCCGGCAACGGCACCAGAAATGCTTGTTGACTCTAGCTAACGTCGTCACTAGGAGTAGACTATGGAATCTATTCCCGGCAACGGCGCCAGAAAGTCTTGTTGGTACTTCTTAATGTAAGAAGTATAACTAACTATTCTTATGACTATTGGTAAATTCCGCAAGCGCACAGTATAAGTCAATTGTACCACTTCACCTGGGAGTAACCGAGTATCGTATTTATTTCCACAGGGAAGCTACTATGGCAGAACTAACACTAGGACTGCTATGAACAACTAGTGATTCTAGCAAGGTTGATCGAAATATATGAATGGGGGTTGATTTCTACTACTACTAAAATAAAAAGAAAGAAAGACTAACTACTACTAAACTAAATCGGCGGGGTCTGGCCGATGAACAGATTAATGTTTTCCTACACACTTACTGTCGGGGGACCGCAAAAGGGGTACCCCCAATCAACGCAAACAAATAGGTTAAACCTAGAACACCAATTAATAACAAACCTAGCAAGTCTAACCTTCTAAAAAAACCAACCCCTCGAGGCCTATAACGCTGGCCCACCAAGTTGAAGCCCGAAAACCTATTAAGCGGAAAGTAGGCTGCGTCAGCCCTCCATACCAGGCCTCGGGCGAACGCTCATTCTCTGTCTCGCCCGAGCCCTCCAAACCAGGTCTCGGGCGAACGCTCGTTCTCCGTCTCGCCTGAGCCCTCCAAACCAGGCCTCGGGCGAACGCTCCTTCTCCGTCTCGCCCGAGCCCTCCAAGCCAGGCCTCGGGCGAACGCTCATTCTCCGTCCTGCCCGAGCCCTCCAAGCCAGGCCTCAGGCAGATGCTCAATCTCCGTCTCGCCCGAGCCCTCCTAGCCAGGCCTCGGGTTGGCGCTCGTTCTCTGTCTCACCCGAGCCCTCCGCGTCAGGCCTCGGGCGAGCGCTCCACTACCCTTCAAGCCTCCCGCAAGAAGGGAGCTCCCTGCTTCTCAGCTCTGACAACCATACTAGCCCCATACTGCGCATTTAATGCGTCCACTTACTCCGGTCACATCCTCCGGTACATAGCGTGTGCCACAGTGAACCGGAGCCAGAGTCAAACCTCATTTTCACCACAAGCATGGGCAAAAAGGCATGAGTACAGCACTGTTCGGCCATACCACACACTGCAGCACACTCGAGCTTCACCCCGAGGCCTGGGTTCCCGCTGTACGCCCGGGCGTTCCGGGACTTGCCCATACCTGCGGGGGCTCGAGCCTCCCGTAGGCGCCACCTCGAGGCCGGCCCCGCGCCCCTCGAGCCCTGACTGCTTTCACGCTATTGGAGGACAGGTACCCCAAGACCCGGAGGGACCCCGCCGTGTCCTGTACGTGCCGGGATGGGTGCTGTACGGCTTCCACATCGCCACGCCTCCACGTCCGCGCCCGGGATGGAGGCCACGCATCAAGGACGCCTCAACAGCAACACCCACGTTGGCTACAGTGACTTCGACAAGACAGAGTTCCTACCCTTCGCCATATCGAGCGCTGTACATGTCAATCCTGTGTAAACCCTGGCCTCCTCTTGTTCTATAAAAGGGGACGCTAGGGCCCTTCGCGCGCAAGAGAGACAACGCGCGAGTCCACGGTTACGCACACGCTTTCGCATACAAGTCCACACACACATACATGAGTCCGGACTCCGGTCCAAGCTTATTGAGCTTGTATCGCCCCTGTACAAGCACTTAGGTGCAAGTAATACAAGAACCTCCTCTCCCCGCTGGACGTAGGGCCTTCTTTGGCCGAACCAGGATAAATCCTTGTGTCATCTTGCATCACCATCCAGGAAGAGAGCATGCGATCATATTACTCGTTGGTGTCATACCCCCGGGTTCGAAACACCGACAGTTGGCGTGCCAGGTAGGGGCCTTCGCGTGTCGGAGTCGATTTCTCGTTGTTTTCTGGATGGCTTCATCCCCTCTTTCGTTCTCGGCTGGTGCCGTCGTCTGGTTCAGGAGCCTCGAGTTCCTGGCCACCGGCAGCGGCAACGAGCTGACCCTGCTCTCCACGCGGAGAGCCCGAGCGGAGGGCGTGCCACGCCACCCCGCGCGGGGGGCGTGGCGCATCGCCCGCACCACCACGCGTCGCCACCTCGAGAGCGGCGCCGTCGTCACCATCGTCGCCAGGCACAGGCGGTGCCCGCGGCGTACACCCACTTTACCGCGGCCGGCGCTGAGTCCCCAATGAGGAACCTGTCCGGCGCGCGACCGGAGACTTCTAGGGCACGCGCGCACTCTCCCAGTGAGTTCGCGTTCATCATGCGCACGGACCGGGAGCCTGGCCAGAGGCCCCCGAGCCGTGCTCCATTGACACCACCTGGCTTCCTCCCGCACGAGGTGTACCGCGCTCGACGCCAGCGGACCCCCGTTCGGCCTCAACAGCTCCGCAGCTGTCTACGCCCACCACATTGACGAGCGCCGTAAGGACCGGGCGGCAGCAGAATGGGAGGAACGTCCGGGCGTGATCCTACGAGCCACCACCGACCTATCCGGGGACGTTGCGCCACGTACCGACAAAGCTCCTCGTCCGGCCGCGACGCCGCCCGCAACGAGGTCAGAGTGCGCCAACGGGCCCTCCTCGAGGCCTAACCTCGAGGCCCTGTGACACTGCCAACAACTGCGCAAGAGGGCGCCAACGGGCCTTCCTCGAGGCCTAGCCTCGAGGCCCCACGACGCCGCCACCAGCAACAACGCCGCGGGGATCTCCCCTCCCCGGCATCAGGACGATAGACGCAGGACCGTTTCGAACAAGGAGGAACAGCATCCCTCTCCGTGATCAAAAAGCTACGTTCCTCTTTCTAACGTTTGGTTTTCCATTCTGTTTCTTAAAAAGGCCAACGTTTGCAAAAACAATGATTAAAATGCCCGCGTCCGCGTGTGCTTCATCCTGAATAAGAACCAGAGGAGCAAAGGGACGTGGGTCGGGTCTTCGAGAAAGCGGACCGGGTCCCGGCCGCCTGACGCCTCCGACGGCTAACGGCACCGGCCCATCCGCAGAACCGAGACACGGCCCGTAGATCGAGCTCCTCAGGTTCAAGTAAAGGAAGAAACAAACGCGGGCACGCTAAGAAAAAACACAAGCCTACGGCACTGTCGCTCCGTTTTCCAAAGTCATGACAAACCTCGAGGGACGGCTGACCCTTAGGGGTCATGCCAAAGCAGGCAAGGAGCGAACCTATTGCCGGCGAAAGGCTACGGTCTCCTTTGCCGACCGCACCAAAGAGCACGACATGACAATGGGACGGAAACGCGGAGCAGAGGCTAAGGAGAAGTTTTCGTAAAATCAACAAGAAGGACGCAGTGTTCTTTCCTTGATTAAACTTCAAATAATCTAATACAGAATGTGCAGGAAGCCTCGGCCACCCTGGACCAACTCGACGGGGCCCGGGATGTGGCGCTGTTGCATTCGGTCGAGTACCCGTGAAACCTCCAACGGGACCTCGACGGTACTACGTCTGAGGCCAAACAACCAAGGGCGTCACCAGCAAACAACCCCGCGACGGTTGGCGCATCGACCAGTGACTTCGATGGAAGCTCCAACTTTGCCCTTGCCATGCGCACAACCAAGGAGTTCGGTCAATCTCCCCCGACAATCCCGAGCCCGACTCCAGCTCAGAACATCGAACAGCTACGTCGTTTTCTATCCCTAAAGCCTCGAGGCTTCGTACATTTCTCGTATTTTGTACAAACATCGCATCATGAATGAATAAAAGTTCGTTTCCATGTTCTTTATTTCAGTCAAAACAGAGGTAGCCTCGACTCTGTCTAATCAGAGTCAAGACTCCCTCGGGGGCTAACCAGGGGATCCCCGCTAAGTTCCTAAAAACCTCGCACGTTTCTTACTAAACTCGACGTTATTTTATTTTTCTATGCCTCGAACGCGCCTCACGACTAAGAAGAAAACACCTTGGGCTCTCTAAGGGTCAAGGGTGTCGAGACGGGAGCTCGCCTACGCCCCCGAGCTACGGTACCTCCACTCGCTCCCACCCTCGAAGGACTCAAGTCTGTGTCAAAAACTTAGTCGAAGCAAAACTCAGGCAAAGAAAAATAAGAAAACTCGAGTGCAAAGATGTTTCAATATCATCTCGGGCTCTCACCCCAAAAGCCCTTGAAGGAGTCTTTCCCACTCCTCCGAGGCCTCGGGGGTTATTAGGAGAAGGGTCTCTCCGACCCGACGTCCGACGCACCCGAGACTCACGTTTTCGCTCGCTTTTTCAAAACAGGCAACAAGGAGCAAAATGCGAAAATGTTTTTACATTAGGCCTCGAGGGCCGCGAGCATGATCTTTCTCACAAAAATATCCCCCCCACGGAGGACACAACGCAAGGGCTCGGAGGCCCAAACTAACTTCGTCTCTCCTCTTGAGGCTCGTCCACAGGAGCAATCACCGAGGGGTCTTCAGGAGCCGAGGACGCTGCTGGGGGAAGCCCCACGTCCTCTTCAAAGAACTGAGCCAGGGCCTCCCCAGGGGCCTCGACGGCCCTGGCGAACTCCGCGATCTCCCGCTTGGCTTCGTCTTCATCGTCCGGCAGGATATATCCTTAGCTGATGGCGTCAAAGTTGAGGCCGTCGTAGTGGCTGGAGATCACGGCGAAGGCCCGCTTCACCCCAAGATGCAGGGCACCGCGCACCCGGTCATCCACCTGACCCCTCAGGGCGGCCAGACGGCTGGTCAGGGAGCTCCCCGACTGACCATCTACGGTCCCGAGGGACGCGCAGGCCTCGGCGGCAGCATCTTGCAGAGCCTGGTGATCCGAAGCCTCAGCCTGGTAAACCGACTGCAGGGCGGCCGAGGCCTCCTCGGCCTTAGCAAGCTTCCCCTTCAGCTCTACAGAGGATCGATACAACTCGTCAAAAGAAAAAGAAAACGCGATGAGGAAACCATAAGACCTGCGGAACAAAAGGTCACCTTTCGCCGCACCCTCCCACTTCTGTAACACCTCTGGTGTTTAACTTGTAATTGACCTGACATGTCATCATCTTTAATCATTAATCATATTGTTTGCCTTGCATTTTAAGCTTGATTAATGCTTGTGTAGATATTCCTTTTCAAAAACCCTAAAAGCCCTAATCTTCCTATAGGGGCAAAATGGTAATTTCACCTCTGTGACTAGCTTGGTGTGATTTTTGTTCCTTTGGTGTCTTGTAGTTTTGTTGTGTTGACCAAAGTTCAAAAATCAAAAATCAGATTTCAAATCCTTTTTTTCAAAACCCTGATTTCCAAACCCTGGATTTTATCCCTCTTTTTGTAACTCAAAAATTATTCAAAATTTGGGGTTGGTCCAAAAAGCAAAGTTGTAGATCTTGTCAAGAGGAACAACTTTGGTATTTACAGATTTTCAAGTTTCAATATAAAATCAAAAATAATTTTGAATTTATTCAAGTTCCAAAAATGTCTTCCTTTCTGTTTTCAATATTAATTTAAAAACTGTTTGGAATTTGAAAATGTTTTTATTGACAAAGTTGTAGATCTCAAAATTTTACACAACTTTGGTGTTTTGAGTTTTTGTTGCTCAGTTCAAGTTTTGGGAGTAATTTTTGAAAATACAGAGAAAAGCTGAAGATGTCTCTCTGCACGATTCTTAAAGCAAGGGGGGGACCCCCGGCCGCCGGCGGCGGAGCGACAGCCACGCCATCCCGGCTGACCCGCGCCCGTGCCGCGTGCGCGACCGGTGCGGCCGCACGACCCCGGACCCCTACCTAGCGCCGCTCGCCCATTTCCCTAACCCTCCCTCGTTTTTTCCCCTCCGCCGCGGACACCGCGCCGTTGCCGGCCGCCGGCAAGCCGCCGCGCCGCGCGCGAAGCTTCCGCCCATGCCGAGCCGCGCTACCCTGCTCCCTACATCCGCAAAGGCCGCGCGAGCGCTCCCATCCCTCGCCCGGACCCCCACCAGCACCAGCCCCGCGGCTATAAAAGCCCGCCGGAGCCGGAGCTTCCCTCTCAACCCCGCCACCGTGGCCAGCTCGCTCCGAAGCTCCCGCCGCTCCACCACCTAGCCCAAAATCTTCGCCTTGAGTCCGTGAAGCTTTCCCTCTCTCCAATTTCACCTCCCACGCCTCCAGTCGCCCGGCGTAAGCCCGTCGTTCCCATCTCCGGCGGAACCCGACGAGCACGGGTCCGTGAAATACTTCCCCTCCGGCCACTGATACCTCCCACTGACCCCGGAGTCAGCTACCTTGGCTCCGCGCGACTCTAACCCGGCCCGTGCGGCTTCGTGTGTTGTACAGGATTGCCGGACCGCCGGAGAGCCGCCGCGGTCATCTTCTTCCCGAGCCTCACCCACGGGCACGTGTCGAGCCCCAGCCTCGAGCACGCGCCGAGCCTCACCCACGGGCACGTGTCGAGCCCCAGCCTCGAGCACGCGCCGAGCCCCAGCCTCGAGCCCGCGCCGAGCCTCACCCTCGAGCCCTGCCTCCGACACGTGGTAAGCACCCGAGGCCCCCGGCCTCTGTTTCCCCTCCGTCTCGCCCGAGCCTCCGAGCTCAAGCCTCGGGCAGACACCCGCGTCTCCTTCTCACCCGAGCCCAAGCCTCGGGCAGACGCTTATCTTTCCGCCTCGCCCGAGCCCAGGCCTCGGGCAGACGCTTGCCGTTTCCGTCTCGCCCGAGCCCAGGCCTCGGGCAGACCCTTGCTTTTCCGTCTCGCCCGAGCCCCAGGCCTCGGACGGACGCTTTTTCTCCGCTTCGCCCGAGCCTCCCGTTCGCCGAGCCTTGCGGGAGAGAGCACAGTGCTCCTTTTTCTTTTTTTTTGAAGATGTGAATAGTATTGCTTTTTCATCTTTTTGCATGATTTTCTGTATTGCTCTGAAAATTCTGAAAACTTTACAGTTGAGTCTTTATACTGTGTAGTATTTTATAAAAATATGAAACTTGACCTTTCTGCAAGAATTTGGAAATGAAAAATCTCCCTTTTAATTAATAAATGGATGGTTTTGGATTTTTAGAAAATTATTTATAACTCCAAAAATCATGAGACTAATTTTTATGAGCTTCTTATGCCATGATTAGTCTCTGGTGGAATTTTGAAGTCTTTTGGAATAAGTTGATTTTTGAGTTTTTTTTAATTGTTAAATAGTGCCTTTTGTTAATTAATGCTTAGATTTATTTGAGTACCTTAATGACCTCCAAAAATTATGAAATTTGTTTTGCCATCTATCTATACCTTAATAAACTTATGAGATTAATTTGGTAATTTTTGGAGCACCTTCATAAAATGACCTTTTTAAATAATTAAGAAAATAGAAAAGTGACTAGGGTTTGTGTTGCCTACCCTATGGTGTGACTTTTGGGATTGTTTGCTGTTCATAGACCCCCACCCAGTTGGTCTATGATGTTTTGTGATGCCATGCATGACTGTTGCTTAGGTTTGCTAGGTAATGGTTTATGGGTTTGATTAATCTTGCTTAAGGGTAAAAGATAAGTAACTAAATGTCCACTCTAGGAGTTACTTTCACTTTTGAAAGTAGATTCTAGAATCAGTGGAATTGTCCTGCACCTTAGCTAGGCTATTGTTCATGTCAGCATCCTCATAAGCATCCATCATTACATACGTGTAGTGTCAGAAGGAGAAGGCGTCAAGTTCGAGGCAGCCACCGACGAACCTGTTCCCGAGGCTACCCCGAGCACCGACAACTGCCCTGCCGCCTTCGAGCCTACTCTCTTTGCTCTTCAAGGCAAGCCCCGGTGCATCCAACCTTTCCTTGGATTTATAAAATGTTTTCCTTAATGCTTTTGAGTAAATTACTGCATTAGGTTTATAGGAGTTGTGTGCTATCCTAACTGGTGCATTATCCACCTTGACTACTGATACACCCGATACCCGCTTTTCAAAAGTATTTAAAAAAAAGCTTAGCAATGCTTATTAGACTTTGCAATAAAAATGCCAATTTCAAAAGTGTGATCACCTTAAGGAACTTTATGGGAATTTGGCTTTACTTCTCGACTGTTGGCTAAGTATCTGATCCGTACTTAGTTAATGGCGAGAAGAGGTTGTCCGCGCGTACGGTGTTATCATGTTGTAGTCCCGGACTCAACAGTTGACACCGACCGGGACAGGTTTGAAAAACTGACAGGACTATTACACTTGGGTGAGATATGACCAAGGTGTAGTTTCTGGCTGGAAAATAGGGACCATCCGTATGATGGCCTGCTGGTCAAGACTTGTAACTATTCACATACTACGGAAAGCTCTGGCTCCGAGGAATCTTTGATTGAGGCCGACAACCGCGCACTGGGAGTGGAGAGATGGCGGAAGTAGCATGTACCCACGTGGGTTCGAGGCCCGGATTGGAGTGGTGTACTGTACTTCCGGGTGGCGTAGGACCGGTCTAATCTTGGAGGAATCGTGGTAGACGAGTTGGTATATGCAAGCTTGGGTGCTACATATGCAGTGTGGATAGGGATCCTCAGCTGAGTATTTATGTATCTGGATTAACGTTGCTCCTCGGTTATGGAGACTTGGTTCACTGACTGTCAACGGAGAGTGGTTCTCAACTAGGAATGTTTTGGAATGTAAAATGAATCATGAACGATGAAGAACTGAGGAATACTTGAACCTTTCCAAAGATAAAACAAGTTTTACAAAGTTCTTTTTCTGCAAACAGGACCTGTACTCTTGGGTTAGAGGCCCGAGGTGCACCTGTACTCTTGGGTTAGAGGCCCGAGGTGCACAAGTACTCTTGGGTTAGAGGCCCGAGGTGCTTGCTGTTGGCAGAAAAACTCAAAAATGCTTTTTCTGCAAAATACTTGTTCTTGCTAAAGCCTTACCTTGACTACCCTAAGCCTCTCATTCCTGAGTCTTCTCCCTTTTTCTTTAGTCGGGTAAGTCTTGTTGAGTACCCCAGTACTCAGGGTTTGTTACCCATGCTGCAGGTATGTCTGAGTCTCCAAGATGTCTAGGACCCTGCTGTGTGACCTTCGTTCAGGAGGAGGCCGATGAGGCCGAAGAATAGTTGTGCACCCTCGGGCTGGGTGAAGTACCTTTATGTTGTTGTTTCCCCGCTACGTTGTCTAATTTGAATTATCAGAACTTGGTCTGTAATAACTGCACCTAAATTTCTATTTGAAACCCTGGTTTGTAAAATTATTGTTATCTAAGTCTTCCGCTCATTATTCCGATGTTATTTGTAAAATTATGCAATGCTGTAACCGAATTGTGAGATGATCCTGCGGACAATGGGCGCTGATGTAGCCCGGTGGCGAACAGGTCTTAATCGCATGGAACATGGGTTCGGCTGTCAGAGGCTGACAGGGACACGTGGGCCATGGGATTAGGGCCGTTCCGTCACAGATTTGGTATCGGAGCATCTCACTTTAACGTTGCAGTAGTTTTGCGAAAACTTCAAAAGATTTTTGAGTCCAAACAAACTTGACTATTTTGAGTCCAAATTGCTTTTCTCATCTTATCTTCTGATGACAACACTAGTAGCAGGACAACGTGTCTTAAGCCCTATATATGTTATGTATCTTGCATTGCCTTGTTCCGTAGGAACGATTCATGCATCATGTCACATTCACTTAAGTATATAAAAGAGTTCGTTGGGGTTAGTGTGCCTATACCTTTTTCTTGCTAGCCTTTCTCATCTATAACCTCTTGTCCAGATATGGCCATTATCAAGCGGACTGCCCGCAAGTCGACGGGACCAAACGGTGTGCCGCGTCACCAGCTGGCGCCACGCACCGGAGAAGAGACTGGAGAATCCTCCAATGGTCGTCACTTTCCCCGCCGCACCCGCAAGCAGCTGAAGGAGGAAATCAAGAATCTGAAGGCTGAAATGGAGAACATGGAGCACGACTTCTACCTTTCCCGCATGGAGTTTTATGAGGCACGAGCTTCCCTGGAACAGGCCAACCGGAACACGGTTCGCGCTATCCAGCAGCGTGATGCAACATGGATCCGAGAGGATGTCACCAGAGCCCAGCTCCATGGACTGCAGCAATACACCGCCCAGATCGAGCAGTACAATGATATGCTTCATGAGGAAGTGCATCAGCTGCATGATTAACTCCACCCCTTGGTACCCCCGGTTATGGAAGAACCCGAAGACGGAGTCGTGGAGGAACCTGAAGTAGAACACGAGCCCGATCAGAATGAGGAAGTGGAACCTGCTGAAGATGTCCACGTTGAAGATGAAGATGAGGAGGAAGAGCCTGAGCTTATCATCGAGGATGATGATGACGAAGAGTTGATCTTCATCGATGATGACTAGACTCGTTGTGTCTGTGCCATCTGCTCACCTAAAGCCTTAAGTCTAGGTTTGGGGCGTTAGTTGGTCTTCTATCTAGTCGAGTTTGTATCTTGTCGTGTACCCTTCCTTTGTCAGTCTGTGGTTACCTGTCGAACCTCTGTATCAGTTATCTACCCTTGCATCTATGAGTCTTATCAGTCAGTTTCGTTCAAAATCAATCTTTGTATGCTGAGTTCCAAGTTGCTTAACAGATGCCTGTGAACACTCGCGCTGGAGCTGGAGGTTCCGGAGATGCCAACCTTCCCAATCCTCCACCAGTACCAGCTACGCTAGCAGATGCCATTGCAGCTTTGGCAGCCGCTGCTAACCTGATGGCTCAGAACCAGGGGCAGCAGAACTTTGGTCACCGTGGTCGCCACAACGTCAACCATGAGGCCACGTATGTGGACTTCACCGAAACACGTCCACCAGTCTTCACGAGGGCCGATGAACCACTTGAAGCTGACGATTGGCTCCGCACCATGGAGCAGAAGTTTGGTCTTATCAACTGCACCGACATCCAGAAGCCTCGGTTTGCTTCTCAGCAGCTCCGTGGCCCAGCAAGTGCTTGGTATGCTAATCTGGTAGCTGCTCAGCCAGAGGGTCATCAGTTAACTTGGGAGGAGTTCCGCACAGCTTTCCGTGCACATCACATCCCGTCCGGACTTATGAAGATGAAGCTCGATCAGTTCCTGGCCCTTCAACAGAAAGACTCCACAGTCATGCAGTATGTGGGTCAATTCAATCATCTTAGCCAGTATGCCTCAGAGTATGTCAACTCAGATGTGAAGAAAAGGGATTGTTTCCTCAGAGGACTACACTCAAAGATCCGCAGGAGCTTGTCCAATAACCTGACCGGATCATACCATGATGTTGTTGACCGGGCTGTTGCTTTTGAAGAAAGCAATCGCCAGTACCAGGAAGAGAAGAAGAAGAAGAAAACAGGGTCAAGCAGCTTCCCTGGCGGTCACAAACGCCAGAGAATCATCTATCACCCCAGCCACCACCAAAATCGTCCACCTTACCCTCATCAGCAAGTGGTTGTCCGTACTGCGGCTACCACCCATAATGCCAATCAGCAGAGTGCCATGCAGCCGAACGCCCCAGGTGTTCGTATCACCACTCCACAAACAGCCTATAACCATCCTTGCTACAACTGCGGCCAGACTGGCCATTGGTCTCGAGATTGCCCAAAGCCCAAGAAGTATGCACAGAGGGGTCCTGGAGGACCTCAGCAGCAGCAGCATCGTGCCCCGCAGCAGCACGCTCAGAGGGGCAAGTTTGTCAAGAAGCACGGGCAAGTCTACTACACCACCGTTAGTGACATCCCAGAGGGAGAGCCTGTCATGATCGGTAGGTTTCCCGTTGCCAACCATCCTGCAGTTGTGTTGTTTGATTCTGGTGCATCGCATTCCTTCATCAGTCGTACTTTTGTCATCAAGCATGAGATATCTATTGAAGGTTTAAAAGAAAATTTCTGCATATTTTCACCTGGAGGGCGTATAAGTACTAGAGAAGTGGTTCGCAGTATACCCATAATGTTGGGGGAACATTCATTTCCTACCACTATGATAGTACTGCGTGAGCAAGAGATAGATGTCATTCTAGGCATGAATTGGATGTGTCAGTATAAAGCCATGATCGACATCCTGAATAGAGTTGTGAGAGTGGATATTCCTAACAGTACCTCCAAACTCCTTCTCCAACTTCCTATGTCTCAAAAACCAGCAGCCACTCATATAAACACCACCTATGTTCTGGAAACCAGAAACATCCCCGTGGTCTGTGAATTCCCTGATGTTTTTCCAGAGGATTTACCTGGTCTACCTCCTGACCGTGATGTTGAGTTTGCCATAGAGCTAAAGCCCGGGACTGCTCCCATATCCCGTAGAGCTTATCGAATGCCTCCCAGAGAGTTGGCAGAGTTGAAAACTCAGTTACAAGAATTGTTGGACAAGGGTTTCATTCGCCCAAGCTCATCTCCTTGGGGCTGTCCTGCAATCTTTGTAAAGAAGAAAGACAAAAGTCTCAGATTGTGCGTTGACTATCGTCCTCTCAACGAGGTCACCATCAAAAACAAATATCCTTTGCCTCGCATTGATCTTCTCTTCGATCAATTAACTGGAGCCAAGGTGTTCTCCAAGATTGATCTCAGATCTGGCTTCCACCAAATAAAAATCCGTTCAGAAGATATTCCCAAAACAGCTTTCACCACCAGATATGGCCTATATGAGTACTTGGTCATGTCCTTCGGTTTGACCAATGCCCCTGCTCATTTCATGTACCTCATGAACTCTGTATTCATGCCAGAGCTTGATAAATTCGTGGTCGTGTTCATTGACGACATTCTTATCTACTCGAAAACCCCTGAAGATCATGCCAAGCATCTTCGTATCGTTCTATCCCGTCTCAGAGAACATCAGCTGTATGCCAAGTTCAGTAAGTGTGAGTTCTGGTTAGATCAGATACAGTTCCTTGGTCATGTCTTATCCGCTGAAGGTGTGTCAGTTGACCCTGGAAAAGTGGCAGACATTCTGGATTGGGAGCCACCTACCACTGTTCACAAGGTCCGCAGCTTTATGGGAATGGCAGGATATTATCGTCGATTCATCCCAGATTTCTCAAGAATCGTCAAGCCTATCACCGAGTTAGTGAAGAATGATGTGAAGTTTGTCTGGTCACCAGCCTGTGAGTAAGCCTTTCAAACTTTGAAGAGACTGTTAACTACATCACCAGTGCTAGCCCAGCCAAACATCGAGAAGCCCTTTGATGTCTACTGTGATGCATCTGGTACTGGTTTGGGCTGTGTTTTGATGCAAGAAGGTCGAGTGATCGCTTATGCCTCTCGACAGCTTAAGCGACATGAAGAGAATTACCCAACTCATGATCTCGAGTTAGCAGCAGTAGTGCGTGCCTTGAAGATCTGGCGTCATTATCTGTTGGGCAGTACTTGTAATGTGTACACTGATCACAAAAGCCTGAAGTACATCTTCACTCAAGAGGATCTGAACATGAGGCAGAGAAGATGGCTTGAGTTAATTAAGGACTATGATCTTGAAGTGCATTACCATCCGGGTAAGGCGAATGTGGTCGCCGATGCACTCAGTCGCAAGTCTTATTGCAACTGTCTGATGAAGAAGCCCTATGTTCCTTCTTTGTGTTATGAGCTGGAAAAGTTGAATATTGGAATGATCCCATAAGGAACTCTGAATAATATCAGAATAGAGACCCCTATCAGAGAGCAAATCATCGCTGCACAGAAGGATAACCCTAGAATCAATCACATCATCGAAAAGGTCCAATCCGGAAAGGCTGATTGTTTCAGGATCGATGATGCAGGAGTGGTATGGTTTAAGAATCGGTTAGTAGTTCCTAAAGTGCCTGAGTTAAGAAAGTTAATCCTTGATGAAGCACACTTGACTAGATTCTCTATCCATCCCGGCAGCAATAAAATGTACCAGGATTTGAAGCAGCAATTCTGGTGGACAAAGATGAAGATTGAGATCGCCCGGTATGTTGCTCAGTGTGATACTTGCCAGAAGGTCAAAGCCGTGCACATGAAGCCCGGAGGAGAGTTGCAACTTTTATCTGTACCTGCTTGGAAATGGGACGATATCAGTATGGACTTTATCAATGGTCTACCCAAGACATCAAGAGGTTTTGATTCCATATGGGTGATCGTGGATCGCCTCACTAAGCAAGCTCACTTCCTGCCAGTGAAGACCAGCTACACTGTTCCCACTTATGCCACTTTGTACAAGAACAACATAGTAAAACTCCATGGTATACCCAAGAGCATTATCTCTGATCGTGGTACCCAGTTTGTCGCCAAGTTTTGGAAAGCGTTCCATACCTCGCTTGGAACCAAGCTCTTGCATAGTACAGCATATCATCCTCAAACAGATGGACAAACTGAGCGAGTCAACCAAGTGTTAGAGGATATGTTGAGAGCATGTGTGCTCACCTTCGCAGATACTTGGGATGATTGTTTGCCCTTGGCAGAGTTCTCATATAATAACAGTTACCAAGAGAGCATCAAAATGGCACCCTTTGAAGCACTGTACGGCCGCCGTTGTCGTACACCTCTCAGTTGGTCTGAACCTGGAGAAAGAGAATTCTTTGGAGTTGATCTAGTAAAAGATATGGAAGAGAAAGTCAAGCAGATACAAGAGAACATGAAGATTGCACAGTCTCGCCAGAAAAGTTATGCTGATAAGAGACGTCGACCTCTGCAGTTCGAGATCGGGGATTATGTATACTTAAAGGTCTCACCTACCAAAGGAGTCACTCGTTTTGGAGTTAAAGGGAAGTTAGCACCCCGCTACATTGGTCCGTTTGAGATTTTGGAATGTTGTGGCAAGGTAGCTTACAAGCTGAAGTTGCCCGATCATCTCTCTGCTGTCCACAATGTTTTCCATGTCTCCCAACTCAAGAAGTGCCTCCGAGTACCAGAACATGTCGTGGAAGTTGAAGGTGTCGAGCTAGAGCCTGATCTATCCTACTCAGAATATCCAGTTCGAGTGTTGGATCACAAGGATCGTGTTACCCGAAGAACTACCACGAGATGGTACAAGATCCAGTGGAACCAACACTCTGAAGAGGAAGCCACTTGGGAATCTGAAGACTTCTTAGCGAAGAGCTATCCCGACTTTCTCAGTACTCTATAGATGTAAGTTTTGTCTTTCCTTCTTAAGACGTGGAATCTCGGGGCGAGATTTCTTTTAGGGGGGAAGGCTGTAACACCTCTGGTGTTTAACTTGTAATTGACCTGACATGTCATCATCTTTAATCATTAATCATATTGTTTGCCTTGCATTTTAAGCTTGATTAATGCTTGTGTAGATATTCCTTTTCAAAAACCCTAAAAGCCCTAATCTTCCTATAGGGGCAAAATGGTAATTTCACCTCTGTGACTAGCTTGGTGTGATTTTTGTTCCTTTGGTGTCTTGTAGTTTTGTTGTGTTGACCAAAGTTCAAAAATCAAAAATCAGATTTCAAATCCTTTTATTCAAAACCCTGATTTCCAAACCCTGGATTTTATCCCTCTTTTTGTAACTCAAAAATTATTCAAAATTTGGGGTTGGTCCAAAAAGCAAAGTTGTAGATCTTGTCAAGAGGAACAACTTTGGTATTTACAGATTTTCAAGTTTCAATATAAAATCAAAAGTAATTTTGAATTTATTCAAGTTCCAAAAATGTCTTCCTTTCTGTTTTCAATATTAATTTAAAAACTGTTTGGAATTTGAAAATGTTCTTATTGACAAAGTTGTAGATCTCAAAATTTTACACAACTTTGGTGTTTTGAGTTTTTGTTGCTCAGTTCAAGTTTTGGGAGTAATTTTTGAAAATACAGAGAAAAGCTGAAGATGTCTCTCTGCACGATTCTTAAAGCAAGGGGGGGACCCCCGGCCGCCGGCGGCGGAGCGACAGCCACGCCATCCCGGCTGACCCGCGCCCGTGCCGCGTGCGCGACCGGTGCGGCCGCACGACCCCGGACCCCTACCTAGCGCCGCTCGCCCATTTCCCTAACCCTCCCTCGTTTTTTCCCCTCCGCCGCGGACACCGCGCCGTTGCCGGCCGCCGGCAAGCCGCCGCGCCGCGCGCGAAGCTTCCGCCCATGCCGAGCCGCGCTACCCTGCTCCCTACATCCGCAAAGGCCGCGCGAGCGCTCCCATCCCTCGCCCGGACCCCCACCAGCACCAGCCCCGCGGCTATAAAAGCCCGCCGGAGCCGGAGCTTCCCTCTCAACCCCGCCACCGTGGCCAGCTCGCTCCGAAGCTCCCGCCGCTCCACCACCTAGCCCAAAATCTTCGCCTTGAGTCCGTGAAGCTTTCCCTCTCTCCAATTTCACCTCCCACGCCTCCAGTCGCCCGGCGTAAGCCCGTCGTTCCCATCTCCGGCGGAACCCGACGAGCACGGGTCCGTGAAATACTTCCCCTCCGGCCACTGATACCTCCCACTGACCCCGGAGTCAGCTACCTTGGCTCCGCGCGACTCTAACCCGGCCCGTGCGGCTTCGTGTGTTGTACAGGATTGCCGGACCGCCGGAGAGCCGCCGCGGTCATCTTCTTCCCGAGCCTCACCCACGGGCACGTGTCGAGCCCCAGCCTCGAGCACGCGCCGAGCCTCACCCACGGGCACGTGTCGAGCCCCAGCCTCGAGCACGCGCCGAGCCCCAGCCTCGAGCCCGCGCCGAGCCTCACCCTCGAGCCCTGCCTCCGACACGTGGTAAGCACCCGAGGCCCCCGGCCTCTGTTTCCCCTCCGTCTCGCCCGAGCCTCCGAGCTCAAGCCTCGGGCAGACACCCGCGTCTCCTTCTCGCCCGAGCCCAAGCCTCGGGCAGACGCTTATCTTTCCGCCTCGCCCGAGCCCAGGCCTCGGGCAGACGCTTGCCGTTTCCGTCTCGCCCGAGCCCAGGCCTCGGGCAGACCCTTGCTTTTCCGTCTCGCCCGAGCCCCAGGCCTCGGACGGACGCTTTTTTCTCCGCTTCGCCCGAGCCTCCCGTTCGCCGAGCCTTGCGGGAGAGAGCACAGTGCTCCTTTTTCTTTTTTTTGAAGATGTGAATAGTATTGCTTTTTCATCTTTTTGCATGATTTTCTGTATTGCTCTGAAAATTCTGAAAACTTTACAGTTGAGTCTTTATACTGTGTAGTATTTTATAAAAATATGAAACTTGACCTTTCTGCAAGAATTTGGAAATGAAAAATCTCCCTTTTAATTAATAAATGGATGGTTTTGGATTTTTAGAAAATTATTTATAACTCCAAAAATCATGAGACTAATTTTTATGAGCTTCTTATGCCATGATTAGTCTCTCGTGGAATTTTGAAGTCTTTTGGAATAAGTTGATTTTTGAGTTTTTTTTTAATTGTTAAATAGTGCCTTTTGTTAATTAATGCTTAGATTTATTTGAGTACCTTAATGACCTCCAAAAATTATGAAATTTGTTTTGCCATCTATCTATACCTTAATAAACTTATGAGATTAATTTGGTAATTTTTGGAGCACCTTCATAAAATGACCTTTTTAAATAATTAAGAAAATAGAAAAGTGACTAGGGTTTGTGTTGCCTACCCTATGGTGTGACTTTTGGGATTGTTTGCTGTTCATAGACCCCCACCCAGTTGGTCTATGATGTTTTGTGATGCCATGCATGACTGTTGCTTAGGTTTGCTAGGTAATGGTTTATGGGTTTGATTAATCTTGCTTAAGGGTAAAAGATAAGTAACTAAATGTCCACTCTAGGAGTTACTTTCACTTTTGAAAGTAGATTCTAGAATCAGTGGAATTGTCCTGCACCTTAGCTAGGCTATTGTTCATGTCAGCATCCTCATAAGCATCCATCATTGCATACGTGTAGTGTCAGAAGGAGAAGGCGTCAAGTTCGAGGCAGCCACCGACGAACCTGTTCCCGAGGCTACCCCGAGCACCGACAACTGCCCTGCCGCCTTCGAGCCTACTCTCTTTGCTCTTCAAGGCAAGCCCCGGTGCATCCAACCTTTCCTTGGATTTATAAAATGTTTTCCTTAATGCTTTTGAGTAAATTACTGCATTAGGTTTATAGGAGTTGTGTGCTATCCTAATTGGTGCATTATCCACCTTGACTACTGATACACCCGATACCCGCTTTTCAAAAGTATTAAAAAAAAAAGCTTAGCAATGCTTATTAGACTTTGCAATAAAAATGCCAATTTCAAAAGTGTGATCACCTTAAGGAACTTTATGGGAATTTGGCTTTACTTCTCGACTGTTGGCTAAGTATCTGATCCGTACTTAGTTAATGGCGAGAAGAGGTTGTCCGCGCGTACGGTGTTGTCATGTTGTAGTCCCGGACTCAACAGTTGACACCGACCGGGACAGGTTTGAAAAACTGACAGGACTATTACACTTGGGTGAGATATGACCAAGGTGTAGTTTCTGGCTGGAAAATAGGGACCATCCGTATGATGGCCTGCTGGTCAAGACTTGTAACTATTCACATACTACGGAAAGCTCTGGCTCCGAGGAATCTTTGATTGAGGCCGACAACCGCGCACTGGGAGTGGAGAGATGGCGGAAGTAGCATGTACCCACGTGGGTTCGAGGCCCGGATTGGAGTGGAGTACTGTACTTCCGGGTGGCGTAGGACCGGTCTAATCTTGGAGGAATCGTGGTAGACGAGTTGGTATATGCAAGCTTGGGTGCTACATATGCAGTGTGGATAGGGATCCTCAGCTGAGTATTTATGTATCTGGATTAACGTTGCTCCTCGGTTATGGAGACTTGGTTCACTGACTGTCAACGGAGAGTGGTTCTCAACTAGGAATGTTTTGGAATGTAAAATGAATCATGAACGATGAAGAACTGAGGAATACTTGAACCTTTCCAAAGATAAAACAAGTTTTACAAAGTTCTTTTTCTGCAAACAGGACCTGTACTCTTGGGTTAGAGGCCCGAGGTGCACCTGTACTCTTGGGTTAGAGGCCCGAGGTGCACAAGTACTCTTGGGTTAGAGGCCCGAGGTGCTTGCTGTTGGCAGAAAAACTCAAAAATGCTTTTTCTGCAAAATACTTGTTCTTGCTAAAGCCTTACCTTGACTACCCTAAGCCTCTCATTCCTGAGTCTTCTCCCTTTTTCTTTAGTCGGGTAAGTCTTGTTGAGTACCCCAGTACTCAGGGTTTGTTACCCATGCTGCAGGTATGTCTGAGTCTCCAAGATGTCTAGGACCCTGCTGTGTGACCTTCGTTCAGGAGGAGGCCGATGAGGCCGAAGAATAGTTGTGCACCCTCGGGCTGGGTGAAGTACCTTTATGTTGTTGTTTCCCCGCTACGTTGTCTAATTTGAATTATCAGAACTTGGTCTGTAATAACTGCACCTAAATTTCTATTTGAAACCCTGGTTTGTAAAATTATTGTTATCTAAGTCTTCCGCTCATTATTCCGATGTTATTTGTAAAATTATGCAATGTTGTAACCGAATTGTGAGATGATCCTGCGGACAATGGGCGCTGATGTAGCCCGGTGGCGAACAGGTCTTAATCGCATGGAACATGGGTTCGGCTGTCAGAGGCTGACAGGGACACGTGGGCCATGGGATTAGGGCCGTTCCGTCACAACTTCTGGGCGTCAGTGGCCGACGCCTCAGCAGACTTCCGAGCCTGCTCGAGGTCCGTGCTCAGGGCCCGCGCTTTGGACGCCTCCTCGGCAGCCTGAGCACGAAGGGCCTCGGCCGCCTTCTCAGACTCCTCCAGCCGCGACGCCAAGTTCTTAGCCTTCTCTGCCTCCCGGGCGGCGTACTCTTGGGCTTCGGCAACCGCGGCGGTCAGGTCTGAGCAGCGGACGCTCAGCCCGCCCGCCTCGGTACTCTTCTCGGCAAGCTGCTTCTGCGTGCGGGCGAGCTCAGCGCTCGTCGTCTGAAGCTGCTCCCAGACGCGGCTCTCCCGACGGAGGAAACCCGACTTAGCCCGAGAGGTCTCCATGAGCTTTTAAGGTGGATAATCAACCAAACATTAACCCCCCCTTTTTTATGACAAAACGGGAAGAAGAGGATCGCCCAAACAAGGTTCCTCACCTGGACGGCCCGAGGGAGGTCCCTTTCCACCAACGTCAGAGACGTCTTCAACGACCGCGTGAGGAGCGAGCCGTGCTGCCCGAGGACGTTCTAGTTTCCGGCTTCGGGGGCATCGTCGAGGACGAACACCGGCTCGGCCTCGGGATCAGCTGGATCCCTCCACTCCACTCGAGGACCGCCCCAGGTGGGAGAGTGTCGGTGTTTCGTACCCGGGGGTACCTCACCAACGAGTGATATGATCGCGTGCTTCTCTTCCTGGATGGTGATGCAAGAGGACACAAGGATTTATCCTGGTTCGGGCAAAGAAGGCCCTACGTCCAGCGGGGGGGGATGTTCTTGTATTACTTGCACCTAAGTGCTCGTACAGGGGAGAATACAAGCTCAGTGAGCGTGGACCGGGGTCCGGACTCGTGCCTGTGTGTGGACTAGTGTGTTGTGTTCCCCTTGAATGAGGGCCCTAGCGTCCCCTTTTATAGAGCAAGGGGAGGCCAGGGTTACATAAAGGTGTTACAGGTGTCGGGGCGTATGGTGCCCCATACGGAGAAGGGTAGGAACCCTGTCTTGTCGGGGCCACTGGAGCCGATGTGATCGTCGCTGTTGAGGCGTCCTTGGGTCGTGGCTTCCATCCTGGGATGTACAGTACGCGGCGGGGTCCCTCCGGGTCTTGGGGTACCTGTCCTCCAATAGCACGAAAGTAGTTAGGGCTTGAAGGGCGCGGAGCCGGCTTCGAGGTGGTGCCACGGGGGCTCGAGGGGCGCGGAGCCGGCCTCGAGGTGTGACAGTGCAGGGCTCGAGGAGCGCGTAGCCGGCCTCGAGGTGTTACAGTGCAGGGCTCGAGGGGCGCGTAGCCGGCCTCGAGGGGTTACAGTGCCTGGCATGGCCGAACAGTGCTGTACTGGTGCCCTTTTGCCCATGCTTGTGGTGAAAACGAGACTTGACCTTTACACCGAGTTACTGTGGTACATGCTGTGCACTTGTGGACATGACCGGAGTAGGTGAAGGCATTAAATGCGTGGTATGGGCTGGTACGGCTGTCTGTGCAGCTCGAGGTCCGTGTACTAAGGCTCGAGGTGTGGGGGCGCGCTTGCCCGAGGTCTGGAGGGCTCGAGCGAGACGGAGAGCGATCGTGCTCGCCCGAGGCCTCGCTGGGAGGTCTCGGGCGAGACGGAGACAGAGCGTTCGCCCGAGGCCTGGCTGGGAGGGCTCGGGCGAGACGGAGATAGAGCGTTCGCCCGAGGCCTGGCTGGGAGGGCTCGGGCGAGACAGAGATAGAGCGTTCGCCCGAGGTATTGCTGGGAGGGCTCGGGCGAGACGGAGACGGAGCGTTCGCCCAAGGCCTGGCTGGGAGGGCTTGGGCGAGACGGAGATAGAGCGTTCGCCCGAGGCCTGGCTGGGAGGGCTCGGGCGAGACGGAGACGGAGCGTTCGGGTGTTTGCGTTGATTGGGGGTACCCTTTTTCGTACCACCGACAGAGAGAGACCTCCCAAGCGGGCAAGGGCCGAGCTTTCGCCCCCTCCTCCGATCTCTGGCACCGGCAGCCTCGACGGCACGCTAGTAACCTCGCCCTCCACCTCTGCTTTCCCACCTTTTGGGGAAGTCTCGTCAGAAGAGATGTTATGGATCTCCTCCGGCAAGCGCGACCCCTGAGGCAGGACGTCGGCCCCAGCCTCGGGCGCAATGGCCTGGGACAGCTCTGCCTCAGCCGCCATAGCGGCCTCGACTTCAGCGGTCGAGGTCCCCGGGGCGCCTTCATCCCTCGACGCCCTAGAAGCAGGGTCCTACTCTGGCACCCCACCAGAGACCGGGACCCCCTGTGGGGACGTGATGACTTCGGGCGTGACGTCCGGCCCGCCGGACCCCGGCAGTGGTGGCGTCACAAACGGTGCCACCACCGCGCCGGCGGAGGAAGTCGCACCCACTTTCAGCGCCTTCCGAGGGCGGAGGGATAAGGCCTCCCCGGACCGCTTCCCGCTGAGACAAGAGAAGAAAGATACGCATCATGAAGAAAAATCCCCACACAAGCAAACGCGAGACGGGCAAGCGACGAGTGCTCACCCAGCCCTTGGCGCCCTCCTCGCAGTGGACACGGGTGTGGTCTGCAGCCGCGGTGTCCCTGCAGGGGGAAACCCCCTCGGGGGAGGCGGGAGCTCCGTCTCAAGGGTCTCCGTCAAAACCCCCACTAACGGCGGCGTCGACGGGCCCTGAGTGGACCCGTCGCCCCCCAGGGCACAGAAGCCTCGCCACCCGCGGCCGGAGCAGGAACAGGGCTCTTCCCCGCCGCCTGCGCCCCGGGCGCGCCCCTCACGGGGCTCGCCAACCGGACCGGCGAACGGTCCACGTCTGGGAACCCCGCCAGGGGCTCGGAGTCTCCCTCCGAGCCCTCCTCGTCTTCATCATCGGAATCCTCCTCCGTAGGGGAGGACTCTTCCGGCTCACCATGGAGCTTCTGTTGCCGCCGACGCCTCTCCAGGTCATCACGCTCCTTCCGACGCTTAGCCCGCCTGATGTTCCTGTCATCCTTTCTCTTTTTCCTCTCCTCGGCCAGGCGCCGCCTCTCCTCCCTTTCCTCAGGAAGGGGAGGTTTCGAGGCGCTGACCCCCTGTAAACCCTGCAAAAAGAAGGAAGTAAGGATCGAACACGAAAAAAGAAAGCTCCGCGGCAACACACCCACAGGATCGATCCCCTTACCAAGCTGTTGTACCCGCGGAACGGGCGCATCGGAATACTGAGCAGTTTGTTCGCGTCCTTCACCTCCTTTACTGCATCCCTCGCCCGGCGAACGAGCTCGGGATAGGCGACCGGGGACGCCCTCATCTGGCACTCCTGTAGGAGAGGCACGTCGTCCCTCATCTTCGCCATGATCAGGGGCCGGTTCATCAGCGGCAGCACGCACCGCTGGTGGAACCAGGCCACGACCATCCTGGCCGTAAGACCCCCCTTCCGCAGCCTCGACAGGGCCTCAAGTAGCGGGTCGAGTCGACTCTGCCTCTTGTTGACGACGCCGTAGTTCCAAGAGTCCGGCCACGACTCGATGACGCAGCCGGTGTATGCTGGCAGTAGCCCGTCGTCGTTGCGAAGGTAGAACCAGCCCATGCGCCAGTCCTTGTTCGAGGTGGTCGCCTGGGACGGGACGTACAGGCCCGACCTATGCTGGCGAACGGAGAGCACGCAGCTCCCCGACCTCATCAATCTCCGCCGACCCTCCGAAACCGCCTTCTTGAAGAGCTCGCCCCGGAAGAGGTGGATCCAGAGCTCCCAGTGGGGCTCGATCCCCAGGAAGCCTTCGCAGACGGTCGCAAAGATGGCTGCCTGTGAAATAGAGTTGGGGGCAAGGTGATGCGGCTCGAGCCCGTAGTAGAAAAGAAGCGCCCGGAGGAACCGGCTTGCCGGTACCCCGAACCCACGCTCGTGGAAAGCGATGAAGCGGACCACGTAGCCGTTCGGGGGCCTCGGCTCCTCCTCCGGACCGGGGGCGATCCACTCTGGCCTATCGGAGCCGGAAAGGCCCCGAAGAAGCCCTCTCTGCACCAGCTCTGCTAGCTTCTCCGGGGTGGCGGCAGAAGCGCCCCACGGCTCAGCGGCGTCGGCCATCCCGAACGACAGAAGGCGGAGGCGCAGATGTCGCAAAGAGGAAAGGTCGCTCGATCTCTCTCTCTCTCTCTCTTTCTTCTTTGCCTCTCAACCCTCTACTCCGCCGCTGGCCCGGTCTCTCCCTCCCCACCTCTGCTTTTGTGCGGCTGGACGGAGGAGGAAGACGAAAGAGTAAGGTGTACGAGCGAATGAGGAAAGGAACCGCTCCGAAATCCCCAAGGGGCGTATTTATAGGGTAAAAACCAACGGCCAGATCCTGGTCAGTCACTATTCACCCGCATTCAATGCGTTGCACGCTAGGAGATCTCATGATTGCGAGAATCCCCTCGATACGAGTGCGCACGCAAGCATTAAATGCCTGGTCGCGGGCCCTTGCACACGTCCGCAACGGGCGCCGCCCACGACCCCAGAAAGCCGCCTAAAAAGGTGCGCCCGCCGCTCTGACGGAAGAGGTAACCTGCCTCTGACTCCTTCCCAGCGAAGGAACCCAGGGCATCGAGCCCGTTACGTTCTGGGGGTTCGAAGGCCAACCCCTCCGAGGGTTCGACAGCCGCCCTAGGATAACAGAGTCAGGAATGGCCACGGATGCGCCCATCGCATGGCCCGAGCCAAGCCCGAGCACGACCGCTCAGGACATCCAGAGTCGTATTCGAGGCTAGCAGGATGGTCTCAAAACAGGATCCCAACGAAGGGAGGCAAGGAGCCCTCGGAATCAATCGAACGGTTCCGGGCCCTGGTGACTGTCCTCTGGCTCCATGTGTGCGCCTCCGAACCCCTAGCCGACCCCTATCGAACGGGGCACGGGCACGCACTTGGATTTACCCGTTAACAGCTCATCGGGAACGCCGTGGCTGATACCTCCCGATGGTAGCGCGGCGTCGCCACCCCTCTTCCTTGCGAAAAGGATGCGTGAGGGTCAAAAAACCAAGACGAGGCTGCCTCTGACCGACCCTTTGCGAAAAAGGGCTCTGGGGCTTGCCTCGCACCCGAGATAAGGTCGAAAAAACCTTGGACTACCCCCAATCCCAAAGCCATCGATCGGCAACCAAGGGGCTCGGGGGCTCAGGGAATACGACTAATCTCTTTTCTTTGTGTGAACACGAGATTTTCAGGCCTCGGGCGAACGCTCGTCCTCCGTCTCGCCTGAGCCCTCAAAGCTAGGCCTCGGACGAACGCTCGTTCTCCGTCTCGCCCGAGCCCTCCGAGCCATGCCTCGGGCGGAGTCTCCCACGACAGAGGAAAGGTAACCGCACACGTTTAATGCGCCCACCTAACCACGTCTCGAGCCGGTTGACAGGTACACGCGGCAACTTCCCATTTGCTCCGCTACCTGAGCCCACCACGGCCGCCGCTCCGACTTCTTGTCAGTCGCCCTAGCGCCACGATCTCCACTACCTCGCCTAAAAAGGCGCGCCCAACGGGCAGAAGGTTTCCAAGCGACGGAGGCTTCTTCAGGAAGGTAAAAACGGGCCCCGGCCCTAAGTCTCGAAGTAGCGAAGGCTGGCCCTCGAAGAGGGTTCGACAGTCGGCTTCGAGCACCCGAGTCAGGGACACCAAGGGGCGCCACTCGCAGCATCGCTCGAGGGCCAAGCCCTCGAGGCCCCTCACGTGTATCCAAGGCGGGGAGCACGACATGCAGTGAGATCCCCTCGGAGGGAGGCATCGAGCCACCGGGTCCTATCGAATCGTCCCGGCACTCCTGCAGACTGAGCACCCATGCTTTATGAGATCGCCTCCGGGCTACAGTTGACCCCATCGAACGGGGCACGAGGTCTCACTTGGATTCCCCCGTTACCAGCTCACCGGGAACCTCGATACTCGCCCGCTCGTGGTAGTACGAGGCATCCCCCCTCGCATCCGATTGAAAGGACTCGCAGGATGACAAGCTAGGGCAACCGGCGTGCCGGACGGCTCGAAGTGCCGGCCGGTCGGTTCAGCCTGGCACCCCTCGACGAAAGAGGGTAAAAAACTCGGGGGCTCGACACTCCCGAACCTAAAAAACACACAACTAACACTCACACTCGCAAAAAGCCCACGAGGGAGTTCTAACCACTCCCCCATGGCCTCGGGGGCTACACCCGCGGGTGTCGCTCGCACAACACTCACGGAATCAAAGCAACCAAACCCTCGAGAACCGGCTAGCTAACCCTTGAGATCCCAGTCGGGAGCCCCTGCTCGAGTGCAAGCACTCAAACAAGGGCTCAGGGGCTACTGTCGGGGGACCACAAAAGGGGTACCCCCAATCAACGCAAACAAATAGGTTAAACCTAGAACACCAATTAATAACAAACCTAGCAAGTCTAACCTTCTAAAAAACCAACCCCTCGAGGCCTATAACGCTGGCCCACCAAGCTGAAGCCCGAAAACCTATTAAGCGGAAAGTAGGCTGCGTCAGCCCTCCATACCAGGCCTCGGGCGAACGCTCGTTCTCCGTCTCGCCCGAGCCCTCCAAACCAGGCCTCGGGCGAACGCTCGTTCTCCGTCTCGCCCGAGCCCTCCAAACCAGGCCTCGGGCGAACGCTCATTCTCCGTCTCGCCCGAGCCCTCCAAGCCAGGCCTCGGGCGAACGCTCATTCTCCGTCCTGCCCGAGCCCTCCAAGCTAGGCCTCAGGCAGATGCTCAATCTCCGTCTCGCCCGAGCCCTCCTAGCCAGGCCTCGGGCTGGCGCTCGTTCTCTGTCTCACCCGAGCCCTCCGCGTCAGGCCTCGGGCGAGCGCTCCACTACCCTTCAAGCCTCCCGCAAGAAGGGAGCTCCCTGCTTCTCAGCTCTGACAACCGTACTAGCCCCATACTGCGCATTTAATGCGTCCACTTACTCCGGTCACATCCTCCGGTACACAGCGTGTGCCACAGTGAACCGGAGCCAGAGTCAAACCTCATTTTCACCACAAGCATGGGCAAAAAGGCATGAGTACAACACTGTTCGGCCATACCACGCACTGTAGCACACTCGAGCTTCACCCCGAGGCCTGGGTTCCCGTTGTACGCCCGGGCGTTCCGGGACTTGCCCATACCTGTGGAGGCTCGAGCCTCCCGTAGGCGCCACCTCGAGGCCGGCCCCGCGCCCCTCGAGCCCTGACTGCTTTCACGCTATTGGAGGACAGGTACCCCCCAAGACCCGGAGGGACCCCGCCGTGTCCTGTACGTGCCGGGATGGGTGCTGTACGGCTTCCACATCGCCACGCCTCCACGTCCGCGCCCGGGATGGAGGCCACGCATCAAGGACGCCTCAACAGCAACACCCACTTTGGCTACAGTGACTTCGACAAGACAGAGTTCCTACCCTTCGCCATATCGAGCGTTGTACATGTCAATCCTGTGTAAACCCTGGCCTCCTCTTGTTCTATAAAAGGGGACGCCAGGGCCCTTCGCGCGCAAGAGAGACAACGCGCGAGTCCACGGTTACGCACACGCTTTCGCATACAAGTCCACACACACATACACGAGTCCGGACTCCGGTCCATGCTCATTGAGCTTGTATCGCCCCTGTACAAGCACTTAGGTGCAAGTAATACAAGAACCTCCTCTCCCCGCTGGACGTAGGGCCTTCTTTGCCCGAACTAGGATAAATCCTTGTGTCATCTTGCATCACCATCCAGGAAGAGAGCACGCGATCAAATTACTCATTGGTGTCATACCCCCGGGTTCGAAACACCGACACTTACGATCACAACTAACTTAGCAACAAAGGTTTTTTCTAGTTCTTCGAACCGTACACACCCTCTGGACTATTTACCTCAGATGTGCACAACGAGGTTTATGATTTAAAAACTAACCCAACTACGTTGTGGAATTCAAGGCTCCCAGGGCTGTCACCACCTGTTTGCTACCACAGCTATCCGGGGGGCTAGTCACAAACTAAGGTATAACTAGTCTAAGCACCGCGCTTACACTAATATATACTAATCTTGCATCCAAAACTAGAGCACTGATTACTCCGCGAAGAACCCAAACTAGATACAAACTAAATACTAAGCTATCTATGATCGAAAGCACTCAACAAGAACAACAAGTAAAGAACTTAAAGTAAATGCTAAAAGTAGAAGAACACTAAGATAAATGAAGAAAGACTTGGAATTATACCAGAGACTTTGGAAGATCCTCTATTACAACTCCAGCTCTTCTCTTCTTCACTCTCGCTCTCACTCTAAGTCTCTCAACTAGAGTGTTACTTCACCAGAGCTTCGCTTACAAGAGAGTGGGACTAATGAGGTGAGGTCTGAGGACAAATGAGCTCGGGGGTCCTATTTATAGCCTAAGGGACCTAGGGGGTACTTATGGACCTAGGGTTAGGTCAGGGGGTGAGTGTGGTGGCGGGCGCCAGCCCTAGGTGGCGGCCGCCACCCCCCTGGCCGTTGGATCCACTGACCTTGCTTCAATGGCATCCAGGAGCTCCAGGGAGGCGGTTCCAAGGTCGGTTGCATGTCCAAATAACCGTCACATGGGCAATTGGGTCATGATCCATGTGACATCCCTTCTTGGCCCTTGGATGCAATGACCTAAGTGATCAATGGCTGCAAATGAGTGTGGCACGCCTCCCCTGGATCAATGACGTGGCAGGGGAGGAGTTTGGGCCTCACTCCCCTGGCGGCCGCCAGTGAGGGGTGGCGGGCGCCACCCCACCTTGGCCCAAAGTGAGCCCAGGTGAGTGTGCTCGCCTCCTGGTGGGTCCTCTTGGTCATTTTGCTCAAAAACCCTGCAATTTCCTACATTCAAATAAACTTCAAGGACAAGTGGAAATCGTTAGTTTATAAAAGATTTTTGGTTGATTTTAGGCCCTTGTGTTGTGTTATATGACCTTGTTGATGCTAAGAATATGACACTAAGTGAGCATCAACAGTTGGCTATCTCCATCTCCAGGCCCTCACATAGAACACACCTAGCCACACACGTGCTACCCGAGCTGGCCTCTTCAAGAGACACGATCTTGGCATTCTTCTCTGCCAACTCGGATTGGAAGCCCGCACAGGACTTGCACGCACCCAACAGCGAGGATCTGGCCTTAAGCTCATCCACTTCTCCAACCAACGCAACATACTTACCTCTCAAGGTGAGAAGGTCAGTCATGTGCGTGGTGCACATCTCCCACTCAGCCTCCTCAGAAACGACTACGGTGGACTTGGCAAACTCAATCTCCTTCACCGTATCCTCCCACTTCTGCCTAAACTCCTTCCGCTCTCTAGCAGCACGCCTAAGAAACTTATCTTGACTAAGAAGAGCGACAGTAAGCTTCTCGACCTCAGCAGAAAGCTCGTCGGGGGTCAGAGATACCTGGGAGGTGTTGTCGTCGTCGTCGTCGTTCCGAGGAATCTCCTCTAGCTCGCCGTCGACCTCCTTGCCGAGGGCCATGGTGCAGAAACCCTCGTCGTCGGCGAAGAAGCAGAGGCCGTTTAGCTTGTCCTCGATCCTCTTCTTCTTCTCGGACTCATCATCGCTTGAGGAAGCGGAGTCGTCATCCGAGTCGTCGATGTCGCTGAGCGTGGTGAAGAATGCACGCTGCTCAGCCTGGGCCTTCTCCAAGTACTTCGTCTTGATGTACTCCTTGTTGAAGCCGCCCTTCCGCTTGTGCTTTGCGGGGACGTACTTCTCCTTGCGCTTGCCGGAGTCGTACTTGTGCCCATGGTCCGCCTTGCTGAAGACTTGCTTGTTCTTCTTCGAGCAATTGGCGATGAAGTGGTTGGGATCGCCGCACTCGAAATAGCCCGAGCGTCCTCCTCCTCAGCAACGGTTCATGCGGTTGTTATGGAACCACGAGAACCGGTTGGCGAGCAAAGCTAGCTCGTCATCCACCAAGAACTCCAACTGCTCCTCTGTAACAGAAAGAAGCGAAGAGAGTGCAAAACCTCCAGAGGGGTTAGCAGAAGAGCCAGAAAGCAAAGCCATCGACGGGCCAGAAGGATTTTCATAAGAAGCCCTCGCCATGGCATCGATCTCACTGGACTTGAGCTTACTAAAGAGCTCGTCGCACATGAGGGTCTCATAGTTAGGTGATTCGATGATCGCCTGAACCTTGGAATCCCACACCGACCGATCAAGGGTATGCAAAAGCTTCAAAGCCCTCTCATGATCATCGAAAGGCAACAACTTCTTGTTAACCCTCATCCTGTTGACAATCACCTGAAAGCGAGCGAATAAGCTTTCTATGCTCTCGCCAGGCATATGTCAAAAGTTCCCATACTCCCGCTTGTGCGACTCATAGAGACGGGATTTGACTTGAGAGGTTCCCTCATGAAAACGCATGAGGGTCGCCCAAATCTCACGAGCCGTGGGGAGGTGAGAAACGCGATCAAACTCAGACATGCTCAAACAGGAGAAAAGAGCATTACGGGCTCGGCTATTGGCATCGTGCTCATCGATCTGATGCTGAGTAGCACGAGCAGCCAAGAACACGTAATCGGCAGAGTTGCAAATATCCCAGATGGAAGCACCCAAACTCTGCAGATAGGCCGACATGCGTATCTTCCAATACGCATAGTTCGTCCCATCGAAAAACAGCGGTTTGCCCATGCCGCGATCCATGTCGCCTTCTGTGGATCTGCATCCGGCTAAGGTGGAAGATCCTTAACCTGCTCTGATACCAATTGAAGGACCGAAAGTGCTACCAGAAAGCGACCAGAGGGGGGGTGAATGGGAGCTTCAAATTTCTTTTCAGAAACTTGTTGCCACTGTCCCAAGAGTCAACCCCAAAGTTAAATCCTAGAGCTCGTAAGTGTCCACGCCCTAGAAGTAGGGTGGATGCTTCCAAGAAGCACAGCAAGACACTACACTACTCTAGAAACCTAACGCAAAAGCCGGAAAGCAAAACCGACAACGGACGAACAAACCACGGACGAATCAGTGCTGAAATAGCAGCATCGGAAGCTAGCTAGCATCCGATGCCCTAACACCGGGAGCGTCCGATGTGAACAGGACGTTTCTGGAACCTTACTGGACTGGCATCGGATGCTGCTACATTGAAACCCTAGCGTCTGATGCTAGACCCCTGACGCGTCCGATGGCAGCCGAGGTTCCGATGGTCAGCGTCCGATGCTCCCTTAAAAGCACTGTCAGATGACACGTGGCAACGAACGCTCCGATAGTATGAACTACAGCGTCTGATGCTCATGAACAGAGCATCCGATGGCCCCGAAACAACACAGTTCTTCTGTGAAATCCACTCGATCTCCTCCGAATCAAAAGCACTAAGGCTTAGACTTGGTATGAGGAGTACCAAGGAGGTTAGTGAGCTATCCCAAAAGAATCATGGCTCGAACCTAACTCCAAATCGGTGAATTGGAAGAATTCAGGACAAAGAGAGCAAAACTCGATCCAACACAAAAATTGACCGATCTACTAGCTCGTGAGGTTAGAGGAGAATTCCTTTGGTGGAAAGAAGTGCCTCACGATCTAGAACAACTTGGTTCAAACGGATTTGCAAAACACACACCAAGTAGAAAGATCGATCAACGGGAAAATCGTGGAGAAAAGCAACCCGCGAAGAACACGAACAAAACGCGAATCACAACCACGAATTTGCAACCGTGTGGCTACCACACGCTAAAACAGTGAGATTACGGTGTCACTTACTCAAAATCTCATGGACACAGAGGTATGGTTGTCTTCTCTGTGGATCTCAGTTCGCTACAGCAGAGGATGGGGAGAGCAGGAAAACCTAGAAGGCAAAATAGCAAATGACTGAGATAATATGGGAGGTGGGTGTCTCCCTCTACTTATCCTAATTCTTTTTCCCACTCTACCCCTAACTAATTACAGAGCGAGCCAGCTAAACCCTAGGGTTATTCTGGACCAACTCAAGGTAGATGGTGATCCGACGGCCACGCCCGCATAACTGGTAGCGTGGCCTCGACGCAACCTCCCCGATTGCCGCCACCGCTCCACTCATCCTTTTCCCGGACTTCGCCCCCGGTTTTGAGGCCCAACCCGGGAAACCAGCCTTCACGACCAACCCCCGGTTTTGAGGCCCAAACCGGGAAACCAGCCAACCATAACCTGAGTTTTGTGGCCCAAACTTAGAAACCCGCAGCACCCAGGTTTTGAGGCCCAAACCTGGAAACTGTGCACTCGGTGGTTTTTCAGTGGCTCAACCACCAAACCGAGCCGTAGAGGGGATGCACCGCCCGTGCACCCCGTCCACCGACACGTGTCCCCAGGTCCTCGACCCAAGCCACACCGTGCCCGCAAGTCTTCGCTCGTCGCTGTCCCAGACTGTCAGCCACCACAGCTGATCCTCGGGCCACCGGTCCCTCAGTCCAAGCCTCATGTCCGCCCTTCGCCATTCTCGGTCCATCGGCACGGCACGTCTCTACTTGACCTTCACCTTGCCTTTGATCACTGTATCCGTGCTCGACACCTGCACAACACAAGCCAAAGAACATGCGCATTATCCCAGTTGACAATCACTCATCACTCGAGACTCGGAATACACCCATGTATCCGCAGATCTGGCGCATCTTGCTCAATGTCAGGCATCCAAGCTCCCGAAGAATCGAATCTCGGGCGAGGAAGAAGAGGGAGAGAGGAAAGCTGGGAGATGGAAGTCATTGCCGTTTTCGAGGCTAGAGGGCACATGGATTCGGTCTTCTCTGGTCATCTTCCCCACTGCTGGCCAACATTCATCACTTTTGTCAAAGGTTGATAGGTGTAAACAAACCGGGAGCAGAGGAAAGAGGGAGGGGAAGTACCTGCGGTGGGAGGCCTTGTTGGGCACCGCTGCAGGCCGCTGCCACTGCTTGCTAAAGTGGCGGTGGCGGTGGGTAGAGATGGCATGGGGTGGTGCGGATGAGGCGGAGACGGACGGGTTGCCTCTAAGTCACCTTGGGGAGACGGCGTGCGGGGGGAGGGGTAATCCTCTTGGACGGCTCCAGAACGCTTTAATGTGGTGTCTGTATAGAGCTGTTAGATGAATAATTTGCTGACCAGTCTTTCTTGTAAGTTGCTTGCCAAGGCAAAGATAGTAGATAAGTATGAGTTAAGAAGATTCAGGAGTGTACGTCTAGGCATGGACCTGCACGTTGGCCTAGCTACCAATCATTATCCAAGTCTTAGTGTATGTTGTGGTCTATGTGCCACATGTAACAGAGAGGTCATTTTATTATTAATGGCTCCATCATGGTAGTGATCAATGCAACACAGAGGAAGGATACACTAATGAACTATAACAACATAGTCACATAGATTAACACGAATGAATTAATAGAGAGATATGTTCTGCAGCCACCATGTGTTTCTAGGAGCATCGATTTGTCATAATGGTATTGGATTTCTTTGAAGCAATACGCAGGCTGATTTCCTTCTTAAGGTAAATCGGAGTGCATGGCGTGTAGATTTACGAGAGATAATGATAGAATTGTAGAAATAGGAGGGGAAAGGGAGTCGAAATATAATGATAGAATTGTAGAAATTCTATATTTCTTCTCAGTGACTTATGTCTGCTAGAGTCAATGAGGTGTTAGTGGATCTCTTGGCAGACATTCAGTTTTAGCTTTTGTTCGGTTGGCTACTTGCAAATTATTCTCTAATGCACGAAAGTGTTTGTGTATTGGAAATTGTCATGTATGATAGCGAATTGGGAAGTGATAACAACTTGTTTTGAAGAGCCAATTTCTCACTTGTCTATGATCTATTTTTGGATGCCTTGGAATTTGGTTGCTTTTTCATGCCTCTTCCAATTTAAGAATAAAAATAAAAATGTCTTGTATAACTATTTATCTATAATAACCTTTATATTAGGAGAGGATCATCCATAAATTTTTAGTAATCTTTTTAACTTTCTAATATATGCATATGCAGGTAATGAGGAAGAGCAAAGAAGGGTTGAAAATGATAACATGACAGAACTCTTGTGCGAAGTTACCAGCTAAAGTTGAGGCTTCCAAAATAGAGAGAACATATTATTGTTTTAAATTTTTGAAAACATACTAAATTTTAGAGGCTCAATTTTGTCAAAAAATTTCGTAGATTAAGTGAAACTGATAAAAGTAGGTCTTTTAATTATTTGATTTGTCTGGTTATGTGTTGCCATAGCGTTAACACAGTCACTTTACTAGTAGTATACAATGATTCAATGAAGGTAGAATATATACAGATGCAGCTGCCCACAACCATATATATCACTTCATAACTGGCATGAGCCTCATCAGCACTAGAACCTTGGACTCCTTTCAACTTCTTCATAGTAGGTTCTGATTTGTGAAGGCCAAGTACACCCCTCCCTCACATGCTAGAGCATTCCTGTAGATGGTAATAATATGAGATTGGGATGCATCGGAAAGGCCAGATGAGCCAAAGAGAGAGGTTTTTGTGTGTCATGATGGATTTACCACTTTGGACCTTTTAGGTAACCACCAGTGCAATCCCAATGCACACCACAAAATTGATGGGGTGGCTGCAAGAGGTGGACTTACCTTAGAGTAGGATTGGGTATCTGCAGAGCTAGCCATCGTCGCAAAAGAGACCCCGAGCCACCCCCGTCCCAAGATATGCTGCACACCACCTCTAGCACATTATTTGCCACATGGCAGGTTGCTACTTCAACCATATTTTATGCAATCAGAACAATGGGGCATGCTGTGTAAGGGTATGGGTGGTTTGTGAAGAGATGGGGATAAGATCAAGGCTCCAGGCTAAGAGCATGCAATGCAACCAACCTGCCCAGCTGGCTCTAATAAATCTCTTGCTTTGCTAAATTACAAATAATTAAAATAAGTAAATTGATATTGTCTATCTATCCATATTGAACAGGACCCCCAAGGATTGCGTCATCAATTAAATAAAAAGAAATCAAACATTATGATCGACACCGGTAGGGACTTGTCTAGCTGAAACCCGTGTGTTTTTAGGGCTAGCAACACATGAGTGTTTTGTGCCTCAAAAACACACGAATTTGAGGAGATCAAAATCTGTGTGTTTTTTTGGCACTTGACACTCAAATCTGGGCAAACTAGGAAACAACACAGAATACGAAAATCCATGTTTTTTTTTCTGAAATAGCACACAAATATTGTACATGAACAAAAACGTGTGATTTAAAAGGTAACAACACACAAAATTTGTCCCTGTCCGAATTGTAATCTGTTACAATTGCAATATCAATTGCAATCTGACCCCAGACCTGACAAGAAAAAAGTACATGTAATAAACTGTCAGGCCCATGGGCCAAAACCAAGACAATAAAAGCACCAACTTGAAAATTTATAAGACAATAAAACCAACCAACACATGGGTATTTTGTGTAAAAAAACACATGAATTTCAGGAGCCCAAAATCCGTGTGTTTTTTAGCACTTAACACCCAAATCTGGACAGACCAGGTAACACAAGGAACCCAACCCACAAAAAAAAATCATGTGTTTTTTTCTTAGCTAGCACACGAATTTGACCTGAGTGGCTCACAAATGATAGAATACAATTTCTTCATAGAGAATGACAATTAACAATATTTTTCAACCACAACGACACAGTCACAAATATGAGGTCCAGTTAACACAAATGACATAATACAATTTCTTTCTAGAGAAGGACAATTAACAATATTTTTCCACCAAAAATGACACAATCACAAACATTGAAGTCCGACTAACACAGAAAATATAATATATTTTTTCCTAAAGACAATTAACAATATGTTTTCTACCAAAAAGACACAATCAGAGCATCATGTGGTGGCGTGGATCGTGGTATCATAAGAAGCGTGACGCTGAGTCTACCTCAACCAACTCGTGTGTAACATTCGGGCGGACAGAAATTCATGTGCTGGAGATCAGAAAAACACTCGGATGACGAATAGTTTCTGTTTCAGATTTTGTAAGCTTAAACTGAATTATTCAGAGAACTATAATTACATATTCAAAGAACTACAATTGCACTGACCAATAGCTGCAATTCACATTGTTGATGATTGCAATTTTGTGACACAACATAAAAGTTTTTTTCTTTACTACTTTGAACGGAGTCATTGATGATTTTAATCCAAATACACAGACAAGTAGTAGCAACCAAACACATGGAAGCCATAAATCATTGGGACTCACTCATCTCATCAATCAGCCGGTTAAAAAAAAAGAAATGTTTTTAGGGGATAGATGTGTCCCACAGACTCAATGACAGCCATATTTTATGTTTACAGAATAAAGACACAAGATACGAGAAATAACTAACTCAGAGTTATGTTCATAGTTGCATCACAGGCCAAACTCAGAATAAACAGGGAAAGTGGAATTTCAGGTTTCTAACAGATAGAACATATGAGACAAACTGGAAGTTAAAAAAAATAAATAAATAGGCATCGAACAAAACTAAGAAAGATGTGCTATGACTAGCACAGATATGATGCTAATCCCTTAGACAAAAAAGTGCAACTATCAATTACCAAGAAGTGAATCAATTTCAAGTTTGACTAAATCAATACGCTTTGTAAAACTTAAAATTGATTGATTTCTTAGAAAATGAGAATTGCAATCTTCTTTGAATAGAGGAAGTACACATGAAAAAACTAAGAATAACCCACCTGACCAGTCTCTTTAAAGAAGACACACAAAACAAAGAATAATCTCTTCTCTACCTGAGTAGGAGAAATTAAGAACACAACAGAAAACTTGAATCGGATCAAGTAATTCCAAATCATCAATAAATAATTTATAAAGAACCAGACCTGATAGCAGCTATATCAGAAAAATACCACATTAAAGTTTGATTTATGAGAACTGACTTGATTAACCAAAAATAGTTGTCCACGGAAAAACAAAGATACTACCAATTTAGTCTCTACGGAAAATGATCAAGGAAACAAAACACAAAGAATTGACTTCGTGCTACATATCATTTGGTGGTACAACGTGTGGAATCTGAGATTTTCTTCCATCATTGGGACAAGCTGGTGCAGATAGCACACCAACAGAATGCCTCATTTTAGAATCGTCTATATAATTTTTTAAGTCATATTTATCATTAAACAATCTAAATGAAAGTACGCTTGGATAACTAAAGTAGGCAGTTTTCTTAGTACAAGGTTTCTGAACATTTATTTTTCTTGCTTAATCAAATGAAAAAGGTATAAATAAAATAGAAACTTATAAGTGAGAAGACTGGATATTGCACATGTCAAACACCATAATTGTATTAGTCTAGATGTGCAATTTACTACTAACAAGTGTGCAATCAAGAAATGGATACTAACCAGTTATTTCCAGTACAACTGAACTGAAAGATATCATATTAGACTAGCAGCTACACAACTACAACTGAACTGAAACAAGGTGAACAAGGACTTTCAGCCATTCAGTGTGTGCTTGGTTAGACTAACAACTGAACTGAAAGATATCAGATTTTGCTCAATAACGATGAACACCTACACAGCTACAACATTTCTGAAAGACGCTAAAAATGTTTACAACTTTATATACTAGTACTATATACTGTTTGCCGGTTCAGACGACATACAAAAATGGATGCAAGATATAGAATCTTCACTATATATACAACAAATTAAACACCTTTGTCTGATTGGTTAAATGAGATAAACAAACAAAAAAAGCAGGGGAATCCTTTTAATTTTCACCAATGAATAATCAATCAAATGAACAAAACTAATCAGTCAAGTCGTCAGACAAGTTTATAAGTACGAACAGATTAAATGAATGAGAAAACTCACCATCGGAGAAAGAAAGTGTCTATCTTGAATTCAGGTGGTGGTCTTCACTTCAATACTCCAAAAATCAGGGTCATCCAGAATATTGCACAAAAATATTCTTATAGGCTCAAGCACATCAAGACAAGGTTTATTAGTACCATAAATATGCTGTAAATAATCAACAGATTCTCCACATGATAAGTCTGTTATTCTCGCAGCAACGTCGTGCACAAAGATTAAGTAACATCAAAGCAACATCCTGCAAACATCAAAGCAGCTAGAATGGCTGCAAATATATAGAGGGATAGACTGCTGAAAATGCAAATCCAGTAGCCACTTAAATCATTTGCAAAAAAAACTAAATGACGAGTCAAATGCTTCAACAGCAGCATATTGCATATACTCTAAACTAAAATTGCCATGTGGGATACAAGCAATTTACATTATTACTGATTGCAATTATGTAATTGAATCTTTTATTTTCATAGTTTTAATGAAATACAACTACTATGCAAAAGAACAAGTAAATAAACAGATTCCTAGTACAACCAATTGGAGTTATAGAGAAGCAAAATTTCTCAGAATAAGCAAGCAACCAAATCGCTAGAATCTAGGGTGAACACCACCCCAAAGATCCTCAAACCAGCCTAAGGACAAGGTGGAGAGTGAGGAGGCCATGGCTGCGTGATTAGGAAGGGGAAATGGTCATAGTCCTCGGGGCCATTCGCGTCGGCTCCATATCAAACAACAAGTGGTACCATGGATCCTCTGTGCTTCAACTAACGCCAAAAACCAGAGATTCATATCAAAGATAATAAAACACCAACCTGAAATTGAAGAACTTTATATTTCCTTCGATGTTTTCTCCCTTCTGCAATGGCACTTGGCAGAAAACAAGATAATCAATATAATTCATGGTGCCAAACACACTAAGAAAAATGAAAACATATTACAAATTACAAAATAATAATGAAAAAATTGTGCATTTATACTAGTGCAATTTCTACTACTGAAAAATATAATATAAGAGCTTGTAAGCTTACTTGCAAAATCAGACCAGTCACATGTAAATAGGGCGGCATTTCTTCATCTAATACAATCTTGATAGTGCTTGTCACCTGAAATATTGCCTCAAAACGTTAACTCAAGGCAAACACAAAGACAAATATTGAAATGTGTCGGCACAAATCACAAGTAACATTTTTTTTCTATAGAAAGACAAGGACAAAAATTTGATGTGTGCTAACACAAACACAATAAACAAAAGACAATCAGCACATGTAAAAATTTGTTTGTTGTTGCCCATCTGTGTTTTTTGATCAAAAGCTCGCCCCTTCGATGATGCTAGTTAGTGTTGTGTGCATCCTCGTCTTGAGCCCCGTGCATCAATCAGAATGAACTGGGTCTAGATCAATGGATGGTGTTACACTCATCAGACTTTGTTACTGTTCTTTGAGTTGTGGAGTCGTCAGTCAATGGAAAAAAGGTGCTTCTTGGTCCCGCAAATGATTGTGCTCTTCTGAAATATGACTGTTCTTCTGAAAGTTACCTGCTCTGAGCTCGAATCAAGGCATAAGGTTGCCACTAAGTTATTGTTTACATATAATTGAAAAACTGGCCACTAATCACTACGATTCTATTGAAAAAGGTGATTCGAGCTGAACCTGACCTGGTGCTAATCTCGGCAGCCGTTGTGTCAGCCAGATCCAGAGCCCGATGGAGAAAACACCACACCAACCAAATCACAACAGGAGACAAGCTATTAACGGCTGCATAGTATACTATGGGCATGCCATGCTAATCTCTAGGCTGGACTGAACTCTGCAACTGAGACAAACCATTAACAGATGTACAGTATTAATATGGACATGCTAATCTCTAGTCTGGACTGAACTCTGCAAAATATAAACTGGAAGAACGATTGCAGAGCACTGGGGTACCCTCTTCTCTGTAGTCAAGAGATTACACCTCATAAGACAGGTAGTGTACAGTAAGTCAATACACGTCATTGTTGATCGTTCAGTTCGGTCATCGGAGGCAGCAAAATATATTGGTCAGCGGTGCTGGCTGGATTTTAACATGATCATCTTCTAAATATGATGAAGGCTCTATTGATGTTTCCAAAGAATGGTAGTAGGAACTAAACATACATTTGAAACCATCGAAGCAAGTGAAAGTGGAGTTACTGACTATGGATAAATTCTACAAATACTTCAATCAAGAGAAGTAATAATTATTAGATGAATGAACTTGCACAAATCAATAGGAAACACTGGCTTACTAACTGCAGCCAAGTTAAAATAGATGCAATTGCACATCAACTGATTACATTTAGAAGTTCATAAGAAGGTGCCTTGAAAAGATGAATGAAAATTTTGAAAGGCTTTATGAACAAAGAACAAGGACCTTTCCTTGATCAAGAGGAAAAAATAGGCCATAGGGCTTCAGGTATTCGTTCAGATCTATCCATCCAACTCCAGGTTCAACAACTACGTCCATATCCTCAACATTCAGAGATTTGATTTTCTGTAAAGAATTTACACCATGATGAACCAAACAACACATTTGAAGAAAGGCAACAAAGTAGAAAGGTCAAGGCTCAAATATGCAAATGCTTATTGAGCATTAGAATATGGTTCTAACTCATTCACAAATAGTTCGTTTTCTTAACATCATTAACACCTGGCTATAGCTATATGCTCTAGATTAATTGCTTAATTATACCTTCATCAAGGTCATGTCGATGCAAACACCACCATGAGGTGCCAGTGTGTGACCCTCAATTGAGGTAGCCCCACCATATGGTACAATTGGAACCTTAACACAAGGAGATCGAACATAAATTAGACCCATGATGATGATGGAATATTTATACATAAAAATAGATTATGATGGCCGCATCTGTTAATCCTATATGTTTCCACCGATGACAAGAATACCATACCTTGTACTTGTTACAGAAAATCATAGTCTTTTGTACCTCATCTTGAAAGCTGCAAAATATATGATTCTGGCGTCACTTCATCATGAGAAATAGACCATTCATTAATGCATGCTTGAGATATGGATGGAGCAGATTCAGCGCATCCCAACATCAAGAGCTGATACATGACATTGTAAGATGGGGCACAAAAGTTGACAACCCATTTTAGGCAAAACACTTGCGGCAACTCACCTTGAGGAAGGACGCAAGCTCATCGATGAACTCATGCAGCACGAGCTTACGCTCCCCACGAACCACCAGATCGGTGATGTCCTTGCCACCGACCCTGAATCAGACAAAGCATGCCAGGTCAGGTGAGGCCAATCCAGCTGAGCCGAGTAACGGAACACAAGCAGCCTGCAACGCGGTTAGATGAGGCGAGCACCGGTGGTGGTCGAGTCCGGAGTCGCACAGCGCGACGGTTGCTCCCCCGGCAGCGGCGGCGATGAAGGAGAGGAAATGCGGGAGGCGGCGAGCGGAGGAAGGGGTAGGGGATGGGGACGGAGATGCGATTCGACACGTACTTGGGCTGCCGCCGCGACTGTTGTTGGGCCCAGATCTGAGAAAACGAGCGAGGGCGAATGATTCTGGGGTTCAGCTTGCCGGCGGCGACGGCGCGGAGAGGCCATGGGCGGAGTGCTGAGTGCGGGTGGCGAATGTTGAGGGAAGAAGATGAGGGGAAATGAAACAACCACGCGACTCCCAATTTTGGCGTTGCGAGCGGGTCCTGATGTCAGCATCAAAAAAATTGGCACAGATCAGACAGACTTTGACATGTGTGCCATTACGAAAGATGGTAATTGCGTACATGTCATTAAAAAGTTTGAACGATCATGTATACCATCGTGCTAAACTTTTTTGTCGTCCATGTCACTTCCGTCAGATTTGGCTCTAATGGTGTTAAACAACCAGCGTGAAAAGTCAAAAATGCCCTCAGGTGTAAATATGTTTTTAAATCTTTTTTAGCATCTTAATGACTTCAAATGAAAAAACTCAGAACTAGAAAGTTGTAGATCTCCTCGAGATCTACGGTTTACATATAAAACTTATTTTCATTTGATTTCATATAAAAAGAATCTTTTTTTCTAAGACATATTAATCATATTAAACCATAATATTTTTTTACGGAATTAAATAAAATTATTTTTTATATATAAACTGTAGATCTCAAAGAGGTCTACAACTTTCTAGTTCTGAGTTTTTTCATTTGAATTCGTTAAGATGCTCAAAAAAATTAATAACATATTTACACCTAAGGGCATTTTCGACTTTTCACACCGGCTGTTTAACACCATTAGAGCCAAAATTGACGGAAGTGGCATGGATGACAAAAAAGTTTAGCACGATGACATACATGATCGCTCGAACTTTTCAATGGCACGTACACAATTACCATCTTTCGTGATGGCACACAAGTAAAACTCTCCAGATCAGAACGCTTGATTCTTCATCCAGCGGCCATAAAATTTATGTGTCAACAGACCATAAAACACACGGGTATAGTATAACAATTCTGTATATATTTTATCTCAGTATTCGGCATTAGACATGGATAATGTTAAATACAGATACATATACAGATACAGATACAGATAGCTTCTGATATAGGATACCGATCGAATACATGATAAACGGATACGAGTAGTATCGGTTGCCGACTTTTTTTTCCGATATTATTGAATAAAAGTTACGACCATACATATAGAAAGCAACAAGGGCCATTTAAGCATCCCATGTGTCCAAAACTCTATCATATTGTGCTATACTGCTACCGTTCTACTTGTTAGTAGTAACACGACACAACTGACGTGTAGCAATGTACTTGCCCTTAGTCCATCTAGAGGTTTAACCACTTTTGTGCTTATCTATTTATCGTTTCACTGTTTGATAGAATTTAGTGAGCGTTTGCTAGAGTTTTATTTTAGCTTAGTCCTTGTTTAGTTCCTTCGTGAAAAGTTTTTGCGTGTCACATCGGATGTTTCGACACTAATTTAGTTTATTAAATAACAGATTAATAAGAAAACAAATTGCATATTCTGTCTGGAAACTGTGATGAATTTATTTAGACTAATTAATCCATCATTAGCATATGTTTATTATAGCACAATATTATTAAATTATGGACTAATTAGACTTAAAAATCATCTCGTAAAGTTATCACAATCTGTATAATTAGTTATTTTTTAGGGATCCTTTGGATTGTAGGAATTTCACAAAAATTATACAGGAATTTTATCGGAATCAGTTGATTGTTCACAACAAAACCTTAGGAATGGGAAAAAATTTCGTGTTCTAAAAGAGGCATTGGTCCATATTTAATACTTCATACACATATCCAAACATTGAATGTGATAGATGAAAAGTTTTTGCGGTGAGAATAGTTGGTATAAACAACGTTTAGCTTTTCATCCGGTTAAAAAGAATGACAGATCTAGAATGTTTTTTTCTTTTTTTTTCCTCTTTTGTTTTCTTCCTTGTTAATCTTTCTCACTCTACCTTATCACCACCAGTGCTGGCAAAAGCACGCAGAATCACACCAGTCGCACATGCATGACCTCGCACCTCCAGATATCGCACATGGAGTGGAAGCGCTGTTGCCGCACGGCCGCACCTCTGCGCCGCCCTTCCCTGCCCTCCTAGGCGCTTCCAGCGCATCTCCAGCAGCGACAGCCGCGGCCGCGGCCACACGCCACCCTGACGGATTTTTCTCCTCGACCGACAGCGGCGGACGCTGCGAGTGCGACCTTCCCCGCTCCTTCTCTGCGACCGACGCCGCAGCCTTGCCTGAGCCTGTCTTCTTTCCAGCAGCGACTCCCCCGCGCCCGCGTCTACCCGGGCGACAGTCTTCTTCACGCGCCTACACAGAATTCCACCCTAGGCCCACGGATCTGAGGAAGGGGCGGAGGGAAGCTCATGCGGCGACCCAAAGATGGGTGAATTTTTATTTTCTTTTTGCGGCAATACCAGATCCGTGTCTCGGTGGCCGCTGTTTCCCTCATGCATGTCTGCATCTTGTCTCCTAGGTGGCTCCGCGTGCTCGCATATTGCAGAGGGACCTATGGATTTGTAATTCGATCTCCGCTCAAATTTGGTCGATTTGGTGTAGTTGTCTACGTTGGTTTCGATTTGTTCTCAAAATCTAGTTGTTTGTGGTGGTTTTGATGTGGCGTCAGCTTGACTTGATTTGTGTTCTTGTTTTAATCTCGACCTGGTGCAGGGTGATCTCAATTTAGTTCACTTGCATCTTTTATTGCATCTCGTGTGTTACTAATTTAGAAGAGTCCTCTAGGCCGGACATGCGTGTTTACATCGGTTTCTACCATATCCAGAGTCAATGCGGGATGGGAGGGACAGAGGAAAATTTTACCAGACGAAATTTTCGGCGGAAATTTTGCCACTTCCAAGTCGATGTCAGTCGATGTCTTCTTTTGGTAGTTTACTGATTGGACTCTCTTCCAAGTCGTGTTCTTCTTGCTTTTATGGGAATACTCTGTTATTCCGTCAAGATTTTGGAAGACAGGAGCGATTCGGACTCTCGTTGCTGCAGAGTGCGATTCAAGATGGAGTAAGGCCAGATGAAAAAAATGGGTACTAAAAAAGAGACAGAAATTATTATTATTATTATTATTATTATTAGGTATAGATAAATAATTCAGTAACATAAATAACTCGACCATAGGGATCGAACGATGTATAGTTAGTATATGGCTAATTCAGTGCAAGGGGTTATTCGGCCAACCAGAGGTAAATAATTTTTCCTTAGTGGAAAATCGTATATACGATATACATCAAGTGACAAAGGGAGGAAAATAATATTTTAATAGCCCCATTCACGGAAAAAGAAATAAAAGATGCTGTTTTCAGATGGATCATAATAAGTCTCCTGGTCGAGATGGTTTCCCAGCAGAATTCTATGTCTTCTGGAACATCATAAAAGTCGACCTTATGCCGCTCTTTGTAGATTTTTATGAAGAGCTCCTTCCCCTTTTTAGCCTCAATTTTGGGATTATCAGTCTTCTCCCACAGGTAAACGAGGCAACAACAATTTAATAATACAGACCAATTTTTCTATTAAATGTTAGCTTTAAATTTTTTACAAAGGTTGCTACAAATAGGCTCATGGGAGTAGCTACTACCAAAGTGATTCGACCATCCCAAACGGCTTTTATGCTAGGGCGAAATATGATGGAAGGTGCTGTAATTTTACATGAAACCATCCATGAAATGCACACCAAAAAATTAAACGAGGTTATCCTCAAACTAGACTTTGAAAAGGCCTATGATAATGTAAAACAGGATTTTCTCCAACAAACTCTTAGAATGAAAGGGTTCTGTCAACAATGGTGTACATGGGTTGACAAGTTCGTCTCACGAGGAAGTGTGGGCATTAAAATTAATGATGACATCGGACACTATTTCCAAACAAAGAAAGGTCTTAGGCTAGGAGATCCTATGTCACATATTCTTTTTAACATTGTAGCAGATATGCTCTCAATTTTGATTAAGAGAGCCAAAGATGACCATCAAATCAGAGGGGTCATTCCTCATCTCATAGATGATGGATTGTCCATCCTGCAATATGCAAATGACACCATCCTTTTTTTGGACCATGATATGGAGCAAACCAAAAATATGAAATTGTTACTTTGTGTCTTTGAACAACTATCAGGTCTAAAAATTAATTTTCACAAAAGCGAAATTTTTTGTTTAGGAGAAGCAAAAAAATTTGAGCATGAATATACTGAGCTTTTTGGTTGCAAAGTAGGGTCCTTCCCTTTCAGGTATTTAGGCATACCTATGCATTTCCGCTGACTCCATAATGCAGATTGGGGAGTTATTGAGGAGAGGTTCAAACATAAACTAAGTACTTGGAAAGCTAAACATCTATCCTATGGAGGTAGATTAGTTTTATTAAATTCGGTTCTTAACAACTTGCCGATCTTCATGATGTCCTTCTTTGAAATACCAAAGGGGGTCTTAAAAAATCTAGATATCTATCCATCTAGATTTTTTTGGCAGGGTAATGATGATAAGAGAAAATATCGCCTAGCTAAATGGGACATTATGTGTCGCCCCAAAGATCAAAGGGGGTCTAGGCATAACGAACCTTAATACACAAAATAGATGTCTTATTAGCAAGTGGCTCTTCAAGTTACTAAATGAGGAAGGAACCTGGCAGACCTTGCTCAGGGGGAATAAATATCTGAGTTCTAAATGTTTATCACAGGTTCAAATTAAACCTGGTGATTCACAATTTTGGAAAGGTCTTCTGAAAGTCAGGACAGATTTTCTAATTTGTGGAACCTTCAAAATAGGAGATGGTTCAAAAACTAGATTTTGGGAGCACACATGGATTCTCCCTAAACCTCTGAAAGAGCAATTTCAAAGCTTGTATAATATAGTCAATTATCCGCACTGTACAGTGGCAACTGTTATGAATAAGGAGCCACTTAATGTATCTTTTCGAAGAGCACTTGTTGGGGATAAACTAGTAGCTTGGAATAACCTAGTAGCTAAATTAGCTCATGCTCAACTTTCTATTGGAAGAGATATTTTTATTTGGGACCTACATAAAGACGGTCTTTTTGCAGTTTGCTCTATGTATCAGTATCTTATTAATCAGGGAGCGTCGTTCATTAACAAAATCATATGGAAGTGGAAGCTACCTATGAAGATCAAGATTTTTCTTTGGTATCTTCAGAAGGGTGTCTGAGAACACAAGGTTGATATGTGCCCTTGTGGTTCCCTTCCTGAGTGATGAGTGATCGATCAACGGGCAACATGTCTCTTGGCTGTGTTGATGTGCAGGTGCGGAGCTCGGGCAGTGGTCGAAGGTGAGGTGAAGGTCAAGTAGGGTCGTGTCGTGCCGACGGACCGGGAGCGGTGAAGGGCGGACGTGGAGCTTGGACCGACGGACCGGGAGACCCCTGAGGACCAGCTGTGGTACCTGGCACGTGGTGTTGACAAGCAAGAGCACATGAGGATGTGCGGTGCATCGGCCGAGTCGGGAGGAAGGTGATGGCGTCGTGACACTTGGCGGGAGGCCGAGAAGGATGGCGAATGCACTGTGCCCGGCGTGGAGGCTGGACATGCTCCGGCATCGGTGCTGAAACTCGGGGTGTGCGAACCACATCCCGTCTACGGCGCGGGATCGGTAGCTGAGCCTCTAAAAGCTACCCTCGACGGTTTCCGAGTTTGGGCCTCAAAACTCGGGGTGGCCGGTTTCCGAGTTTGGGCCTCAAAACTCGGCGTGGACGGTTTCTAGGTTTGGGCCTCAAAACCTGGGTGCGTGGGTTTCTGAGTTTGGGCCACAAAACTCAGCCTGAGGACATGTTTCCCGGTTTAAGCCTCAAAACCGGGGAAGGCCCAGGTTTCCCGGTTTCGGCCTCAAAACCGGGGGGAGGTCTGCAAAAAGGACAGTCGACGCGTGGCAGCGTGAAGAGGCTGGCGCGGCGGCGCAGCTATTCGCGAGGTAGGCGCGGCGCTCGACGCGGCGGCACGTGGCGGCATCCTGAGGCTTGCATCGAGGCGAAGCTAAGGATGAGATGGACACGTGGCCGTCGGATCGGCAATCAGCAGAGTTGGACCGGGATACCCCTAGGGTTGGCCGCTTCGCTCTTGTATCTAGGAGTAGAAGGGGATTATTGTTTTAGGCTATAAATAAGAGAGGCACCCCTTCTCTCTCCCTATCCTTGCAGTCATTTGTTCCTGAGCTCTCTCTCTCTCTAGCCCCCTGCTTAGGTTCTAATCATACCTCGCTGCAAGCGATCCGCAGAGACGGGAATCATACCTCTGTGTATTTGGATCTTTTGAGGAAACGAGACCGTATTCTCGTTGTCTCCTCGTGTGGAGGAATTTCGACTGAAATCGAATTGATTCGCGTTTGTGTTCATGTTCTTCGCATTTCAGTTTTTCATCTCTCGGAGATTTGCCTCGTTCTCCCTCTCCGCGAGATGATTTTCGATTCCACTTGAATCAATTCGTTCTTGGTCGTGAGCCCCTTCTTTCCACCGAAGGATTTCTCCCCTAACCTCACGAATCCATAGATCGGGTCGATTTCGTGTTCGTTCTTCATTCTTCCCCCATTACGGTGATCCACGAATTTCTCTTGATTGACTTGGTTTGGTGCGATGATTTCTTAGGATTAGCACCCCAACACATAGAGGAACACCTGGGAGGAGTTTGATCGAAGTTCCTTTCGATTTGGTTGAGATCGATTCGAATTTGGTTTTGAACCCGAGCAACTCAGTGCTTTTTGGGTGTTGGCGGACAGTCCGCGCCCTTGACGGCGGACAGTCCGCGCATCAGGTCTCGGCCAGGTCAGTCAGGCGCAGTCCCCTGACTGTTCACTGTCGAGTGAACGGCAGACAGTCCGCGGTACAAACCCACGGACAGTCCGGGACCTGTCCAGCAGACTTGCAGCACCGTTTGGTTTCTGCGTTTTGGCCGGCGGACAGTCCGGCTCCCAGTCGCGGACAGTCCGGGACTTAACGGCGGACAGTCCGGGACCCTGACCCTGGACAGTCTGGGATTCTGCTGTTTGTGCAGTTTTGCTCCGAGGCTTTGGCAGTTGGTTTTGGTGTTTCTCCGGGGGTTCCGCTGTACCACTAGGACATCTCTTAGGGTATCCACCTACTTGTAGGTCGTGAACTCTTCGGTCGTTTTGAGTCGTTGCTTTTGGGGTGATTTTCTGGGACAAGGGTCATTCTATTCACGAGTTGAATTTGAGGCTCCCATTCACCCCCCACTCTGGTCGCTAATCCGGTCCTTCAATTGGTATCGGAGCCGATTATGGGATCTTCACTACTTTAATCGGTTTCGGTTCCTAAGAGCGACATGGATCGAGGGAATAGCAAGGCTCCCTATTTCGATGGGACGAACTATCCCTATTGGAAGATTCGGATGCGTGCTTATCTCAATAGCATCGGATCTTCTGTCTGGGAGATATGCGAGAATGCTGAGTATGTAGTCCTTGCGGCTCGTGTGGGTCAGATCCAGATTGACCAGCACGAGGCCAACTCCAAGGCTCGTAATGCTCTCTTGGCCAGCATCTCCCTTCCTGAGTTCGAGCGTGTCTCTGAGCTTGAGACGACACGAGAGATCTGGGTGAAGCTTCAGAGCTATCACGAGGGGACCGCTCAGGTCAAGACCAGACTCTTCGAGACGTACAAGCGCGAGTACGAGAACTTTGTTCAGTTGGAGGGAGAGACGATTGATGCCATGTTCGCTCGTTTCCAAACAATTGTGAACAAGATGCGTGCCAATCGGGCTAACCTACCCTATGACGATCATGAGAGGGCTCTCAAGTTGCTATACGCCCTGGATCGGAGGGTATGGGAGGTGAAGGTGTCGACCATCATAGAGTCTCCATCTTATGACACCCTCACCGTGGACGAGCTGTTCAGCAAGCTCAAGTCCACCGAGATCGATCACCTGACTCAGGCCAAGCTGAAGAACCCATCTTCACATTCCATGGCTTTGGTCTCAGGCACAGGTGGATCGACTTTCTCTGCTGACGCTTCACCTTCTCAGTTTTCTTTGTCTTCTTTGCTTACAGTCACGGAGGAGCAGTTGGAGGCGTTTGGAGACGACGAGCTCGCCCTCGTCATCACCCGATTCTCGTGGTTTCACAACAACCGCCTGAATCACCGGCGTGGTGGCGCACACGAGGGCTGCTACAAGTGTGGTGATCTAGACCACTTCATGGTGAACTGTCCCAAGAACGACAAGAACTTCCCTGGCAAGAACTGCAACTCCAGGCGCAAGGGCAAGCCGGAGAACAAGGACAGGAAGAAGAAGAAGGGCAGCTATCGCCGAGAGGACATGGAGAAGGCGTTTGATGCCGGTCGGCGTGCCTTCCTCGCCACCATCAGCGACGGCGAGAAGACCTCTGACGGCGACTCCAGCGACGATGGGTCCAAGCACAAGACAGAAGAACGCTTCAACAGACTCTGCTTCTTCGGCCACTCTTCCAAGGGCCTCTGCACCATGGCCTTGGACGAAGAGGACCTCAAGTGCCAGGCAAAGGACGCCGACACCAACGATGACGACGACGACGACGATGCTTCCGAGGTATCAACCTCTTCTCTTGTTGATCGTCTTACCGGTGAGCGCGATTCTCTTGTCGACATAGTTCTCGGTCAGGACAAGCAACTCAAGCGAGCTATCCGAGAGCGCAATGAGTTTAAGGCTAAGATGAATGAGGCGCTTAAGGATCTTGAGTTCGCTAGGTCCGAGGTGAAGGTGACCGATGTGGAGGAGTGTGAGGAGTGCACGATGCATATGACAAACTTTGCCACCTTGCAAACCAAGTATGCCTCTTTGATTGAGGTGTATGATGAGCTAAAGAGTAGGCTAGACTTGGTGGGTGATTGCAAAGAGTGTCTCTGCCTGAAGAAGGAGCTGGAGGAAGTGAAGGCAAGATCTTCTTTGCTGGGTGAGTGCAAGCTCTATCCTAGCTTGCAAACTGAGCTGGCAGAAGTTAGTGCCAAGCTTGCTGAAGCCATGAAGGCCAGCTCAGTCAGCACCTTGTCCGCTCCATGTGAGCGATGCGTGGGGTTGGAGCTTGAGATTGCCAACTGTCGGCATGACAGGATGCAAACTGGGGAGGAAAACACATACCTCCGGTCCATCCTAAGTTGGGTGTCATGCAGTGAGCCGCAGTTGGGCATGATGATCAGTCAGTTCAAGAGGGGAACTGATTGCTCGGGAGTAGGCTTTGCTTCAGGTGGGAAGGGCGCTAGTAGCTTTGGCAAGATCGGTGAGTTTAGTGGAGTGGACCCTAGTGAGAAGCCATCTGTTATCCCTAAGCTTACCAAGATCACACCACCTGAGCCTCCCAAGCCTATCACCAAGGATGGCATCCTTGATGAACCTCCCAAGGCTCCACCTCGCAAGCAAGTGTGGGTTCCCAAACCTAACCATCTTAGGAACACACTTGACACCCTTCCTGACGTCTCTAGTGATCCCCTTCCGAGAGGCAAGCAGCCAGCCAGAGTGAACAACCCTCGCAACCCTAGGAACCAACAACCCAACAGAGTGGTGAGGTTCGAGTGCGAGTACTGTCACCGAGAGGGTCACCTAGCTGAGTTTTGCTTTCGGAGGAAGAGAGACGCTAGGAAGGAGTTGGAGCTGAACAACCAGGCCAGGCACCACCCTCTCCATGGTGTGCAAGGTCGGGGAGTTCAGAGGCAGGGCACTAGGCCTGGAGGTGCACCCCCTCAGGTAGCTAGGCCCCAGGCAGCTAGACCACGGGGTGGTGGTCGTGCCCGCCGCGGCTCCGGTCGTCCTCAATACGACTGTGAGCCAAGTGTAGAAGGCTTTGCTGCTCAGTCCCATAGCGGACCACCTTTTCAGTATGGTGGTGATCGCTTTGCTCAGATGGGACATAGTGGTGAGTTTGGAGGTTTTCCGTTCCATAGCGGACCATCTTTTCAGTTTGGTGGTGATCGCTATCCACACATGGGACGAGGACAGTTTGGTGTTGCTTCTAACACTTTTTCTGGGCCAATGACACAGCACTGGTATCCTTCTCAATATACTAACCCCAGTGTTGTGCCATATGCCCACTTCCTGCCTTTCTATTGATGCAGGAACTTCGATTGGAGAACATGTGGCTCATGGATTCCGGGTGTTCGCGCCACATGACCGGAAAGAAGGAATGGTTCTCCAGCCTTAGCCCCGTGATGCACAAGGAGTACATCACTTTCGGGGACAATAGTAGAGGTAAGGTTGTTTCTCATGGAGCTATTCGGCTCAATGAGAACTTTGTTCTTAAGGATGTTGCTTTGGTTTCTAACTTGCATTACAATTTGTTTTCTGTTTCGCAACTTCTTGAGGATGATTGTGAAGTGCGTTTTAAGAAGGGTCTAAGTCGTGTTTTAGACCCTCGGGGAGATCTTGTTTGTCAGATCGTCCCTTTTGGCCATGTTTTCAGAGCCAATTTTTCTCATTCTTTCGGCTCTGCTAGATGTTTGATGGCTGGTCCTTATTCTGATTTGTGGAAGTGTCATAGGAGGCTCGGTCACTTGAGTTTTGACTTGCTTGCAAGACTTAGCTCACTTGGCCTAATCCAAGGATTGCCCAAGCTTAAGTTTCAGAAGGACCTTGTTTGCCATCCTTGTCATCACGGGAAGATGGTTGCTACTTCTCACCCACCTGTTAATCAGGTGATGACAAAGCGACCTGGCGAGCTCTTACACATGGACACAGTTGGTCCAGCTCGGGTTTGCTCAGCGGGTGGGAAGTGGTACGTTCTAGTGATCGTTGACGATTTTTCGAGGTACTCTTGGGTGTTCTTTATGGAGGGTAAGGATGAAGTTTTTCCTTTTGCTCGTGATTTGATTCTGAGGTTGAAAACTGAGTTTCCCCTTGATACCATTAGAGCTATTTGTAGCGACAATGGTACTGAGTTTGATAACTCTCAGTTTGCCTCTTTCTGTTCTTCTAATGGAATCGAGCATCAGTTTTCTTCTCCTTATGTCCCCCAGCAGAACGGTGTTGTTGAGCGCAAGAACCGGACCCTTGTTGAGATGGCCAGGACGATGCTCGATGAGCATAGGACTCCTAGGCGTTTTTGGGCCGAGGCGATTAACACCGCTTGCCATGTTTCAAATCGCATCTTTCTTCGGGCTTTCATGAAGAAAACATCTTATGAGTTGCGTTTTGGTCGAATACCCAAGGTGTCTCATTTTTGGGTGTTTGGGTGCAAGTGCTTTATCCTGAAGCAAGGTAATTTGGACAAATTGGAATCTCGCTCTGCTGATGGGGTGTTTCTTGGTTATGCTTCTTATTCACGTGCTTATCGAGTTCTTAACCTAGAAACTAACCGGATAGTGGAGACCTGCGAGGTCACATTCGACGAGACTATGCCTTGTGTTTCTTCTGCTTTTGATGTTGCAGGAGAACAGGAGCTGGGAGAGACCATTTTTGTGGAGGAGGAGCAGGAGAATGCCGATTAGGGTGATCCCGAGCCAACTCCACTGGCTGCCCCCGTCGACCCTGCGATGACTACTTCAGCTCGAGGACCTGATCCCACGACGTCTTCTTAATGGGGTCCTCTTGACCACCTCTGCAGCGAGCACCCGCTACACCTGAGGGAGCGACAGCATCTGGCGAGGGGGAGGCAACTTCGGCGAGGCAAGCGCCCCGGAGCGTTCAGCAAGTTCAACCCCCGCGTCAGATGATCGGCGGCATCGACCAGCGAGTCACGCGGTCGCGAGCGTATGAAATCTCACACTTTGCTCATTCTGCATTCGTTGCTTCTTTTGAGCCTAAAGATGTTGGACACGCACTTTCTGATCCTAACTGGGGGTCAATGCCATGCATGAGGAGCTAGAAAACTTTGATCGAAACCAAGTTTGGACCCTAGTTCCACCTCCACCAGAATGCCACCCTATAGGTACCAAATGGGTTTTCAAAAACAAAGAGGGTGAGGATGGGATGGTAGTGAGGAACAAGGCTGGGCTAGTAGCCCAGGGTTTCTGCCAGAAAGAGGGGATAAACTATGAGGAAACCTTTGCCCCTGTAGCCCGTTTAGAAGCCATTAGAATCCTTCTAGCCTTTGCTGCTTCGAAGGGTTTTAAGCTTTACCAGATGGATGTCAAGAGTGCCTTCTTGAATGGGTATATAGAGGAAGATGTTTATGTTAGGCAACCCCCTGGTTTCGAGGATCCCAAGTTTCCAAACCATGCGTATAAACTTTCAAAAGCCTTGTATGGTTTGAAACAAGCCCTGAGAGCGTGGTATGATCGTTTGAAAACCTTTCTACTCTCCAAGGGTTTTAAAATGGGACGGGTCGATATAACTTTGTTTCTCCTTAAGCAAGGCAACGATACCCTCTTAGTCCAGATTTACGTGGATGATATCATCTTTGGTGGCTCCTCTCACGCGCTTGTTGCCAAGTTTGCAGATACTATGAGCAGGGAGTTTGAGATGAGTATGATGGGTGAGTTGACCTTCTTCCTCGGGTTGCAAATCAAACAAACCCGAGACAGGACGTTCGTGCATCAAGGCAAGTACACGAAGGACATCCTGAAGAAGTTCAACATGGGCGAGGCCAAGCCTCTTACGACGCCCATGGCGACGACTGCTGTGATGGACACGGACCAGGACGGAGAGGCTGTTGACCAGAAGGAGTACAGGAGCATGATCGGCTCGCTCCTGTACCTGACGGCAACGAGGCCGGACATACAGTTTTCTGTGTGTCTATGCGCTCGCTTTCAGGCGTCCCCTCGGACTTCCCACAAGCAAGCAGTCAAGCGCATCATGAGGTACCTCGGATACACTCCTGAGTTCGGACTTTGGTACTCTTCTTCTTCGACTCTTTTGCTTTGTGGTTATTCCGATGCGGATTTTGCCGGCTGTCGACTTGAGCGTAAGTCTACTTCTGGGACTTGTCAGTTTCTTGGCTCTTCACTGGTTTCGTGGTCTTCTCGCAAACAGTCGAACGTAGCCCAGTCTACTACAGAAGCCGAGTATGTTGCCGCTGCTTCTTGTGCTTCGCAGCTTTTGTGGATGATTGCTACATTGCGTGATTTTGGTCTAGATTTTAGTCGGGTCCCTTTGCTTTGCGACAGCACCTCTGCCATTAGTGTAGCAAAGAACCCTGTTCTTCACTCCAAGACCAAACACATCGATGTTCGCTTTCACTTTCTTCGTGATCACTATGAGAAAGGAGGCATTGATCTTAGGCATGTAGACACCCATAACCAGGTTGCGGATATTTTCACCAAGCCTTTGGATCTCTCAACTTTTGCTAGGTTGAGAGGTGATCTTGGTGTGTGTTTCCCCTTTTAGATGGGGGAAGCATTTTTGATGTACCATAGACTGACTTTCTGATCCTTTTTGTTTTTGGGTCTTGAGTCTTTCTGGTTTTGTTTTGGCTCCGATTCTGACTTCATCATATATGTATCTTGCATTTTTAAGCTTCATGTCTATATTCTTAAGAATGAACTTATGCTCTGATTAGTGTATGCTTCGATGATATATGATGATGCTTGTAGCTTAGGCTCTCCTTGATCACTGATACATGTTGTGAGCTAAGCTGTATTTTTTAGAATGATGAACATGCTTAATGAACCTAAAATTTGATACATGTTCACCATTGAGATTGGCAACTAGCATGTGTAGGATGTGTTGAGGTCACTTGAGCTATTTCATATATGCTAGGTTGCTATGTCTCTAGTTCTAAGTCTTTCACTTGCTTGGATTGTTCATATTCTGCTTAAAATGAACCAAATGTTAGTAAATTGAAAAGATCGAGATGAGATTGCTTTGTCAGCACATCATGGTATCGAGACTATTTCTCATAGCACTTTGAGTTAAACTTGAGCCGTGTAGTGTAAGACCGAAACCGATGCTTTAAGCTTCTGATTGCATATGCATAGGCTTAGCCCGGTTGAAAAGTTAGGCAATGACAAGCTTTCAACCTCTCGCAATCACATGCTGAATTTAAACTTGTGTTAATAACCGCTGCAAATTCTCCGATAAAATCTGAAAACACAAGTTTATGTTTCACTCTATAGCATGATGATTGAACATTGCTAGGGGTCGTTCACCTTGTATACATGTTTAGCACTTGTTTGACTTCCTGTCTATACATGTTCAGTGCTATTTTTGATGGTGAAACCCCTTTCTGAACAGGCTTAAAACTGCTCACGTGGCTTATGCTTTCATATCTTGTATTCGGTGATCAGTTTGAGCCTTTGCTAGCACTTTTGTCTGTTGCTTTGTAGTCGGATCAGCACTCCTTAGAGCATTCTTTCACTCTTTCGAGTATATACCTGAAGTTGCTAACTTGCATTTTTAACTCATGTGCATTTGCTTGACTCCGATAGGCATGACCTAGCTCCGTTTTACTTACTTGAGTCCTTTTCCTCTCTCTTTTGATTGCAATTTGCCCCAAAGGGGGGAATGTTTCCAGTGGTGTCAATTTGCAATTTATGCTTCACTTGCTGAGGGGGAGTTCTTTAAGTGAGGGGGAGTTTTTCTGCCTGCTCCGAGTCGGTTTTTATTTGATATCGATCATTTCAGCTAGTTGTGTCGAGCCTCTGTGCCTCTGTCTTGAGGGACTAGCTATTTTCATCCTGTTTTGATGATTCTTGATTAGCACCGCGCTTACTGCTAGTTGTGTTGAGCCTTTGTGCCTCTATCTTGAGGGACTAGCAGTAGCTGCTTCTTATGCAGTCTTCATTTGGTATCAAGTTTTCAGCTAGTGGTGTTGAGCCCTTTCTGCCTCTTCTTGAGGACTAGCTTGTTTCTAACTTGGTTGCGTCAAGCCATTGCCCATGTCTTTGGGAACCAAGTCTTGTGCTCTGATTTTGATCGAGTTTTTTGCTCTCTGATGAGTTGTTGCTCCGATCTTTGCTTGGTTCTGTCGAACCATTGCCCATGTCTTTGGGGACCAAGCTTAGCTTATCTCGATTTGCTCTTCTTTGGCCTTTTCTCTGGCTTTTGGACATCTCGAGTAAGTTTTTCTACTTCTATCTAATTCTGCTTTCTTTTTATTCTGGTTACGGTTACTATGAGTTGACGATGCACTCATCAAGGGGGAGATTGAGAACACAAGGTTGATATGTGCCCTTGTGGTTCCCTTCCTAAGTGATGAGTGATCGATCAACGGGCAACATGTCTCTTGGCTGTGTTGATGTGCAGGTGCGGAGCTCGGGCAGTGGTCGAAGGTAAGGTGAAGGTCAAAGTAGGGACGTGTCGTGCTGACGGACCGGGAGCGGTGAAGGGCGGACGTGGAGCTTGGACCGACGGACCGGGAGACCTGAGGACCAGTTGTGGTAGCTGGCACGTGGCGTTGACAAGCAAGAGTACATGGGGATGTGCGGTGCATCGGCCGAGTCGGGAGGAAGGTGATGGCGTCGTGACACATGGCGGGAGGCCGAGAAGGATGGTGAATGCACTGTGCCCGGCGTGGAGGCTGGACATGCTCCGACATCGGTGCTGGAACTCGGGGTGTGCGAACCACATCCCGTCTACGGCGCGGGTTCGGTAGCTGAGCCTCTAAAAGCTACCCTCGACGGTTTCCGAGTTTGGGCCTCAAAACTCGGGTTGGTCGGTTTTTGAGTTTGGGCCACAAAACTCGGCGTGGACAGTTTCCAGGTTTGGGCCTCAAAACCTGGGCACGCGGGTTTCTGAGTTTGGGCCACAAAACTCAGCCGGATGACAGGTTTCCCGGTTTCAGCCTCAAAACCGGGGGAAGGCCCAGGTTTCCCGGTTTCGGCCTCAAAACCGGGGGGGAGGTCCGCAAAAAGGACGGTCGACGCGTGGCGGCGTGAAGAGGCTGGCGCGGCGGCGCAGCAATTCGCGAGGTGGGCGCGGTGGTCGACAGGGCGGCACGTGGCAGCATCATGAGGCTTGCGTCGAGGCGAAGCTAAGGATGAGATGGGCGTGTGGCCGTCGGATCGGCAATCTGCAGAGTTGGACCGGGATACCCCTAGGGTTGGTCGCTTCGCTCTTGTATCTAGGAGTAGAAGGGGATTATTGTTTTAGGCTATAAATAAGAGAGGCACCCCTCCTCTCTCCCTATACTTGCAGTCATTTGTTCCTGAGCTCTCTCTCTCTAGCCCCTTGCTTAGGTTCTAATCATACCTCGCTACAAGCGATCCGCAGAGACGGGAGTCATACCTCTGTGTATTTGGATCTTTTGAGGAAACGAGACTGTATTCTCGTTGTCTCCTCGTGTGGAGGAATTTCGGCTGAAATCGAATTGATTCGCGTTTGTGTTCATGTTCTTTGCGTTTTGGTTTTTCATCTCTCTGAGATTTGCCTCGTTCTCCCTCTCCGCGAGATGATTTTCGATTCCACTTTAATCAATTCGTTCTTGGTCGTGAGCCCCTTCTTTCCACCGAAGGATTTTTCACCTAACCTCACGAATCCATAGATCGGGTCGATTTCGTGTTCGTTCTTCGTTCTTCCCCCTTTGTGGTGATCCACGAATTTCTCTTGATTGACTTGGTTTGGTGCGATGATTTCTTAGGATTAGCACCCCAATACATAGAGGAACACCTGGGAGGAGTTTGATCGAAGTTCCTTTCGATTTGGTTGAGATCGATTCGAATTTAGTTTTGAACCCGAGCAACTCAGTGCTTTCTGGGTGTTGGCGGACAGTCCACGCCCCTGACGGCGGACAGTCCGCGCATCGGGTCTCGGCCAGGTCAGTCAGGCGCAGTCCCCTGACTATTCACTGTCGAGTGAACGGCGGACAGTCCGCGGTACAAACCCGCGGACAGTCCGGGACCTATCCAGCAGACTTGCTGCACTGTTTGGTTTCTGCGTTTTGACCGACGGACAGTCCGGCTCCCAGTCGCGGACAGTCCGGGACTTAACGACGGACAGTCCGGGACCCTGACCCCGGACAGTCCGGGATTCTGCTGTTTGTGCAGTTTTGCTCTGAGGCTTTGGCAGTTGGTTTTGGTGTTTCTCCGGGGGTTCCGCTGTACCACTAGGACATCTCCTAGGGTATCCACCTACTTGTAGGTCGTGAACTCTTCGGTCGTTTTGAGTCGTTTCTTTTGGGGTGATTTTCTGGGACAAGGGCCATTCTATTCACGAGTTGAATTTGAGGCTCCCATTCACCCCCCCTCTGGTCGCTAATCCGGTCCTTCAGTGTCATTTTAACTAAAGACAACTTAGCTTAAAGGAATTGGTGTGGGAGTGAAAAATGATGTTTCTGTGATTGTAGTGAAACAATTAAACACTTGTTTTTTGACTGCCATCATGCTAAGACTATTTGGTGTATTGTTCACATAGCTACTAGGCTAACGCCAACTAGATCCATAGCTCACATGTTAGGAAATTGGTTAATTGGAATCAATCAAAATGATCGCAAGTTGATTCTTGTGGGTGTTGCACCCATTATTTGGGCAATTTGGTATACACGTAATGATCTTATTTTCGAGAAAAAATGTGTCACTTCTTTTATGCAGGCTATCTTCAAAGGAACATATTCGCTATGGTTTTGGGCATTGCTGCAGCGTGAGGACACAAGGGAGATCATCCGATCAGCGAGCAAAGCTTTGGAGGTCGTTGCTTTGGATATTTTCGCCAAGAATGGATGGACAAATAATAATAAAATTTATTTTTGAATCTCTCTTATATTCAAGTGTTCTCTTATTTCCCAGATTGTAATCAACACATATGTTGAAAACTTTGTAAGAACTTGGTTGTGTGCATTTGCAGAGGCCGGATTATTTCCTTTATCAAAAAACATATAAACTAAAGGTCCCAACCTTTAGTCCCGGGTGCTCCCAACTGGGACTAAAGGCTCCCACGAGAAAAAAATAAATGTGCGTCTTTGAGATTCAAACTCAACACCTCTCGCCTCGCGCACACTTACTAACTCAGCTACACAATCCACGTGATATTGTTCTGGACCTTTTCCTTTTGAATTCACTCGTGAAGGACCTTTAGTCCCGGGTGGTAACACCAAACAAGACTAAAAGGTCCTTTAGTCCTGGTTGGTAACACCAACCGGGACTAAAAGGTCACCCTTTAGTCCCGTTTGGTATTGATTGGGGGACCTTTAGTGTGGGTTGGTAATACAAACCGGGACTAAAGGTTCACCTTTAGTCTGACTAAAAGTCTTTAGTCCCGGACACAATTTTTTGTCGAGACTAAAGCTCAGTTGATAGATTGACCAAAGTCCTATTCTCTAGTTGTGTGAGAGGTGAAATGTTTTTGAGTGTCACATCGAATATTGTGGCACTAATCACTACAGGGTGAAGCTTCTTTGCCGAGTGTTGACTGCACTCGATGAAGAGCCTCTCGCACTCATGGTGAAGGCTTTGTCGAGTGCCGGACTCGGCAAAGGGCACTAGGCAAAGAAACTAACGACAAAGATTTCTTTGTCGAGTGCCATTTATTGAGCGCTCGGCAAAGCCTTCGCCGAGTGCCAGGTCCCCACTCGACAAAGAAAACGACAACCATCAATTGATGGCTTCTTTGCCGAGTGTTGACGTGGTAGGCACTCGACAAAGAAATCTTTTTTTTAAATGATCTTCGCCGAGTGCTACAGCTGGCACTCGACAAAGAGGGCGTCTTTGCCGAGTGCCACATGGCGTGACACTCGGCAAAGAGGGCGTCTTTGCTGAGTGCCACGTGGCCAGGCACTTGGCAAAGAACTAGCCCTTGCCAAGTGGCAGGTGTTTGGCACTCGGCAAAGAGGCCGAGCTGGGGGTATTTTCCCAGCTTTGTCGAGTGCCATGGCTCCTTTCCCGAGTTTGGCACTCGGCAAAGCTGGGAAAAAATCATTTTTTTTTATTTTTTCACATTCCTTCACAGAAAACACAATACAAATCACATATCCATATTCTAACACACAAAACATAATATATATCACATTCATATCCATATCACATAAATATCCATAATCCACACAAAATACAACATAAATCCATCACAAGTTCATTCGTCCATCCATCACAAGTGTGTCGATCCATCACAAGTCCAAGTCCAACACATATGACCCATCGTCACTACTCACCTTGGTCCTCAGAGTGTGAAGAACTCCCACCTTGGCATGGTTGTCAACCGTGCGACCCGAACGGAGGGCCACCTTGCCAACCTTGCCACGCGGGCGACGGAGGACCAGCTGGCCACCCGGAGTACCCGGACTGCGAAGGAAGACAACCTGGCCACCCATAATGCAGAGGAGGGCCACCAACGGGCCACCCGGACCGCGGAGGAGGGCCACCCGGACTGTGGCGAAGGGCCACCTTGAGGAGTCAGCGCCGAACCCTCCGACTGTGAGTGCACAAAGGAGAAGCGAATTCGTTAGTACCTAGAGGACGACCGCAGAAGTAAAAGCAATAAACAACCATATATACTCACCAGCCTCATGTGTTGGCTCGTGGCACACGTGTGTCGTCATCACTATTAATATTGTCGAAACAATCGGCCTCGTCTCCATCATCCTCATCACCCTCGTCCTCATCAATGTCACCACCAAACTGTAATCTCTCAAGCATTCTTAAGTCCTTGGCATTCTGCACCTCATCACCCTTGTCCTCATCAATGTCATTTTCATTGCCTTCTTCCATGCCCATCAACAAAAAATGTCAATGTCAAACCTCCCTTCTAGCCCCTTAGGTTGAAAGAACTCTCCGCTACATGTGTTTGGGTCAAAGTTGTAATCATCATCGTTTGAGAGAGGCGCTTTACCACGTGGCGATACAAACTGCACAAGGTATCAACCCATAAGATTCTCGTCTTCTTGACACGCCCATGGGAGATAAAAAACTTGCATGTCCTGTTGAGCCACAGTATAAACATCGTCTCCTTTATAGACGGTATCCTGTCGAATTTCGACTAGCTCAATCTCAGTGGCTCTTCTCGTGACATCAGGATCGATCCAATGGCATGGAATACCACTGGATTAAGAGCTTTGGGACCCTCAAACTTGAGCTCGTATATTTCTTTGACTATGCCGTAATAGTTGCGCTCATCGGTGTCTGGCGTATTAACTCCAATATTCATGGTCTTTCGATTGGGCCGACTCTGCTCGTAGCTTCTTATGTGAAAGCGATAGCCATTCACATCATAAATGGTGAATGATTTGACCCTATAGTCGAAGCCATTGGCAACCTGTTTCAAATCATCACTCATTTTTCGCATTCGTGCAGGCCTGCAAGTTGAGGCAGGGTAGATCGTTTTATGAAATGAACCATGAAATGAAATACGAGGTAAGTTGGCCGGTACCTTCGTACTGAACCATGAAATAAAGTTGGGCACACCATTTTTGAGAAGATGGCCTTGTTCTTCATGGGAAGGATCCCTATCCTCTCTCCAATATTCATTAATAAATTTCCTTAAAAAACAAGAGCCAAGGGGGTCGAATCAATAGATGGAGGATAGTGATGGCGTATGTAACAACCTCATTGAGAACTTATTGCACACAAGGAGTCACTTTGTCAAGGTTCAACAACACATACAACATGATAGTGCGCCACTCATCATGTTGCAACATCTTGGTCCTCGATGCGCTTGCTCTTTCGAGTTGCCTTTGAAAAGGCTGAGGTTCGCTGAACTCTCATCGATGTTGTAATGAGAGGGTGGATTGTGCATGCTAGGAAGGTTGTCCTTATAGTATGTCGTTGTGAAGTTTGACACCTACTCCAGAATGAATGCCTCTACCACGAAAGCCTTAATTTTGGCTTTATTTTTACACTTTTTTGAAGAACCTTTAGACATCTCTTGACTGGATAGCACTAATGGCACTGCACGGGCCCCCCATCCGTGCCTTTTATGGTAGGTGCAAAATCAGATGTTGCATCGGCAGGAAGAAACTGGGTGGAAAGATCATCTCCAACTTGCAGATCAACACAGGTTCCACTTCCTCTAGGTTAGCAATCACGTCGCGAGATAGCTCCTTGGCACAAAGCTGATGGAAGAAATAGCTCAACTATGCCAGCATGCGCCACACATGCTCGGGGAGGTATCCCCGGGTCATCATAGGAAGGAGCCGCTCAAGCCATATGTGGTAGTCATGATTCTTCATCCCTAACACTCGCATAGTAGACAAGTTCACTCCCCTCCTCAGATTCATTGCATACCCATCAGGCAACATTAACGCCTTGTTCCACTGCAGTACTTTCTTCCTATGGTCTCTTTTCAGTATGTAATTGGTCAGACCTCTTTTCCATTTTTTGCGGGCACCTAGAGTCTTTATCACTAGCTTTTGTCTATCGCACATCTCTTGCAGGTCCAACCTAGCCTTAATGTTGTCTTTGACTTTTCTGTGTCCATGAGTGTTGTAAAGAGTGCCTCGACGACATTCTTTTCTGTGTGCATTACATCGATGTAGTACAGACAAAGAAGGTCATTGAAATAGGGGAGTCTAGTCAAGCCCGATATATGAGTCCACATGTGTCCCTCTCCATACCCAAAAAAATGACTGTTCTCTTCATCAAATTTCAGAGCCTCTACCTCAGCATAGACCTCGACACCCCTCATGAACTGAGGAATGGGGTTGGTTACTTGAACACCTTTCCTGAAGTGTTTGATGTCACGTCTGAATGGATGGTCAAGAGGCATGAATTGACAATGTTGGTCGAACGAAGAATACTTGCCTCCCCTCTTCAACCAGGTGAACTTCACAACTGCCTTGCATATTGGGCATGGGAACTTCCCGTGAACAAACCACGCGCTAAATAAGCCATACTCCAGGAAGTCATGCAGGTAGTACTGGTACCACACATGCATTTTGAAGTTCTTCTTTGTAGCTCGGTCGTATGTCAATACCGGGATTTCCTAAGCTTCGATCAATTCATCCCACAAAGGCTCCATGAACACACTCATATTGTTCCCCGGGTGTCCAGGAATTATCAGCGACAAGAATACGTTCTTCAGGTCAAACATGACGTCGAGGCGAATATTGAGGGGGATCACGAACAAAGGCCAACAAGTGTACGGGGACGCCATCATTCCATATGGTTTGAACACATCTGTTGCCAGCGCCACACGTACATTCTGAGCCTCCATAGCTTTGCCAGGATGCATGGCATCAAAGTGCTTCCATGTGTCACCATCTGATGGGTGTACCATCTTATCAGGATTGTATCTTTTGTCATTCTTGTGCCATGTCATCTGTTTCACGAACTCCTCTATCGATCATGTACAACCATTGGATCCTCGGTATTAAAGGAAGGTACCGTAGGACCATCTCGGGGATATTAAGTTGTTCCTTCTTGCCATCACCATGGTGTACCTCCACATACCTAGAGGCTTTGCACTTTGGATAGTGTGTTGCTTTCTCGTGGTCTTTCCTGAATAGGACACACCCTTTTGGACAAGCATGAACCTGCTCATACGACATCTTTGCATGAAGAAGTTTCTATGACTTGTACATGTTCCCCGGTAGAATGTCACCCTATGGTAGCAGGGTGCCCAAAATTGCCAACATGCCATCGAAGGCATCTTGACACTCAAGCTATATTGCGACTTCAACCCCATTATGCGTCCAATGGCATCCAGTTGTGAAACCATTATCTTTTTGTGAGGGGGCTTCTATGCCGAAGACAGCATGTCGTAGAACGCCTTTGCAGTTTCCTCTAGTTCGTCCTCCAATCCTTCACCGAATTGTGCCTCCTGAAAGTCTTCCATCATGTCTGCTACCCCGACATCTCCATCATACTCCTCTAGGCGTTGTCTCACACCACATCCTCTCTAAGTCGACCGACTTCACCATGGTGGACCCAACAAGTATAGTTTTCAATAAATCCATACTTGTAAAGATTTTCCCCCACACTCTTCCTATATTTTCTTTTCTTGTTCCCACATTTGTTGCAGGGACACGACATCCGACTCAACCCTTTAGCAGCCGCACCAAATGCATGCTCTAAGAAAGCATTGGTCTTAGTAACCCATTATGTGCTCTTACTTGCGTGGCCCGTGTACATCCAGTCACGGTTATCCATCCTCTAGCATATACATATGTAAGCGAGTAATAAAACTAGCAATTACTTCTACACGACATTCCTACCATCTAATAGGTGAAGGACAGGTCCTAATCTCACCCAAGGATGCGTAAATAGGTTAGTTTCCATGCTCTACTCCTATTCGAGACAAAATTTTGGCAGCACCTCCCCACTGTTCTCCCAGTACAAGTCCCGACAGGGAGAGTGTATATCCGGAGAACAACGGGGAGGTGGTGCCGAAACTCCAACTTAGACATGAGCAAAACATGAAAACTAACTCATCTACGCATCCATGGGCTGTCCAAAAAACGTGGACAATCCAAAAGAGATACAGTTGGAATCATATCTCCTTCGAACGGGAGAAGCCTAACTAGGTGACGAGATCTATGACCAAGGTACAGGTACAGGGGTTATACCTAGGGTGGCGGTGCAGACAGGCTAGCGGGGCAGTGGCGAGTCGCTGCAGTGGCTAGGCGACGCTATGCAGGAAGACCAGCAACACCGACGAAGATGATCGGGGTCGCCAAGTCCCTCTCACAGGTCCTTCTCTTGTAAAGAAGGCAATTGGTTAGTGTCAACTGAAAATTTAGGCAGCACCTCCCCTGCACAGGGAGGTTCCCAAAACCTGCAAAAAATATAGGCATGAAGGCCTAGAAACACATATATACCAAACATAGTCATGAAGGCCAACAACCCCAATAGTACCAAGACGAGTCATGTACTTTACTTCTCTTTCCATGCAGATGACAGTATCAAAGTAGTACAACTCACTACAACAGAATTGGACTTTAGCACCGGTTGGCAAGGGCCTTTAGCCCCGGATCCCGAGCCGGGACTACGCTTCGAGGACTAAAAGCCCCCCTTTAGAGCCGGTTGGTAATACCAGCCGGGACTAAAGGGTGCCACGATACCAGCCGGGACTAAAGGGTGGTCCCCTAGTTTTTTCTTTTTATTTTCTTTTCAGTTCTGTTTTTAGTTTAATTTATTTATTTAATAGGTTTTCCAATGTGTATTCTTTGTTGTATATATATATATTAGCAGTATATGACAATAAGCTTATTGCTTGCATTTATAATTGAATTCTAGAACTATATATATAATTAATATATGCACATAAAATTACAAGCTATATAGAAGTTGTTCTCCAAATCTATTACTACACAAGTTGTACTCCAAAGTTAATACTCTAAACCTATTACAAGTTGTACTCCATCCAAAGATCTACAAGGCATACAAATGATCATCATTGTTTGGAATCAACTTCTCGTTGGTATTATGGTAGAACTCGTCGTTTGGATTTATGACTTGTTCCCGAAGAAATCGTGCTACTGTCTCTTATATTGCTTTCCTTTGGCCTTGTAGCATGACTTTTTGCTTCAACCAGTCAGTCTTCAATTTGAATTAAAAAAGATATTAGTTATATCTAGATTATCAATATTAAGTCAATATAAAATGAAAAGAGACATGTTACATACTTTGATGATTTTTTTAGGAATTATATTTGATTCTATCATCATGTACTCGCAAACGTAGTTACCCTGTTCTTGTCTCAAAATCCACTGTAGGATGTAAAGATTCATCTCGTAAAGATATGATATATGACATGATATAATAAAGACACACGTACATTGACAAAGGTAAACTTACTAGTAGTCGTGGCTTTATTGTAAGTGGCGCCTTACATTGAGTCATATGTTCCCGAGCAACGAAAGTTTCCCAAACCCTAATCCGGCCAATGAAACATTAATAGTTGGATCATTTAATTAGTGTACATATATACAAGTTTAGTCTACTTTAAGCATGCAAGCTAGGGATCAAAATTACCTTTGGATAATGTCTATCATATCTTAGTAATCTTGTTGTGGTTTGCTCAATGAGTCATAGATTAACACATTGCTATATAGAAGTAATGATGGTTCCAAATTCGAACAGAAATCCAATTGGCATCGCCTCTAGAAGCCTCCATGCACCAATTGTTGATTGCAAACATCTGCGTACCGAGTACATGTAAGTGATTGGGGTTCATTAGACTCCTGCCCGGTGCAAAATTTCTCCTCCATTCATCAACTACATCCGCTCGTGGAAACTCCAGCCCTATAGCAATATTGGCAATCGTTTGGTACGGGAGACCGCTGTCAATGAAATAATTTTCAAGTGAGTCCATCTCAGACAAAGTGGTCTCTCCAGATTTCCTCTGTACTCTGCCCATGTTTGAACAATACTGATTTGCCACAAATAACGGGGACAAAGTTCTTGATGTTTGCCCAAGCTGTGGAACACCCTTTCCCACTTTCTTCGTGCTTGATTGTTCTTTTGCTGACTTGATTAGAGAGCGTTCATAGTCTGATTTTCGCGGAGCCTTTCGGGCATGACACATCTTGATACCATGCCGTTCCAGCCTTTTCCTTAACTCCTGTGGGTTTAACAAGAGGTAAGGCTTCTCTAGGTTTCTCTTCGGTTGAGCCTTGGCTTTTGATTCCTCTAAAAAACTTTGCACATCTGCTTTCACCGAAATTTCTAACTCCTCATCAGTATTTTCATAAGCTAACTTCTTGGTAACTTCTTTTCCTGATGCAGGAGCCTTCTTTTTTTCGAGGTGGGGCCTTCGGTTCTGTGGCGGCGGGATTGCTTCTTAGGGCCTCGCTGTGGAGGCGTTGGGGCATTCTTTGCCGGTGGCGTTGGAGAACGCGGTGGAAACGGCGGGGAGTGTCGGTGTTGGAGCCCGCGGTGGAGGTTGTGGCGTTGGAGCCCGCTGTGGAGATCTTCGTGCAGGAGATGGGGTTGAAGCCATGTCCTCCAATGCATCGTCACCGCCCGCAGCACTATGATGCACTCGGAAATGATGAACTGGACTATAGTTCCTGCTATGCAAAACGACGAATGATGTGAGCATCCAATTAATATATATACATATAAGAAGTTAGTGTAAAAATTGTTTCTCATTCACGCGCACTACCTATGGTGAGGATCTTGATCAGTAGGAGGAGGTTGCGGTGGTGACACTCCAGGAATAATGATGAAGCGCTTGCGCCAGCAAAAAAATGCCTTCTCCACTTCACCTAAAGTCTTCTCCCCATCTCCCCCTTCGATTTCTAGTGCCACGCTGCCACAACCTGTCTCAACCCTATCCACCGAGACGCTAGCATATGCGACTGACACTGGTTAACCATGGATTCTTGGTGTTCTTGTGCGGTCGATAGGGTTTACAACACCGATAGCCACTTTTTTCGTGGCATTTTCATCTGGAATGTGTAGCTCACAAGTAGTAAAAGGTTCTGTGACGTCGTCCACGGGGAAGCGTAGCTTGGAGTCATCTTGAATGGTTGGTACTTCCATGGAGGCGCAGCTGCTTTTCAACTAACCTGGGGGGCTAATGTTCACTTGAGGTTGTTGTAATGATGTACCTTGCCCACTCGTCATTTGACTAAGTGTCGCTTGCACTTGCCTTTTGATTTCCTCCTGCATCCATTCTTCATGAGATTTCTCACGCTCTCGTGTTTCAAGAACATACTCCTCCAACTCTGCCTCCTCGTCCTTCTTTCTCTGGCGGCTTCTGTAACTTTCTCGATCCGCTTCGAAGGAATGCAGCCATGAAACCGCCCCAAAGCCTCTCGTACACCCACAGTGCTCAGGATTTTCCAACGCGTACGTGAGTTCATCCTTCTCTCTATTGGGCTTGAACTTGCCAGCCAACACCGCATTTCGTGCTTGAACTAGCCTCTGTGCTGCTCTGAAATTTCAGGGCCCCAATCAAGCTCCCTGTCATTAGAGTTTATGGTTCCCCCATGAGCATAGAACCAATTCCTGGAGTGTTCACTCCAATTCCTTCTTATTGTCTCCGGGACTACCCCTGGCAAACATCTCCTGTTCTTGTCTCTCCCACTTTGAAAGGGCAGTCCTATAGCCACTTGATCCCAAATGATGGTGGTATTTCTTCTGAGCTACATTCTGTTTGTTTACTCTGATATGAGCCAGGCTCTCTTGCGATCTTTTGTACTGTACCAATTCATCCCAATCGGGCCTTGTGATCTTTTGAAATTTGGCGTCTCGTTCTTCATCACAAACTTGTGGTATAATTTCTTCTTCCAGTCCTGAAAAAGTGTGGCCATCTTCTTCATTGTCCACTCCCGAATTTGCCTCTTCAACTCCTCATCGTTTGTGTCGAACGAGAAATGCTCTTCGATGTCTTGCTAGACTAGCTGCTTATCACGATTGGAGAGATAACTGATCTCGAGAGCACTTCGCTTCTCTTTTCATTCACGGGCACTTATCGGAATCCGATCTCTCACAAGGAACCCACAGTGAAAGACATATTTCTGTGCATGGGGTCCTAGTGGTTGGCCTGTAGCCATATCGAATTCGGAGATTACATAACGGCCCTTCAATGGCTTCTTCGACCCTCGTTTTGGTCTGCTCTGCCCTATCGCAGACGTCAATCCAGAGGGCTACATATAGGCCCACCATGGTCGCCAGATCTGGCCACCGGCGCCGCCCTTGAGGCCACCGGCGTCGCCAGATCTGGCCACCATCGAGAGAAGGGGAAGGGGAGTGGGAGGGGGCGGCCACCGGCGTCACCGAATCCGGCCACCGGCGAGAGAAGGGGAAGGGGAGCAGGAGGATGAGGCCCCTCGCGGCCAGACAGCGGAGGACGAGGGGGCCGCTGCCACCGCTGTGGAGGAGGGCGGGGCGCTCGCCGCCGACGCAAGGGAAGGGGAAGAGGAAGGGGGCGTCGCCGCCCTCCGGTGCTCGGGGCGCTCGCCGCCGAAGGAGGAAAGGGAGGCCAGTACCGGAAAGATTAAGTGGAGGGGGCGACACGTCTGGAGTCGGGCGGAAGGAGAGGCGTCGGTACCGGGAAGAGGAAGGGGTGAGGGATGCGAGCGAGAGTGCGAGACAGAGCCGCGCGACTGCGCCTGCAGAAGCCAAGCAGCGGCGGCTGGGATGGGATGGGGACCGGGGAGATAGGATTAGGGTTTGGCTCGTTTGGAAATAAATAGCGGGCCTTTGTCGGGCCATAAGGAATTGACGGGCCGTGTCGTGCCAGTCCACGAGCCTAGGGTGCGGCCCAGGCACGACCTTGTACCTCGGGCCGGGCCGGCCAGGGCCCAGTTGGCATCGGGCCGGGCCGTGCTTGGGCCGGGCCAAAATGTCGTGCTTCGTGCCGTCCTGTTGTGCCTCGGGCTGCATGGACATATATATATATATATCTGTGAGGTAAAATGGTAAACCAGAGCATCAGCGCCCGGGACAAGTGAACCTATTCCGGACCTGCCTCTAGTTTGGAGTGTTGATCACATCTGATTACACTTTGCTGCTGGACACTGATTTCAATTGCATATCCATGTTACTGTATTATTTATTTGTGTACATCAGTGCTAGTAGTTCAACTAACACTAGTAGTTCTCTAGAGCCTACATAATTCACATAATGGAACACACCCTATGTTTAGGCTCATTCTAAAACTCAGTTATCAGATTTCAACTTTTTTTTTTGTTTACAGCAAAATAATTTTATTTAACTAACATAAATGATGTCTATTTTTAACCTACAAATACAAGATTATTTTTTTAATTTTTTTTTGAAGTGCGTGCTTTAAAGACAAATATGTGCAAGTTGAATGTTGTTTATGTTGGATGACTTGAGTGTGAACCTACGGTGGTATATTCAGTCCTGGACCTATTTGAATTTGGTTTTGATTACACTCAGAACAAGGCCAAATGATATAGGGCCAGATTGGCTGAGCTTCATCTGATTCTTGATTCTCTATACAAGCTGATTCTCTGAGAGAAGTGATTCTATGGCTGAAAGTGATTCTCTTTAATTCTTTAGCATAAACTCTTAAAGTCAGCACAGAGAATCACTTCACAAAATCATGCGAAGCTACTTTTTTCAGCTCTCAGCCTCTTAGTTCATTTCAGAGAATCCCTTAACGGAATCACTAGAGAATCACTTCTTTCTAAAAAACTGTTTGACAGAGCTCTTACCGGATTAACAGAGAATCAGCTCTGGGCCAAACGGGGCCTTATTCTTCTTTACTCTACTGAGCCCAATTCTTCTCTCCCTCCGTGATATCAAATAAAGTTGCTACTCTAGATAAATGTACACATTGACCCAAACATTATGACACATATATTGTTTGTTCACCTATCTGTTTTATAAAAAATAATATACATACTCCCTCCATATAGAAAATAGATGTCGTTTAGGACAACTACACTATCTTCAAAGCATAATTTTGACCACTTATTTCTTTAAAAATATTTATTGTAAAGTGGTATATGTATATTTTTGACCCAAACATTATGACACATATATTGATTGTTCACCTATCTGTTCTATAGAAAATAATATACATACTCCCTCCATATAGAAAATAGATGTCGTTTAGGACAACTACACTATCTTCAAAGTATAACTTTGACCACTTGTTTCTTTGAAAACATTTGTTGTAAAGTGGTATATGTATATTTTTTATAAAAGTACTTTTCAAGACAATTTTTTTTTATGATTTTTACATCTCTAAACTCAACAATTTAAAAGTTATTCATGATTTATATTCCGAATGTTTGACTCAAACCTTGTCCAAAACGATATATATTTCATATATGAAGGGAGTATATAATATTATTTGATGAAGGAAATCAATATCTCTAGCACCAGAACAACTTCTTTTTTATCATTATTGTAGTAACTAAAACAACAATCTAGGGCCTATAGCCTATTCTTGAATTTAATATAAAATACGAGTATTGAATAAAACTTTTACAATAAATAGTAGAGTTTTAACTTAAGATGTTGACTAAAAAGTTTGAATAAGATCAAAATTTAAAGCCAAATCTAGCTATATTCATAACATAGACAACAACAATAGCTGATGTAAATAGCATTATTATTGCAACAAAATACACACTAAAGAAACATGCACTATCGGATTTCTCCTCTTTGTCGCCCTAAATGCACTCGACAAAGGCTTTATCGAGTGTCACACTCGACAAAAAGTACATGATGAAAAAATACTCGGCAAAGAGGTCTTTGTCGAGTGCCAAGATTACACTCGGCAAAGAAAAGCACTCGCAAATAAAAGTCTGAAAAAAGAAAACAAAATATTTAATCGGGGGAGGGGCCCATCGGATCCGTCTCCGTTGCGTCACAACATTTTTCACGCAAAACTTGCAATTAATGCGACCAGTGTAATTCAAACCCACGACCTCTCCCTCGCATATATCCCCCTGTACCACTGCATTACATTGACACTTGTGTCTATATTCTGTTTTCGTTCTCCACGTATTATACTAAATCGAGAGTAAATTGCTTGTTTAGGAAGTTTCTCCATCCGAGGTCGTTTACAAAATTTAAATTTTAAATTTAACAAATTTCAAATGTAATTTTTGTTCACAAGATTATTTTAAATTAAAAAGTTATCAACTACAAACTTTTATAACTTTTTGAGATCTACAACTTTCATCTTGGTTGTTTCTACATCTAAGGTATTTTTAAAAATTCAAATTTTAAATTTTTTAAATTCAAATACAGTTTTGCATGACAAGATGATTTCAAATTTAAATGTTAACTACAAAGTTTCATAACTTTTTGACATCTATAATTTTTATTTTAGTCATTTCTCCATCCGAGGAGTTTTGAAAAGTTTGAATTCTAAATTTTTCAAATTCGGACGCAGTTTTGCATGACAAGATAACTTCAAATCAAAAGGTTGATAACTTATCAAAATCTAAAAAGTTTATTTTGGTTGTTTGACCATTTATGCATCCAATATGGTGGTTCTAACATTAACTTGATGAAGAAATTTAACATTAAAGTTTATTTTGGTTGTGAACAAATTTATTATCAGTTTGTCAAATGAAGAAATCACCAAAACAAAAATTGTTCATCTTAATGAGTTAAACAACTTTGTAGTTGAAAACTTTTCCATTTAAATTAATTTACTGCTTGAAATATGATTTGAAAATTGGCTTTGCCGAGTATAAAAAAAACACTCGGCAAAGAAGCTTCTTTGCCAAGTACCCAAAAAACACTCAGCAATGAGCTCTTTACCGAGTGTTTTTTCCTGTTCCCGAGTGTTTTTTTTTACCAAGTGTTTGCTATTTGACACTCGACAAAGAGGTTCTTTGCCGAGTCAAAAAACAGTTGCCAAAGAGCTAGACACTCAACAAAGGAGGATTGTCCGGTAGTGATGGTAGTGCGCGATGCAAAGGTGGGAATATTAGTTGCGACTACAAATGTAAAGGAGGAAACAATCTGACAAGCACAGGGCCTATGGGTATCCTCACAAATTATGGCCATAACCAGCACCCAATATAGGCCGATCGAACTAGCTGACAGTGGAAGTGAGGCCCAGGTGCCTTATCCACTTGGAACATATAAGGCACAGATAGGCATGATAAAAAAATCGGCTCAAATCTTATTGTAACCTAGTATATATAGGAAACAAAGTCACTAATTATCATGAGGTTGTTTTAATAACTCGTATGACGACATGGCTGTACACAGAGTAGAAAATGGGTTAGGATATATATATAGCCTGAATGGCTGAATGCATGGAGCCAAGAGGAAGAGATGCATATATCAAGGACCCAGTACACATCATATCGGGCTGTGGTATGGGTCTGCACCGTACCAGGAGGATTTCTCCATGGTGCCTACGCTGAGCTGCGCGCCTTGGAGCTACGCTCGGCCAATTTCTTCGTCACAAACCCATTGGTTCGGACAAGACCATCAGTGGGTGAATATATAACTACTCAAACTGCTCCTGTGCGCCATCACACGTTCATGTGATGTCATTATATTGATGCCCCACGACTCACAATCACGTAAGTGGATGTGTGTGATAGATACAAGATAATAAACATTTGTTGGGTATCCATGGCATTTATTTACAGTCTGCACTACTACAGAAATAGGTCTTTAGCCCCGGTTGGGAAGGGGCTTTAGCCCCGGTTTCCCAACCGGGACTACCAATCCGGGACTAAAGGCTCCCACCTTTAGCCCCGGTTGCTCCGAACCGAGGCTAAAGGCTTCCACGAGAAAAAATAAATTTGCGTTTGTGAGCTTCGAACTCAACACCTCTCGCCTCAGGCACGCTTACCAACTGAGCTACACAACCCACGTGATGTAGTTCTGGATGTTTTCCTTTTGAATCCACTCGGGAAGGGCCTTTAGCCCCGGTTGGTAACACCAACCGGGGCTAAAAGGACTTTTAATCCCGGTTGGTAACACCACCGGTTGGTATTACCAACCACGACTAAAGGTTGGGGGACTTTTAGTCCGGGTTGGTAATACCAACTGAGACTAAAGGTGAACCTTTAGTCCCGGTTGGTTTTACCCACCGGGACTAAAAGTCTTTAGTCCCGGACTCAATTTGTTACCAAGACTATAGCTCAATTGATAGATCGGCCTATGACCCTGTTCTGTAGTAGTGCTGTGTGGCACTAAATAACTGAATGACATGTGAAGAATATAACTGCCCCTAGATTTGAAATCACGGCTTATATAAGTTCATACCAAACATAAGACACGCGTACATTTTGAAAAACTTTGTGATGTATATATAAGAGCACTTGATCTCCATACCTCAAAGCATCGATATGAAACAGAGAAATTGTTAGTTCCATCAAACAAGCTGATCATAATGTATTGATGCATGATCTATCACGCCAAGTTTGGATCATTTGGCGGGAATGGGATGCAGCGGAACATTTGGTGGCACGACCTGGATGTTGTGTCTAAAAAAAGAATGACCTGGATGTTGTATCATTGGCGTGACAAATAAGCAAATTTGTTTCATCTCTGCTCCCATGGAAACCAAGTGCTTCCTCGCGTTGGCTCCAGAGATGCGCAAAGTTTTGGTGTCCTATACATAGATGAGCACTTCTGATTGTGCCTAAGAAAGTGGGTACTCGACTTACGCATGATATCCGCTGTTTTGGGACCAAATAAAGCAGAGAATTAATATGACCTGCGAGCTAAACCAGAGAATTAGCAGGACAGGTATTGCAGATTTGCCTCTAGTTTGGAGTGTAACAAGTTCTAATAACTATTTGTTGCTGGACATGTACTGATTTCAATTGGGTAATATGTATGTTCATTAACGTTGGAAGGTATGGAACATCTGTTAAGTCACACGCCTTGCTCTACCCTACGGACAAGGATAGACATCATTACAAGTTCAATAGCATACATGGGTTAACAGAATGTACCAACAGCCTATGTTTATCCCAGCAGTTATTTGTTAAAGACCAGTGCCTGATTTTTAACAGAATGTAATGTAACAACAGCCTATGTTTAAGCGACAACCACCCGTTCGTCAAGAACACAATGGTCCTCAGATGCAACACCGGGGACCCAGCCATGGGCAGCGCCAACACGCCGAAGCGTGGAGCTATACTGGACGGTACTCCCTCTGTACTGGTATTAGAAGTCGTTTATGACATGATTACGCTTACCAAGAACCAAAGATCGAGTGATTAATTAGGAGGGAGTTTTCCTTCTTTACCCTTATTAAATAGGGTTGCGGGTGTCTCTTATATATACATCAATTCCTCATAGTCCGATTGGTAAGCCTCTCGTGTCCCAAGATTGAAGTCCAACGTTCGACTCCCCTTGGCTACACTATTTTGGACGCCACAACGACTTCTTTTAGTTGTTTCTCATCTCTCTCTTGAACGACTTCTAATACCAGTATGGAGGGAGTACGCTGCAAGGTGGCGAAGGCCAAGGCAGACGACCAGGTGAACATCAATAGGGCCCACACCGCAGACCTACTGTTCATAAACCCAGGCAAGCAGACCATACCACTGTCAACAATGAGGTCAGGTACTAATGGGCGCGTCGAGGGGGTGGACGATGATAACCCACAGCGCTGCGCCAGCTACTACACCGAGCAGCAAGTGCGGGGGACATCCTATGACTGACCAGAGAATTTGGGCAATGAGAGGCTGTATGCGGAGCAGGGCACGAGGGAGGGGATAGCTTGGGTGCCTGGAGCAGACATTGTGTTGTGAAACACGGTAGGATTCCACCACATTACGTGCAAGGAGGACTTCCCGGTGATTGCCATGCTAAGTGGTGCCTTTGAGCTACGCCTGACCAACTTCTTCAACGGGAATCTATAGATTCGGTCTAGACCACTGTGTGATTACAACTGCCCAAACTGTTTATTTTGTGCAGCATCACGTCCATGTGATGTGATGTCATGGAAGATGGATGCCACACAGGCATCAATATGTTGTTTGTGTTGCTGCTGGTTGGTGGCCACTCTATGCAACGCGGATGCATGTAGTTTATACAGACGAAAGACAATAAGAGGGTGTTTGGTTCCCACCTTTACAAAGACGCATGGTACTAGGAGTGATTCTAGTCATCTGATTTTCGTTGCCTAGGGCTGCGAAGGGCCTGGTTGCCTTCATCTGGCGGACTACTTTACTTAAGATGGTACAGTCCAAACAACCCCTAAATATCTTCATGCATGGGATCCATTCATGGTATTTATTTACCGACTTTATGACACTCAATAATTGAATGGCATGTGAAATACATCACACCTCTCGTTTTAAAATCGCTGCTTACATATGTTATAAAAACTCAGTAATTGAATGACATGTGAAATGTGTAACACTTGTGGCTACAATGTCACATACCACAAACACATACAGTGCAGAAAACTTCAACTATATATATATATATATATATATATATATATATATATATATATGAGCATTTCACCCATGCTCAACCATCTATATGAGGTACACAGACATCCTACTTCTCAATCATGTGGGTTATACAAACAGATGATATATATTATCCCACTATATATAATACACCCTAGCATGGTGCTTTCATGAGTTGATTCTTTATGCCATACAGCACTCAGTTCCATCACACATTGATATATTGATGATGATCATGTCAAGTATGGATCATATGTGGTGGGAGTGGGATGCATCGTCACAATATTAGTTTTGTATAATCAACGTGGCATAGTGACCACCGGTATGTGCTTCCTCACGGTATCAGATAGAGCTAGCACCAAGTTTTGGTGTCCCAGGACATCAGCTACTTCGAAAGCCAAAGGAGAGATTCTGACCAGTGCGGTAAACCAGAGCACTAGCAGGGCACTTATACGTATTATTCAAGTTTTGTCCCTAGTTTGTAGCGTCACAACTCTGATAACATTTTGTTGATGGACGCTGAATTGAATTGCACATCAAAGTTATTATTTTTGTTTAGGTTGAATGATCATGTAACTCCTACAGAATAGACCTTCACTGCCATATCCTTACAAACTGACAGTGATAGTACTACCGGTTTGTGGCATGAGCCGACACTGAAAGCACGCCACCCGGTAGTGATATTGGGGCCATCACTATCAATATTGATCCTTGCATTTATTTACAATCTTTATGAAAATAATATAATGGAACGACATGTGAAATACATATGTCTCTAGATTTAAAATCACTACTTACATAAGTTCATAAAACTCACAAATATAATGGAATGACATGTGAAATGCATAAAACTTATGCCATGAAATCATTGATTGTATATGATCATTTCGTACATCACATTTCTCATAATCATAAGAAAGTATTGATAATTTAGTTCTACAAATTGGCATAGCTCGGTTGCAGGTCACCTCTGCTGTGACACACACTTGATGTGGACAGCAATGCCACCACGCTCCATCGAGAAAACAACGTGGTCTAGCCTTCAAAATGATGCTTGAGCCAGCATAGCAGATCAGTGATCTTCTGCCGTTGCCGCCACCGTCAATGCAAGTCTACAGTCACAAAATTGTTACTACTTACACGGTATTCGAATTCATGTCAACCTAGAGCTAGCATAGCAGATCAGGGATCCTCCACCGCTGCCGCCGCCGTCAATGCAAGTCTACGGTCACAAAATTGTTACCACTTACAGGGGATTCCAACTCATTTCAACCTGTAGGGCATCCACAGAGAATAGAATCCTATATGATGACTCCAACAAAAAGATATCATCACACCAGTCATCTAGTGAAATGGTAACGACATTCTATTTCTTGGTCTGATCACGGGTTTGATTCATAGGCACCATACTTTTTTTGGATATATACCTCCATGGGACCCATGGTAAAAGTGACGCGCAAGCCACCAAGGACCATAGATCAAACTGCAACAGGGAGAAATTTTTTTATGTGGACCATCCCTACCATGTAAAAGGGACACACAAGTCAACAGGTCCCACCGGTAGATTGAAAAATGACCACGAGAGACTAATGATGAAGTGCTAGTGTCACAGATGAGTAATTGCACGTCCACATATATACATTAGACAGAGAAATGGTCCCCACAGGACCGTGTGGAGAATTAAGACAAAGGGACATTTGTTACAATTGTAAAATTGTTCGTCATGAATGTTACAGGTACCAAAGGTACATGTCGGATGGAGAAAAGTCAGTGCAGAGATTTATGATGAAATGTCGTTCATTACAGTTCGAAAATCATTCGTCATAGATAGGTACATAGTTTAATGACGGACGGCTGGTCATCATAATTCTAAAACAGATTGTCACATGTAAAATTTTTGTGACGATGCTTGATCCTATCACAAGTCATAACGTTTAGAGGACCATCACTGATGGTCCATGGCGAAACAAAAAACTTCACCATAGAATGTTATCTTCTACGACAATTTTTGATTCGTCATTAGGATTTTCGTCATAGATGTTCACATTTTTACTAGTGCCACAACACAAGACACATACAATACAAAATACTTCGTCTATATATATATTGGGTCATTGTACCCATATACTTGAAACCATCTATATGAGGAGATCTCACTTCTCATTCCTGTTGCTTATCTAAAGAGCCCACCGTAGCTAGGTGCATTTTGTGAGCTGGATTGATTGTCTATGCTACACACAGAACTCAGTTCCATCAATAAGCTGATCATCATGCATTGATATTGATGATCACGCCATGTTTGGATCATATGGTGGGACTAGGATGCATTGGGGTATTATGTGGCCTCTACTATGACTGATGTGTTGTATTATGAGGGCAAATTCTGTCTCATATGTGCTCCCATTGCAACCTAGTGCTTCCTCACAACGTTAGAGAGAGTGAGCCAAGGATGCACATGGTTGGTGTCACTACAGAGTTCTAGAGATGCACAACCTAGTGCTTCCACTGATTGTGCTTCTGATTGTGCCTAAGAGCAACCACAATGTACTCAAAACCAATCCATAAGGAAATAAAATATAGACTATCAGGTAGACCACACATTGTGAAACTAGTCCATAAACACTCCATAAACAACAGGCACCCCTATCACTATGGATAGCCCATATGACAATAAAAAATATTATATGTACTATATATGTGACATTCACCAATAAACAAAAAATGACCATTGCATTCTGAAGGTAGCCGTTGGGATGATGGGCATTGGCCTACCTTCTTTGCTTCTATACTTCACTGCCTACAAAAACTAAAGCTTCGTGCTTCACATTATCCATACTTTGAGCCTGAGATTTTGAACTCTACAACACAAGAATGGAACCCCCACACATAAACTTTTCAAGCCTCCTGAATCAAGGCTCCCCAACCCAATACCCAGATAGTAGTGGCCAAATTTCACCACCTACACCCCAATCCCAGTTACCTTTGGAACATCAAATTTTCTACAAAACTTCAATCCATTTGGTCCTCTAGGAATCCACCCACCATATGGCCACTCTCCTCCCACATTCCAAGGTGTTCAACAACAAAGGAGTTGGCTACAAGGTCCTCCACCTAACTTTCAAGGATTTCATCTCTACGAAAGTTTAGGTGCATCTGTAGGCAATAGGCCTCCAGCAGTCTTTCAATTTGGTCATTTGGGCGGAGTTGCAGCCAACACTTCTTCCCATGGATCTGAGACTAGTTCTCCATGCTCTGCACAACAAGAGAAGCAATCAGTCAACAATGAAGATTCAAGTGCTAGCAGTGAAGAAGAAGAACCAAAGAGGCATCAACGCATCAATTAGAGTGAAGAAGAAAATGGTAGGCTATTCGATGCATGGACAAAACAATCCACTGATCCCGTAATCAGCATCGACAGGAAATCTGAGTACTATTGGAAAGCTGTAGCTGCTGAGTTCAACGACAATGCACCAAAAAATAGCCACAAGAGGTCAATCAAACAATTGAAGAAACATTGGGGTGATGTCAAGAGGGATATCACAAAGTTCAGTGGGGCTTATGCTCGAGCTATGAGTGCACGCAGCAATGGGCAATCTGATGACATGGTCCTGAAAACAGCCCATGAGATGTTCAAAGGAGGCAGCAAGGGTCGGTATTTCATATATGAGTACCTATGGAAAGTGGCCCAGGAGATGCCCAAATGGCGCAGAATCATCCAAGAAGAGAGCACATCAAAAAGGACCAAGCTATCTAACTCAGGAGCATACACTTCTTCATCCAACCAAGACACAGAGGGGGAAACCATGAGTAGAGAGGTACGTCCTGAGGGGCAGAAGAAAGCGAAGGCAAGGCTGAAAGGGGCAGGAAAATCTGTTGCACCATCTCCTTTGAGCAACCAACCAAGTCAGAATATGGTCATGTATCATGAAGCTATGTCAATGAAAGCAAAAAGTGCAAGAGCTAAAATGTACAAGATCTATTACAAATTATTGGCAATAGATACCTCAAACTTCAATGAAAAAGAAAAATGAGGCATGACAACATAATGGACCAGATAGCAAAAGACTTGGCTGAGTAGAAAGACAACAAGAAATGCATGTATCCCTAATATTTAGTGTAATTGTTGCTTTCAAGTTAATTAGTTTATGTATTAGGTTGCATGGTTGTACCCCTAGTATTTAGTGTACTAGCTATTTTTTTCTTAGTGTTGGCAGTGTATTTGTAAGCAAACTGGGTTTGTACCCCATTATTAATGAAACCAGCAGATAGGTGTTGAGAAAAAGTTCTTGCTGTTGTGGTATGGACAAAGCAAATATAGTTGTTGAGAAAAAGACAAACAAAAATATAGCTATTGAGGTAGATGGCGGTTGAGAAAAGAACAAAAGATAGTAGATGACTGTTGAGAAAAGAACAAAAAATATAGCTGTTGCATACACGAGGGCAACAGCTACAAATATGACCACCACAGTACCACACCACTCCACTCCCTCATTCACTCTCCATTCCACAGCCACTGCCTGGTTCACTCAAGAAACCATTTCCTTGTTCACTGGACTCTGGGCCATCATACGTCACCCAGCTAGACTCTGGGAACGGGAAGAGCCAGCCAATATTATGTATGCATGTATTATTTTGCATAACATGATAATAGAGGATGAGAGAGACATCTATGACGACACACCAGATGATAACACATATGAGCAAGCAGAATCATCTCCAAATTTGATCCGGCTTGCACATGGACCAATCTATGGATTCTATGGATTCACAGATGTGCTGGACAAAGACATGGAAATTCACGATCGATCAACTCACATGCGTCTTAAGGAAGATTTGATAGAGCACATATGGCAAAAATTTAGTACACAGCATGAAGCAGACTAAGAGTAGAGTCTCATCCATATAATTTTACAATATTGTCTCGATTATGCCTTATCCAATTATAATTTAGGATTGTGTGTTTCCCTTCAAATGCTTTTTAAATGTATCTAAAATAAGGCAAGTATGCTCGTATCTAAAATAAGGCAATTATTGTGCTTTCTTCCTTGCATTGTTCTCAGTTTCTAGCAAAAAATAAAATAAAAATATCTGGATCCAACTAGTCCGTGCAAACGAACTATATAATCAAGTAGAGATTGGAGATAGTGATACCTGTTGAGCGGAGGCTTCTGCCCGTTGATGCACTACCTGGCTGTGAGGTGGCCTTCGACGCACGAGATTACCAGTCGTCCGCTCGCCATGGGAGTTCGTCGCGCCGACCGTCCACGCACCACGGGAGGTCGCCTCGCCGGCCATCCGCGAGGTGGCTGCGCCCCAGGTCGCCAGCAGCGTATGCGAAGGGGTCGCGTCCATCGTGGGTCGTCCGCGAGGTCGCCGCGCCCCAGGTCGTCAGGCGCCCGTGAGCTCGCCGGGCAAACCCACCCGATCTGACTTTGTAGGTTGCATCAGGGCAGGGAAGCTGTAGATCCTAGTTGATGTAGTACTTGAGGAGCTAGACATAAAAGGGCATGGCCAGATTTGGTGGACGGGGGGAGATCGGGAACGAGATGACGGAGGCAGCGGCGGACGTCCAGCAACCCACGCGGAACGAGAGGTTGGGGACGAAGATTTTTATTCCATCCTGTGGGACCTACTCCTACGGCTGGGTTGAGGCGTATACATTGCGGCGTTTAAAATAAAAAGTGCCACCTGCTGTGGGGCCAGTCCTATGGACTTGTTCACCCCTATACATTGTTGTTGCTCTCGACCGACGCATCACACGTCTGCTGCTGGTTCGCCAGTTGCGGCTACATAAAATCTGACCTGTGAGCTAAAACAGAGGACCAGCAGGACACGTATTGCAGACCTGCCTGTGGCCTGGAACCTAATAACTTCTGATAATATATGTATTCATCAATATACGTATATACCGTTGCTTGGCACATTTCTTGATGCTTATTACAAACCAAGACATCTCCATATGTGTTAGCATCGTACGGTGACACAATGTGCACGGAACCTTCTCAATTTTTTATCATAGCCTCCACATATGATATCATGACATCTCAACAAGTTTCGTGATTTTTGGACTTCATTTGTATTTTATAAAATTTAAAAATAATTTGCCCATAAGTTCATGGTCATGTTTCATGAATATGTTCGAAATTTTGGTTGTGTTCATGGATACAACCTCACATTACACTCAATAACATGAATATTATTTTTTTCATTCATTAAATCCATTATATTCGAAACACCCACTACTGGAGAACGGGCCTTTAGCCCCAGTCGAAAATGGCCTTTAGCCCCGGGCATGGAGCCGGGGCTAAGGAATCGGGACTAAAGGCCCGACCTTTAGCCCCGGTTCCCGGCCCCGGGGCTAAAGGGGGACCTTTAGCCCCGGTTGGTAATACCAACCGGGACTAAAGAGGGGACCTTTAGCTCCGGTTGGTAATACCAACCGGGACTAAAGAGGCCGGTCTTTAGTCCCGGTTGGTATTACCAACCGGGGCTAAAGACCTTTTTTTCTTTTTTCTTTTTCTTTTCTTTTTTCTTTTCAATTGGCTATTGTTTTCAGTTTTTCAATTACATTAGGTTTTCTAATACGTTTTCTTCGATGCTAATATATTACATTAGGATTTCTAATACGTATTCTTCGCTGCTAATGTATGTATCCACATATATATACACATAAAATTTATAATTACACACATAAAATATGAAACTATATATATATGGGCTAGCTATACATATTATGTGTATAATATTTTTATGCACATAAAATTTACAGCATTATCCATGCATCCTTGGTATTTACAACATAAATATTGACCGACACTTAAATGTCATACAAATGGTCGTCTTGGTTTGGTTTCAATATTGGTTCTTCCGGGTTATAGTAGAACTCGGTGCCGGCTTTGAGGACATGGTCATTAAGAACTCCTGCGATTGTCTCTTGAATTCCTTTCAGGCGCACCATGTCCAACACCTGGTTCTTCAACCATAGCTCCTTCTGTCTCTCTAGAGGAGTTCTTTTGGCATACACCGAGAGAAACTCGCAAACGTAGTACCCACACAAATTGTTCCCTGGTGGTTGCCGTAGAACCCACTGCACAATGTCAAAAGATATTACTCTCATCATCTCGCGCGTGTGATGAAAGCATGCTACAGTGGTAAAGACGCGGGGAGATAGTACTACTTACTTGCAATTGGATAGGACGAGGAAGTGTCGCCTTCAAATCCGGACGGTGTTTCGGAACGAACCAAGCCCAAACCTTGCACAATATAATATTGGATCATAATTAACTATTGCAGATTTAAAGTGTAGAAATCAATATTTAGAGATCGAAAGTTACCCCTGGATAATGTCTATGATATCTTGATAATCTCCCAGTGGTTTTCTCAACGAGTCATAGATTATCAATTGACTTTCGGAGAGATCGAAGACGATCAATATCCAGTGATAGCTGCATTAATTTGCTTATATAGTCAACATATATCATAGAAATTGAGTAAGTAAAAATAAATATGCACATGATAACAACACCCACCTAAAGTTGTATGGGAAGAGTATATATCTTTTGTTCTTTTGGTTCACCAAGAACCTTCAGAGATTCCTCCCTGTTTCATTTCTCCATATATCATAGGCGGGATCTTTCTTTGGGACCGAGAATACGATATATGGATCAATGAAACCAACCTCCTTGTCATTTCTATGTGCGAGGTCTCTCATCATGTTTCTGCATATGTATATAGGCACGCTAGCTAGTGTTAGCATAATTACATTTACATATACATATGCTAGAGTGAGATAATTAAAACGAAGGATCACTTACAAACAGAAGAGGCTGACTAGAGATTTGTCTAGAGCATCCAGGTGGCATAGCTGGTGTAACTCATTGAATTGGATAAGTATAATGTCATCACCACGGAAGTAATGATGGTCTCTAATTCTGACGCATATCCAATCATCCGCTTTTTTGGTACACGCTGCCATGTACCACTGGTTTAACAAGTACATTTGAGTGCCAAGTTCTGTGAGGGCCATAGGGTTGTATAGACTCTGGCCATATACATAATTCTTCTTCCACTGATCAACTTGCAGAGTAGTTTCAATGGGTGCTTCACCGAGCATTTGTGACAAGGTTAGACCAGTTTCTGCGAAAAATATAGTTCAAGCTTGTATTTTCCACAAAAAATTAGTTAAACTAAATAAATTAAAGAAATATAACAAAATGCTAGACATATATGCTAAATTTGAACATATAGTATCAGGTACTGAGGACAGCAGAAAAAGTTTCGAGGAAAAAAGAAAAAAAATAATTTTTTTTTGCTGAGTCACTACGGGAAAACCAATCTTTGCCGAGTGTCTGGGGCTTTGCCGAGTGCCAAATTTCGGGCACTGGGCAAAGAGCCTCTTTGCCAAGTGTCGGCCACGTGGCACTCGGCAAAACGCAAACACAAGGCAAAGGAAGAAAGGCACTAGGCAAAGAGTCCCTCTTTGCCGAGTGCCAGCCACGTGGCACTCGGCAAAGTATGTGGCCCCGAACTGTGCCACGTGGTCGGGTCTTTGCCGAGTGCCAGCCTGGCGGCCCAGCCACGTGGCACTCGGCAAAGCATGTGGCCCCGAGCTGCGCCACGTGGTCGGGTCTTTGCCGAGTGCCCTCTTCGCCGAGTGCCAGCCACGTGGCACTCGGCAAAGAGCTCTTTGTCTAGTGTTTTTTTGACACTCGGCAAAGTCAGTTTTTAAATTACATTTTGAAGCAGTAAATTAATCCAAATGAAAAAAATTTTAACTACAAAGTTGGTTAACTTATCAAGATGAACAATTTTTGTTTTAGTGATTTCTTTATTTGACAAACTTAAAATAAATTCGTTCACAAATCTTATATATCTCTCCGGTAGTTTATAAAACTACAGGAGTGATATATAATGTTTGTGAATAATATTAGAACCACAATGTCGGATGCACAAATGGTCAAACAACCAAAATAAACTTTGTAGATCTTGACAAGTTATGAAATTTTGTAGTTGATAACTTTTTAATTTGAAGACATCTAGTTATGCAAAACTGCGTTCAAATTTGAAAAATTTAAAATTTGAATTTTTTAAAATACCTCGGATGGAGAAACGACCAGAATGAAAGTGGTAGACCTCAAAAAGTTATGAAACTTTGGTGTTGACAACTTTTTAATTTGAAATCATCTTGTCAACGAAAACTACGTTTCAAATTGTCAAATTTGAAATTCAAATTTTTATAAACGACCTCTGTTGGAAGCACTCCTTCCCAACCTCCGCTGCAGAGCAGGGGTTCGGGACGAGGGTGAACAAGTGTCAAACGTACGCGAAGAAACTAACAAAGGTGCACGCAAGCGAAGGTGCAAGCGAAGGTGTAAGGAAATAAATTGGTTGGAGTATTCTTCTCTCACCCAAAAAAAATCTCTCCTCAAGAACTGTTCAACCCTTGGTATTTATAGGGAATACCAAGCGACACCGGCCAAATTACGAAAGGGTACAGAAAAGATTCCTCGACACTGTACAGGGAAAGGGTAGAACCGTACAAACACGGGCAGAGTGGAAAACCCTAGTCTGCCTTCCTCCTGCCCGCGCCGCCATCCGGTCTTGCTCGCCTTTGTGGGAAAATGAGGGCCAGACCCTCGGCCCCACTTGTCGCGAGGTCCGCACCTGCTCGCCATTCGCCGAGCTTGACGTCTCCTGCGAAGGAAACTCGGAACGTGCGAGGGTCACCTTTCTGTGTTCTCGGCGTGCCTTTACCTGCAAGAGACATAATGAACTCCAAGAGTCGAGACCGTATTCGAAGGTTAGGAAAAAAACCGACCCGAAGGGTCCAACGAATGGGAAAAAGGAAAGTTTCTGAGGGCGTGCTTGGGTCATTTTTTGGGCCAGCCTGCGTGGTGCCACTGCCGAGGGTCCCTTCCCCCAACAGTAGCCCCTCATTGCCTTGGATCTAAAGAACAGTATTTAGGCCCAAGCAGCGCTCTTTGATAGTAAACGTAACGAGACCCTTGGCAGCGACGCCCGCGGCTGCTTTGGGCCGGGCCGTTGCATACTTGTTTGCACTGTTTAGGTCCGTTTCGTTTTTTGCGCCGTGGATTTCGGTTGTCGTGCCGGTTTTGTCGGGTGGGGCGATTCGTCTCCCGGCCTATAAATAGATGGGGTTGGTGGGGGGCTTGGAGTTGTGCCCTCCTTTTGCTATAGCCATCCTGCTGCTGCGCAAACTTTTTTGCGAAGGTTGTTTTTTTCTAGTTGCGAAGGTTGTGTGTATTGTGTTCTGCGAGGGTTTTAGTTTGGAGAGATGGCTAGGTCCAAGCAAACCGCTCGTGTTGCTTCTCCCTCCGCTGCGGATGAGGGGATGACTTTTGAGTTTGGTCTTAGCCGAGTCTGCAGTTCAGAGTTGGCAGCTTATGTGAAGCGTGGTTGGATCGAGGATGGAAAGGCGAGGACTAGTGCTGGAGAGACTATTCCGAAGCCGGACGCTGATGAGGTTGTTGTGTTTGAAGAGTTCTTTGTTGCTGGTCTGTGCTTCCCTGCTACTTCTTTTGTGACCTCGGTTTTACAGAGGTTTAACCTGAAGTTCCATCAGCTGACGCCTTCGTGCTTTACGAAGATGTCAGTATATGTCTGGGCATGCCGCTCCCAGGGCATTGTCCCTCACGTCGAGGGTTTTATTCGCACTCATCATGTGCATATGCAGCCTCGAAAGATTGTTGATGGCGAAGGTAACACCAGCCTCGGTCAGTTCGTGGTGTATACCTTTTGCCATCGCGCCGGATCGGAGTTGCCGATGCAGGCCCAGAAGAACAAGTGGACCAGCGGATGGAAAGAGTTCTGGTTCTACTACAAGCTTAGTGATAATGCCGAGCTTTGTGGCGTGCTTCTGCAACTCGGTGACGTAAGCGCCGAAGCTAAGATGAGCACCGAGGTGCATGCTGCTGTTGACTGTCTGAGGGTTGTTGCGCGCTCTCAGTGTGCTCGCGCTTTAGTCGAGGAGTACTGCTGTGCCAAGGTTTGGCCCCTTAACCGGAAACAGGTGTGGTTTGCAGTTGAGAGTGACCCCAAGTACGAGGGTAGAGGTTTGAAGAAACCGAAGGTGGAGCTAAACAGGGTTTGGGAAAATGTTCTCAGGAAATTTCCAAGGCGTGAGGATGGAGTTGAAGCCATCTACAAGCGTGTTCAGCAGAGGGCGGAGGAACTTGTTGGAAAGCTGTCCACATTGGAAGTTAAGGCTATCCACAGCTCGATAGGTAGCGGAGGTCGAGTTAACAGGTTATTCGACATTCTTGAGATCCAGTATGCTGACTGGCCCGCTCCTTCGAGCGAGGATGCGCCAAAGAAAAGGAAACGTGCTGCTACAGAGGAGAAAGAGATTGTTTCGCGGCCGAAGAGGGGTCGTGGTCGTGGCCGCGGTGGCGCCGGCAGCCGGGTGAAGGCGCTTGCGACGAAAGTCACTGTTGGTTTGGGTACTGCTGGTACTTCCTCTTCGTCAGCCATTGTTTCAAGCGGCCAAGGTGTTGGTAGGGCTGGTGGACGGGTGCCCCGCATCGGTGGGATTAGTGCTTTGCTCCAGATTTCGGACGACGAAGGTGTCTCTAATGATGACGAGAAGGAGGAGGAGAAGGAGGCTGGAAAGGAAACAGACACTAAAGATGACTCATCCGATGAGATTAGCGACACCTCCAGTGGCGAAGGTGACTCTGATGAGGATGTGTCCATCGAGGATGATCGCGAGAAAGGGATTGCCTCATCTAGCGTTGACGCTGCAACTGCTCGAAGTATCGATGATGTCATTCGAGACTTCGAGCCTGAGAGTCCCCCGCGAGGGTTGATTCCAGAGTTTGCGGGGTCACATGTCTGGGTCGACGGGTTCGAGTTTGCTAGAGATCTTGAATCGGAATGGACTCCTAGAAAAAGGCCCTATGGCGAGGCTAGCCGATCTAGCCTTCCTTATTTCGCTAAGAAAATTAGAGTCTGTGATCCGGCGACAGAGCTTTTCACGAGTCCGGACCTTCGAGAGTATCACCTGCAGTGTGCTCCGGAGGAAAGGCGTTTTCTTGGTCGAGTGTTTAGTCGTATTTGTGTGCCGGAAGCGGAGCTTCGACTGGCCAACGAGCCCTTGGACAACCTTCATGATGACATCGATGTCAAGGTGGCTGAGTTGATGCTCCTAAACCGCTCGGCGTGCCGGAGGGCGAGTTATAATCTTCACCAATTGAATGACCGGTTGGTTGAAGTTGAGAAGGATAACAAGGACCTTCACCGAATTTTGGAGAATAAAGAAATTGAACTTAAGGCTGCTTTGGAGAAGGTTAAGAAATCCCGAGAGGAGGCGCAGGAGGTTGCAAATAGTAATGATGAACTCTTGGCGGCTTGCCGTCAGAAAGATAAAGATTTGTCAACAGCGAACAATCGCATAAGTGAGCTGTCGTCGGAGGTAGCTTGGCAGTCGGAGGCGTGGCAGAGGAGTATGGGGAAAATTAAGAGCAAACTTGATATCTGCTTGACCCAAGCCGGAGGTTCTGCCGGGGAACCGATGCCTGCTGCCAATGCAGAGGCCTTCGAAGGTTGGTTGTGTAATGAGCTTGATGTCTTTAGCTCATTGGTTGGTAATGCGGCCGACTTTGGTGGCTATGCCAGAGCTTTGGCGATGGCCAGTACACTACGTCAAGCAGATTGCGAGCACCTTCGCAAGATCAGAAAGCCTAATCATATCTTCCCGACAGTTGACGAAGTGCGCCAAATGAAGATTGTTGACGCTGAGGTTCAGAACTGTGCGATGTGATTGCTTCGCAAGTTCTGGATTGCTGGAGCTGGCCGTACTCTTGCTTTCGAAGAAGCTGCCGAGGCTACTCGTCAGGTCTATGGTATTGGAAAAAAATTGGTTTTGGGTTTGTTTCTGTGATGAAGGGGTTAGTATTAATTTTTGAGGACTCGCCCTTATTTTTCCTTGCAGGCTCGGAAGGACGCGATGCCTTCGCCGCCTGCGACTGACGACGCTGCTGGTTGCTCTGAACCCGCTCCTGCGCCTAGTTCTGCGGAGGTTCCATCCGTCGAGGTTGTACCCTCGGCTGATGACGCTCCGATCACTGGAGAAGCTAACGTTGAAGAGGCGGCGACGGTCGAAGCGCCTGCTGAGAGTTTGGATGCTACGACCGGCGAGGGTTTGGAAGCTGCAGCCATTGAGCTTAGAGCGGATGAGCAAGGGGGAGCCGAGCAGGTGTGAAAAACTGAGGATAACTCGACAGAGTTGGTCATTTTGTAATATGTTGGGTGGTGGGAAATGACTTGATGTCACTGAGATACTCTTTTAATGTTGTGAAAATGCAGGTTCCTGATGGAACCGTGCTAGAAGTATTTGATGTGATGCCACTGACGCTAAATTATCAAGACGTTTTTATTACTGGTGAAACATGGGCTCGAGCTAAGTTTAAGCATCCTTCGCTGTCTTTTGAGCGTTTTTGGTGGTCGAAGGTGTGAAGGTTCGATTTGAAGAATAGTCGATCAAGCCGCTTTTGGCGTGATGCGGATTATACTGATCGGCAGGCTACGAGAGAGTTGTTCGGTTCTTCTTCTTCCTCGCAGCCTGTTATCGATGATGATATCGATGAAAAAACAGCTTGTGATTTCCTGTTTGGTCATAGCAACCTCGAGCTGGGTTCGGATGGTTCCCTTGTGATTTCGAAGGAGGAGCCTTCGGAAGTTGGTGACGTGGGTCGGAGATATATGTATAGGGCGAGGGTTTTGCCCCGGGAACTGCCGATTGTTCCCGCGGCTCCTTTGTTATGGGGACCCGTGGTTCCTGTTGGACTAGGATTTGAGGAAGAGGGTTACGAAGGTTTTGATGATTTAATGTTGATTGAGGACTATGACGGTTCCTTGTAATTTTATAATTTTTATTGATTGTGAGACGTTGTGAAGTTATTTTTAATGTAAACGGGGGAATTATATAATTGTTTGGTGTAGATACAATTGATTTTTGTAATTTTTATAGTGGATGCCTGGTCCTTGCTGAATATTGGCGAGGACCGTTAGCTGTTTGGTTTTGCATTGCTGGTTGCGTATGATGTTGAGTAAAACAGCGACGTGCCCCCTTTCTTTTTGGCGAGGCTCGTTTGATATTTAATGAAACAGCGACGCCCCCCTTTCTTTTTAGCGAGGCTCACCTTTCGTTAAACAGAGATGTTTAGTAAAACAGCGACGCCCCCTTTCTTTTTAGCGAGGCTCGCCTTTCGTTAAACAGAGATGTTTAGTAAAACAGTGACACACCCTTTCTTTTTAGCGAGGCTCGCCTTTCGTTAAACAGAGATGTTTAGTAAAACAGTGACGCTCCCCTTCTTTTTAGCGAGGCTCGCGTTTCGTTAAACAGAGATGTTTAGTAAAACAGTGACGCCCCCTTTCTTTTTAGCGAGGCTTGCCTTTCGTTAAACAGAGATGTTTAGTAAAATTGCGAGTTTTGCTAGGTTGCTCGACTTTTTGTACTTCGCGCCTCCCCTTGTCTTAGGTAGAGGTGAAGTTTGCTTTGCGAGCCCCTGGCATGTTTTGCGAGGGTGCTCGATTTTTTGTACTTCGCGCCTCCCCTTGTCTTAGGTGGAGTTGAAGTTTGCTTTGCAAACCCCTGGCGTGTTTTGCGAGGGTGCTCGACTTTTTGGACTTCGTGCCTCCCCTCGTCTTAGGTGGAGGTGAAGTTTGCTTTGCGAGCCCCTGGCGTGTTTTGCGAGGGTGCTCGACTTTTTTTACTTCGCGCCTCCCCTTGTCTTAGGTGGAGGTGAAGTTTGCTTTGCGAGCCCCTGGCATGTTTTGCGAGGGTGCTCGATTTTTTGTACTTCGCGCCTCCCCTTGTCTTAGGTGGAGTTGAAGTTTGCTTTGCGAGCCCCTGGCGTGTTTTGCGAGGGTGCTCAACTTTTTGGACTTCGCGCCTCCCCTTGTCTTAGGTGGAGGTGAAGTTTGCTTTGCGAGCCCCTGGCGTGTTTTGCGAGGGTGCTCGACTATTTTGGACTTCGCGCCTCCCCTTGTCTTAGGTGGAGGTGAAGTTTGCTTTGTGAGCCCCTGGCGTGATTTGCGAGGGTGCTCGACTTTTTCCAAGTTTGTTTCGAAAAAGGTTTGTTTTTTGAAGCAATCTTTGGGGTGTTTTCATCGATTATAGCGCTCTTGAAAAATAGTTGCTTTTTTCGATGTTTGTTAAGAAAGGTGACAATTTGGAGCTTTGCTTTTTTCGGGGGTTCTAGCCTGTATTAAGGATTTGGATACTGCCTCGTTAAAAAACCTTACGCCCCTTCGTAAGGAAAAAGAGTGCAGCTCCTCTGTTTTTGTTACAAACATGGAACTGAAAAAAGACAAGGGAGAGAAAACAAATTACATGTTGGGAGAGCTCGCTAAGGCTCCGCTATGGATAATATTTGCGAAGGTCGTCAACATTCCAGGTGTGAGGCAGGCTGTTTCCTTCGTTGTCAGCAAGGTGATATGATCCGGGACGATTACATTCTACTATCAGGTATGGTCCCGTCCATTTTGGTTGAAACTTTTCGGCCATGTTGGCGTTTTGCTTCCGAATGAGGACGAGGTCACCCTTCTTCAGTTCTTTGATTCTCACCTTTTTGTCTCTCCATTTTTTTGTTTCTTCCTAATACTTGCGAAGGTTGTGCACTGCGTTGCACCTTGTTTCCTCGAGTAAGTCTTTATCAAGCAGCTGGTTTTGTTCATCTGATTCGAGGGATGTTCTGAGAGAGCCATGCTTCAATTCCTCTGGTAACACAGCTTCATCCCCAAACAGGAGCCTAAAAGGTGTGAATTTGGTGGCTCTGCATTCCGAGGTGTTATGGGACCAGGTGACCGAGGTTAGCTCTTCCGCCCACTTTCCTTTAGGCCTGCCTTGTAATTTTTTGGATATGGCTTGGAAAATTATTTCATTGGCTCTTTCAACTAAGTCGTTGGATTGAGGGTGCCGGACTGAGGCGAAGCACAAGATTGTTCCGATTTGTGCGCAGAATTCTTTGAAGACTTCGCTGTCAAACTGAATGCCGTTGTCGACGGTTAGGTGTTTGGGGACTCCAAAGCGACAAACTAATTGGTGCCAGAAAAACTTTTTCACAGCTAGGGAGGTGATGGAAGCCAGCGGTCTAGTTTCAATCCACTTCGTGAAGTACTCCACAGCTACCACTACATAGCGAAGGTTTCCTAGAGCTGTTGGTAGCTTGCCCATATTTGCAAGGGTCATGTTGGGCATATCAGAGTTGTTGGGCCCCTGGAGCATTTTGTGTTTTTACCGTTAGTTGGCAACCCTCGCAACGTTTGACGATGTCTTCTGCATCTCGTAATGTTGTTGGCTAGTAGAAACCTTGACGGAAGGCTTTCCCAACTAGCGCCCTTGGGCCGTTGTGTGAACCGCAAATACCTTCGTGAATAAGCCTGAGAATGTCATTTCCTTCAATCTGTGACACGCATTTCAGCCATGGCGAGGTTACCGAGGCTTTGAACAGAATGTTGTCCACTATTTTGTACCCTCGGGCTCTTTGTTTTAGTCTGTTTTCTTCCTCTTTGGACTCGGGTTCATGCAGCCCGTTGATATAGGCCATGATGGGTGCTCTCCAGTCTTCGTTCTGGATTGCATTGATCAGCTTGGCATTCTTTTCAGAGGCTTCGAATGCTGATTGAGTTGCTACCTCGTGAAACACGTCAGGTGGCAGCTGTAGCTGTTGTGCTGCTGCTTTAGCTAGGCTGTCTGCCTCGTTGTTTTGTGACCTCGGTATTGCTTTCACCGTTATGCCGAGGAAGAATGATTCTAACCTTCGAACATATTGGAAGTATTTTTGTAGCTCTAGATCTTTTGCTTTGTAATTTTTCTCGATGTGTCCCGCGATGACTTGGGAGTCTGTATTAATGACCACCCTTCGGACTGATAATGATTGAAGCCTTGAGAGTGCTAGTATCACAGCTTCATATTCTGCGGAATTGTTTGTGCACTTGAAGTCGAGTCTTTTTACGTATCTTAGCTTTGACCCAGATGGTGAAACTAGGATAGCCGAGGCTCCTGCTCCGGCTGCTCCCCAAGCTCCATCGACATGCACTGTCCAAAACGGCTCTGATTGGGCTCCGTCACTGCGAGGGTCTGGGGTCCATTCAGCTATGAAATCTGCTAGTGCCTGCGATTTGATTGTTGTTCTTCCCACGAAGGTTATTGAGTAGCTGTTGAGTTCAACTGCCTATTTTGCTATTCTGCCGACAGCCTCATTGTTCTTGAAGATGTTCTCGAGGGGGTATGCTGAAGGTACATGGATTTCGTGTGCCTGGAAGTAGTGTTTTAGCTTTCTTGATGCCATGACCACGGCGTATGCTATCTTCTCGAGCTCTGAGTAGTTTCGTTTGGGACCCTTGAGAGTTTCTGATACATAGTAGATTGGGGTTTGCCTGGTTCTGTTGTTCTTGTGCAACTCTTTAATCAGAACTGTGCTTGCTGCATGAGGCGAGGCTGCGATATACAGCAGTAGCAAGTCTCCTTTGCTCGGGCTTGTTAGGACGGTCAAGTTGGTGAGATACTTTTTCAAATCCTCGAAGGCTTTCTGCTACCGAGGTCCCCAATTGAATGGAGCTGTGCTTCTCAATGTTTCGAAGAAAGGTAACCCTCGCTCAGCTGACCTGGAGATGAATCTGCTGAGTGCCGCTAAGCGGCCTGACAAACGCTGAGCTGCTTTTTTGATTGTTGGGGGTTCCATATTGATGATGGCATCAATTTTCTCGGGTTGGCTTCAATTCCCCTTGTTGAGACGATACAACCTAACAATTTTCCTTCGCTCACCCCGAAAACACATTTTTCGAGGTTTAGCTTTAATCCGGCGGTCCGAAGGTTGTTGAACACTCTTGCCAAGTCTGATATGTGGTTTTCTCTTAGCTCGCTTTGGATAATTAAATCATCGACGTAGGCAAAGATGGCATGTTCATCTTTGAAGACTTCAGATGTCATGCGAGCGAAGGTTGATCCTGCGTTTCTCAAGCCTTCTGCCTTTCTTCAAAAGTAAAAAGTGACCGAAGGTGTGATGAAGCTTGTTTTTTCCTCATCTTCTTCATTCATCCAGATCTGATGGTACCCCGAGAAACATTCGAGGAGAGAAAGCAGTTGGCAACCAGCTGCTCTGTCAACTAAGGTGCTTATGTTTAGTAGGGGGAAGTCATCCTTCGGGCAGGCTTTGTTCAAGCATGTGAAATCTACGCACATTCTCCACTTCTTGTTCTTTTTCTGGACTAAGACCACATTTGAGAGCCATGTTGGGTATTTGACTGGGCGGATGACACCTGCGTCCAAGAGTCTTTTTACCTCAGCCCTCGCTGCTTCTTTTCTTTCTTCCGACATTTTGCGAAGCTTTTGCTTAACTGGGCGGTAGCCTGGCTTTATGTTTAGGCTATGCTCTATTAGAGCTCTGTTTACTCCCTTGAGGTCCTCTGCAGACCAAGCGAAGGTGTCGGAGTTTTCCTTGAGGAAAAGGACGAGGTTATTTTCTGACTGGGGTCTAAGTTGGCTGAGATGAACACCTTTTTCGGAGTTGCTCTCAAAGAGTTGGACTTGTTTAGTTTCTTCTTTGGGTGATGCTTTTACTCGGTCAGTGCATAGCTCACCTTCGGTGTTGAGGTTTGTTGCACGAGGCTTTGACAAATTGTGGACGTTGCATTGTCCCGGTGTTACTATTCCCTCAGCTGCCCTTGCAATGTCTTGATCTCCATATACTGCAACGACCCCCTTCGGAGCAGGAAGCTTCATGCAGAGGTATTGTTGACGTCTTTTAACTATCATTATTTACTGTCAACAAGACTTGAATAAATGTCAAAAAGGATTGCCAACTTAGAAATAGGAGGTTTAAATTAACAAATTCCATGAGTTTTGGTGATTCTACATTTTCCAGGGATTAAACAGGAAAACCAACCACATTGCTTCCCCAAGAAGGAACCCGACGTAGATTTCTTGACCGCCACGTCGGGATACTTCTAGAAGACTCCAGAGGACTCCACAAGACACCACGAGACGGGGCACCACAGGAGGCTTACCTATGGGACCGACCGGTCCCACAGGGCCCACCGGTCGGTCGGCTATGGAGCCGCCACGCCTCCGTCTTCTGCAAGCTACTTCCACCGACCTCTAGGATGCATCTCGACCGTACCTCGAGTCAGTTTGATCCAACGATCGCGATTCCTCGCCCAGGGCTATATAACCAGACCCCTGACCCCCCTCCAGATCATCATCAGATCAAGATCAGAAGACAAGACAGAAATTAGGGTTTCTAGAGAGAGAGTTAGAGCTCTACATCAAGATTAGAGTTTAGTCTAGTTAGATTTAAGTAGAGGCAGGCGACTTCGTCGGCATATCCGGCTAGAAGCTTCGTCTGAGTCTCCGGATCATTGTTGAAGACTCGGTAATTTGTATCTTTATTCGACTTTATGCTACTTTAATATATTTCAGTTTATTCAGTTTTGGAGTTTATTCTAGTTGTATATTTAATATAGATCTGATTATGATAGAGTTTATGATCATGTTCGTAAAGTACTTAGCTTTATTCTGGATAGAGTTAAGTGGTCAAACTGGTGTAAACATGGTGTTTAGGCTAAGTTTACCTATGAATACATCCTATGTTCCGGGTCGAGAGGTAGATCGCAGGAGTGACAGTCCTGTTGAGTCCTTTGTAGTCCTCCCCCTGAATGTAGATCTTAGTAGGACGCGGTTGCAAGTTAGAATTCATTACTCTGTTCTTGATTCTAATTTAGTAATGTCCCTTGATCATGGATGATAGATTAATTAGCTATAAATGATTGTATATTAACTAGAGTAATCACTAGGTTTAGTAAATGCGAAGTAACTTAGGATTTGAATCTCTTAATTAGTCTCCTGACTCTCTGCTTGATCTACGTAGTTCGCTCTATCTCTAGAATTCCCGTTGTTATCAATTATTATCTTTACCTTGTCTTACCCCTGCTTAGACATGTGAGTAATGAATGAATGATAATCTCTGCCACTTTTACTAGTTCCCAGCTTCGTTACTACCTTCGGTAAAATATAAATAACGATACCTAGATAACCTGAGTGAAATGCTGCTACAACAGGTATATTTATCTGTGCGCTTGCGGATAAATATTTGTTTATATCTTTTGAGTAGTGTCACATATAATTTACATTTCTAGTATCATGTTAGGGATGACAACTTGACTTTAAGTGATGCTAGGAGTGTCCTGTACATTTCTGAAGGCTTTTGCTAGAATCAGTTCATCAAAGTTTATTAAAAGCAATTGCATTAAGAAGTGTCAACAGGTATGCAGGGTGGATGACTGCATTGAATGCATTGGTGACCCCTCGACCAAATATTGCATTGTAAGGGTAGAACATGTCAACCACGTCGAAGGTTATGTGCTTAGTTCTACAGTTCACCTGGTCTCCGAAGGTTACGGGCAGAGATATTTTTCCAACAGCTCTTACTTGTTGACCACTGAAACCATATAGTGGGTTGTCAGCGGGTTGCAAGAGGTTTCTGTCAAGCTTCATGCTGTCGAAGGTTGTGGCGAACAGGATGTCTGCCGAGCTTCCTGTGTCGACCAGAATTTTGGTGACTGTCCACCCTGCTAGATTAGTTTCGATCACCATGGCGTCTGTGTGAGGGTAATCCCTTAACTTCATATCACTGGAATCAAAAGTTATAGGGATATGGGACCACCGCCCAAATTTGTGCGATCCTTCGACGGCTACATGGTGTACTCGTCTAGCGTGTTCCTTTCTTTGCCTCTTGTTGCCATGATATTCGTTTGAGCCTCCAGTGATGGCTAGAATCACACCAAAGGTTGATGTTGGTTTGTTGATGGTTGTCTAGTTTTGGGCTTTGGATTTGACAGATTGGGGTGCTGGCAATGCTGGTATTGGTGGTGGTGGTGGAAGAGTATTGTTCACTTGTTGGTTGGTTTGGGTTTGGGTTTGAGGGGTTGTTGGGAATGTGACGGTATATGGTGCGTTTTGGCGTTGGGGGATGGTGGTTGGCTGATAAGAGGCTTGGTTGTAGTGAGGGTGGTGTGCGTAGAAAGGTTGGTGCGAAGGTAGGCCGTAGTTTATGGGGGTGTAGTGGTATGGAGGATTGGGTGGGTTGAAGTTTGGTTTCCTGGTGTGGTTGATGGTTCGGTTTTCTGCCGAAGCGGCTCTTTTGGATTCCTGGTACTCTTTTCCCTTGGCGAAACATTCGCATTGTTTGGTGGTGTGCCCCTTCCCAGGACCACAAAAATGGCAATACATTTTCGCGGGATCTTTTTGTTGGTTTCGTTGGTCCGGTGGGGGTGGGAACCCTTGTGGATATTGGTTTCCCGGAGGTTGAGCACCCTTCTTTGGTCTTCAAAGGGGGCTGCCTTGTTGATTGCGCCAATGTTGCTTTGTTCTTGGCGAGTGTTGTTTTCTCTCGCTTGAGGCCTCGACTGCGGCTTCTGCTGTGACCTTCGAGCATCGGACTTTGCCCTGAAGTCCATGTCTGCTCTACAGTATCTCTCCATTGTTTCATGTAGTTCTTCGATTATATTTGTCGGTCTCCTGGCGAATTTCGAGGAGCATGGGCCTGGGCGCAGACCACTAACTGCAGCGAGGATGACAACCTCGTCAGAGATCCCCGGAGTTCTGGCCCTGATTTGGATGAACCTTCGCCAATAGTCTTGCAGTGGTTCGCGCTCTTCCTGTTTGCAATTGAACAGCTCAATGGGGTTTAACGGCGCAGCTGTGGTACCCTTGAAGTTTGTGCAGAGCCTGTCTCTGAGGTTGGCCCAGGAATCCACAGTTCCGGGTACCAAGTCTGCGCGATGTCGCGAAGGATGATTACGAAGGACTTCGCCATTGTTGATTCATCTCCTCCTGCTGCGGCAACTGCCGCTTCATAGCTCATTATGAACTGGCGAGGGTCAGTGAGACCGTCATAACGGGGTAGATTTTGTGGATTGTAGCATGGTGGCCAGGGTTGAGTTTGCAGTATTTGGGAAAGTGGTGATCTTGGGTTGTAGGGCATCTGGTGTTGTTGGGCCCTTCGCTGAATGCGAAGATTTGGCTCTCGCTCTTCTGGGTAGAGTTGGCGAAAATTTGGCGGTGGTGGGGGTGGTGGTGGCTGACGAACGTTGACCTGTCCCTGCCCAACATTCTCCTCTTGAAGTGGCGGCATTTGCCTGTCATTCCAGTCCTCGGCTTCAGCCTCAGCTGCTGCGAGGGACTCCTCCATTCGGCGAAGCTGCTCTCTTGCTTCATCCGCCTTTTGCCTGATAAGGCGCAGCCGGTTGTGCCTTTCAAGCTGGTCCAGACGTCTCTTCTTCTCCTGCAACTCAGCTTGAAGTCTCTCTAAAGCCTCGAGGCCCAACTCCTCCTCATCTCCTTCCCCATCTCCTCCGGAGGTGTGCGGGTGTGGCTGTGATACCAGCCGAGTGTGAGGGCCCGGGACCTCTGTCCCTGGAGCAACTTCTTCTGTTTCCGAGGGTTCTACATTCTCTTCCACAGGCTGGACCGTCGCCGTGGCCTCTCTGGTCACGCGAGGGTCTCTGGTTGAGGACACTCTTCTGTTTCCCGCCATTACGAACTTCCGATCCTTACGGACGGCGCCAATCTGTTGGAAGTACTCCTTCCCAACCTCCGCTGCAGAGCAGGGGTTCGGGACGAGGGTGAACAACTGTCAAACGTAGGCGAAGAAACTAACGAAGGTGCACGCAAGCGAAGGTGCAAGCGAAGGTGTAAGGAAATAAATTGGTTGGAGTATTCTTCTCTCACCCAAAAAAATCTCTCCCCAAGCACTGTTCATCCCTTGGTATTTATAGGGAATACCAAGGGACACCGGCCAAATTACGAAAGGGTACAGAAAAATTCCCCGGCACTGTACAGGGAAAGGGTAGAACCGTACAAACACGACGGAGTGGAAAACCCTAGTCTGCCTTCCTCCTGCCCGCCGCCATCCGGTCTTGCTCGCCTTTGCGGGAAAATGAGGGCCAGACCCTCGGCCCCGCTTGTCGTGAGGACCGCACCCGCTCGCCATTCGCCGAGCTTGACGTCTCCTGCGAAGGAAACTCGGAACGTGCGATGGTCACCTTTCTGTGTTCTCGGCGTGCCTTTACTTGCAAGAGACATAATGAACTCCGAGAGTCGAGACCGTATTCGAAGGTTAGGAAAAAAACCGACCCAAAGGGTCCAACGAATGGGAAAAAGGAAAGTTTGTGAGGGCGTGCTTGGGTCATTTTTCGGGCCAGCCTGCGTGGTGCCACTGCCGAGGGTCCCTTCCCCCAACAACCTCAGATGGAAAAACAATCAAAATAAAAGTTGTAGATCTCAAAAAGTTAGAAAACTTTGTAGTTGACAACTTTTTTATTTGAATTCGTTTAGTACCTCAAATAAGCAAGTTACACTCGGTTTAGTATAATATATGGGTAACCGAAATGGAGATGGAATGTATATGTGTGTAGTGCAGTGGTAGAGGAGGCTCTGCGCGAATGAAAGGTCGTGAGTTCGAATCCTACTGACTGCGTGAGAGAAAATTGCGTGAAAAATACCAGGACTTGCGATTTCGAGGGAGATGGGTGGGCGCTGCCTAGTGGGCCCCTCCCCCGATTTAATAAAAGTTTTTCTCTATTTTTTAGATTTTTTTCGTTTTGCTCTTTACCGAGTGCGGCACTCGGCGAAGCCTTCGCCGAGTGCGGCACTCGGCGAAGCCTTCGCCGAGTGCAAAAGACTCTTTGCCGAGTGCTGCCAGCACTCGGCAAAGAACCGATATGCTGTAGTGAGTGTCAAAGAAAGACATCCGACAAAGCTTGTCTTTGCCGAGTGCCGGCGTTTGACACTCGACAAAGATCAACAACAACTGACAGCCGTTACCCGCTGGCACTCTTTGCCGAGAGCCCGACGTTCGATAAAGAGGTCCTTTGCAAGCGGTCCTTTGCCAAGTGTGGCACTCGGTAAACCGCGTTTTTGCCGAGTGCCCGTTGTTTGGCACTCGACAAAGCCTTTAGCACTCGGCAATGAGCACATTTCCAGTAGTATCTAGGGAGAATTAGGTATACGACCCAGGAAAAAACTCAGTTCAGGTATTTGGCCTATTTTATTTTGAATTTGGTTCTATGGCCTCAGATGAAATTTTATTTCGGTGTATAGCCTTCCGTCCATTTCGACATGTAACGGTGTTAAGTCGGGTGATAAAAAGACCATACTACCCTTGACAGAAAAAACCTAGAGTTTTATTTGTTTATTGTATTTTTTGTGCATTGATATATCTATATTTATATATTAAGAGTGTGTTGCTTTCTCGGTTCGCCAGCCAGTAAGACCTTTTCTTTATCAATATTTATCAATGAAATAGGCATTGTCATTGTATTATGTCCGTTAGTTCAAATAAAAAAAAGAGAAATATGTTCTTACAGTTTTTGGTCAAAGGATGACTTGCAGTTTTTTTTCCTGGCATTGTATCTGCAGTGGATCGGGCTATTTACTTTGCAGGAATTGGATTCCTGTACAAATAGTTACTAAGAACATAGTTGGATATTCAGTCTGTACATTGATATTAAGAACATAGCTATTTACTTTGCAGGAATTAGATTCCTGTACATTGATATTAAGAACATAGCTATTTACTTTGCAGGAATTAGATTCCTGTACATTGATATTAAGAGTTATTAATTAAGAGTGTGTTGCTTTCTCGGTTGGCCGGCCAGTAAGACCTTTGGATTCCTGAGTTAACACTGGGTTTTTTTTGTCGGGGGTAATATGGTCGTTTTACCACTCGAGTTAACACCGTTACATGTCTGAATGGACGGAAGACCATACACCTAAATAAAATTTGATTTGAGGCCATAGAACCAAATTTAAAAAGAAATAGACCAAATACCTAAACTGAGTTTTTTCCGGGCCATACACCTAATTCTCCCTAGTATCTATTAGTCATGCTAACATATGTGTAACTCCGGATTCAAATAGTAATTAATTTTATGAATTAATTTAGTTAATATATATCAAATAAATACAATTTTCTAATTGCTTATGTATATCAAAGTTAGCCCGTGAGGGAGCACACGGGTTGATGGAGTTGTTAACCAAACAAGACATGTGGTAGTGTATGGACCTAGGAGAGCTTATTTGGATCCATTGGTTTTATAGTTAGCAGCTAAAATTATTGGCCATTTTATTGTTAGCTGCTAATCTTTAGATCCTTAAAAAAAGTACAAAGTTATTAGTTCATGCTAACCAAGAAGTGTTGTTTGAACAAGAATAATGAGTGTATAGTTTGAAGATGTGTTTCTTAATTTGTATGCAAAGGTAGTTGATGCATGAAAGACTAAGAAGCGTTCATTTACCCTGGTCAATCATCAACATAATATAAATTAATGAACTAAATCCAAATGGAATCATTCCAGGGGCTTATTAATCTATCTCACCCCAACAGGCCCTGAAGCAACTATAAGATAGAATGTTGGAGATAAATACACTACTGCACGAACGGGCTTTAGCCCCGGTTGGGAAACCGAAATCGAGGCTAAAGCCCCTTCCCAACCGGGGCTGGCCATCCGGGGTGTTTCTTCAACCGGGGTTAAAGGTTCTTACGAGAAAAAATAAATATACGTCTGTGAGATTCCAACTTAGCACCTCTCGCCTCGCACATAACTCACCTACCAACTGAGTTACACAACCCGCATGATGTAATTCTAGACGTTTTCCTTTTGAATCCACTCGTGAAGGACCTTTAGCCCCGGTTGGTAACACCAACCGGGACTAAAAGGGGCCATCTTTTAGTCCCGATTGGAGCTCTCTCTATATATACCCTCTTACTTTGACATCAAATTCATATCTGCAGCCACCAGATATCAATTATCTTTGCCGCATACTATATATTGTGCTGCTTCTCGTAAAGGTTTGGCACCAAACATTATAGGAGTACTCCTTGCTCACCATGAGCAAGAAAAGTGAGGGAATATTAGGTCAGCTGCCGGTACACATGGGAATATGAGGCAAAAGGAAACTAGTGCCTAACTGGAAACGCCATTAGCCTGCCCCTCGTTTCATGAGGATACTTAACCTGGACCTTCAATGTTGAGCTCATGAGGTCGAGCTTTGGACCTATCGGTTTCATACGCCGAAGAAGTGGTGCGTACCATGAGGTGTCGTTCCTTATCGGTGATCGATTCATGGCAGAGTGTTGATGCTACTCTTGCAATCTTGCACGCTGTTTGCCAAGAGGTTCAGACCATGCTGAAACTGAACCGCCATTAGTCTGAACTTAACTTGGCTTAGTTTCCTGAAGGAACTCGAACCCACTACTAAGACCAGCAACAGGGCATCAGTTGGCCACTGAGGCAACAACAGTTCCAGGTGAGAACAAAAGTAAACTGGAATGTCATTCACGATTATGACAAATCTGCCGGGAAGAAAACAACCACGAATGAAGTTACAGACTTACCACTCGGGAAGGCCTGTTTGAAGCAGGCAGCACCGCGGGAGATGGTTACTAATAATCAAAATAATAAGCAAAGACTAAATGGGCGACTAGGGAGGGGTGAGTGGTAGGCTAAAAATGTTATGAATCACGGCCAATAAACAACGATGCACACAAGATCAATCACAGCAGAAACACAAGATTTAACGTGGAAAACTCTCCCATTGCGGAAGGGAAAAACCATGGTCATCGGCCAGCAAACACTCCTCACTATTATCAAGAGTCGAGTTACAACATCGTATGACGGTTTACAAGATCGTAATCAAGGTGAAACCGGCCTAATGACGGGTATATGTACCGTACCAAGCCTCCGTAACAGACCTCTACTTCGCTCCGTTAGAAGTCGGTCAATATAATGTGCAACTAAATTTAGAACATATTTAACAAAAAATAAAAAGAAAATTCTGTACAAGAACATGGCCTGTATCCCAAATTCTCTTGTGGCGTAATGATACTAGAAATGATTGGACTAGCTTAAATTATTTCCGAAGCAAAACGACAATTCACAATTTTTCAACAGTTTGTGGCCTATGGCAGTACGTCTGGTTACAAGCTGCAAAGTTAAACATCAAAGAAATTCGGACAACTGAGGAACAGATGGTAGTTTACTCTCATCATGCAATCGGGAAGGCCACCTAGAACACGATTAAATCTTGTACAGTGATGTCATGAAAAGTTAGAGAGAAAAGTAGTAGACATATTTTTTGACGATTGGAATTTGGATTCCTTGATCAATCGTGATCCGCTCATTTATATAGAGAGGGTGGTGATCTAATCACAATAGCAAACAACTCTAGAATGCATCTCTCATATGTTTTCACTTCGAAAAAAACTTTACGAAACACAGAGTTGGAGTCCAACCGCTCTCAGAATAGCAGCAAAACCGCCCTGGCTGGTTTTCAATGGGGACTGGCTGCCTTGCCAAGTGCGGTACAGGAGAAAACCGACCAATAAAAATTATTTACAAGAACTTAGCTTCTGTCTCAAATGCATCTCAATGCAAAATTATTCTAATCGTCAAGGTCGCACACACCCAAACTGTGAAACGACAATTCACAGTTTTTCAATATAGTGTAACTATGAGCTATGGCAGTCTGGCTGCTAGCTGCAAAGTGAAACGACTAATAAATAAATTTATCTCTGGCTGCTAGGTTACTTGCAAAAGAGATAAATTAATCCTTCAATGATTACTCAAATAATGTTGTCACTATATTGCATAAAAATGAGGAAAGCACAAGAGAACGAAATTCACCAAGCTGTTAGTACTGCTATTAAATTAGAAAAGCAGCACTAAAGGGAGGACCACAATTCCTTACGACCCTACTGTACGCTATTCACAGATAAGAGCATGGTCAATAATAGAGTCAAGTGCTTGGCTATTAGCCAAGCTATAAGAGCTAAGCTATATAATAGTTAGTCTTCTATTTGGCTATAAACCATTTCTCTTTCCTATAACTCCTCACATACATCTTTATTGAGACTCACTATTACCTATGTTTCTGTGTCCAGATTGGTGCTTGCATAAGAGCCAAGCTCTCGTTTCTCTCCTTTATTCTCTCATCAACATCAACATTTGCTTGGCTATAAGCCAATTATTATACCTGCCCTAATCACAACACACAGAAGATCGAGCAGGCCACTATCACCGAATAAAGCAGTTCAAGGAAGCCAACTCAATGCAAAGCTGAGACGATCAAATAGGACCACAAAAATATAAACAGCAAGTGAATAGACAATTCTGAAATGATGGTCAAGATGTCAAGCATTTTCTTGCCAATAATGGTAAGTTACGTATACATCTATATATATATACTGCACACCACGGCAGCAGTACTGTTGATGCGGTCGCTTCCACACATCAAGCTCGTAGAACATCCTTCGAGGCCGTTACAAATATAGCTCAACCATAGAAGATTCTTCATGGACCAATGGTGCGGTGTGTATGTGCATATAAATAGGTCAATGAAAAATACGAGCCCTGCTACAATCTTCCATATTACAGCCGCCGCTGGAACTGGGAGAGGCGATCCCGCCGGCGATCTACCACCAGGGCGAGCTCCATCTGGTGGAAAAGAAGGTACTCGCTGTCTTCGACGAGCCTGGCGACCGAGATCTGAGCAAATGGGTCCTCGACACGGGGGGCCTCGAACCACATGTCCGGGGCACGCGCGGCGTTCTCAAGCATCGACGCCGGCGTCACCGGGTCTGTGTGGTTCGGCGACGGCTCGGTGGCGCGCATCGAGGGCATCAACACTGTCCTCCTCTCCTGCAAGACGGGGGAACACCGCGCCATCACCAACGTCTACTACCTTCCTTGCCTCACCGCCAACATAATCTCCGTCGGCCAGCTCGATGAGACGGGATACCAGGTGTTGGTCGAAGGAGGAGTGATGCGCGTGCGGGATGAGGAGCGACGACTACTCGCCAAGATCTTCCGCAACCCAGGCCGGCTCTATGTGCTCGACGTCACCATCGCACAGCTCTGTCTTGCTGCACGCGGCGAGGAGGAAGCATGGGTGTGGCATGCCCGATTCGGGCACCTACACTTCGCGGCCCTGCGAAAGATGGGAAGAGACGGATTGGTCCGCGGCATGCCGCTGCTGAGCCAGGTGGAACAACTCTGTGACGCCTGCCTCGCCGGCAAGCAGCGACGGTCACTGTTTCCCCAGCGCGCACTGGGACGCTCGACGGCGGTGCTGCAGCTTCTGCACGGCGACATCTGCGGCCCCATCACCCCACCTACTCCAAGCGGGAACCGGTACTTCCTACTGCTCGTTGATGATCATTCCCGGTACATGTGGATCGCCCTGTTACCGTCCAAGGACTCTGCTGCAACGGCGGTCAGAAATATCATGGCGGCCGCAGAACGCAAGAGTGGGAAGAAGGTGCAGGCACTGCGCACTGACCGTGGTGGTGAGTTTGCTGCACGAGACTTCGTCGAGTACTGCGCCCAGCTCGGGCTCCATCGACAACTCACGGCGCCATACACGCCACAACAGAACGGCATTGTGGAGAGAAGAAACCAATCTGTCGTTGGCATCGCGCGGAGTATGCTGAAGGCGAAGGATCTGCCGGGCGAGTTCTGAGGCGAGGCGATCACCACGACGGTGTACCTGCTGAATCGCTCCTCGTCCAAGAGTGTAGGCGGCAAGACCCCCTACCAGCTCTGGACTGGCAGCACCCCACGAGTTCAACATCTTCGAACGTTCGGGTGTGTCGCGCACATGAAGGTGACCGCCCCGATCTTGAAGAAGCTGGACGACCGAAGCAAGCGCACCATCTTCGTCGGCTATGAACCGGGATCCAAGGCATATCGAGCCTACGATCCGGTGACACGTCGGGTACACATCAGCCGCGACCTGGTGTTCGATGAAGCTGCTCGGTGGTCCTGGTCAGAGGGCCAGCGCGGGGCATTTGACGACTCCATCAATGAGGATCGGGCGCCGCCCACGACAGTCACCACCACGACTACGACACGCTCAGGTGCGTTAGCCGGGAGTGCCTCACACTCAGCTTCACCCTCATCATCAGGCCATGCTACAACGACACACTCTGCTGGTGGTGCTGCGTCGGGGTCGCCAATCGTCGTCAACACCCCTGCGCACGCCACTGGGAATGCGACGCCGGGCACTCACCAGGCCACGGACTCAGCTGAGTTCGTGTCGCCGCCTGGTGCCGGGGCGTCTCAGCTGCTGGATGCAGACCATGACGAGGACGCTCCTCTTCGGTACCGCAACATCGACACCATCCTGGGGCCAGCCACTCCTCTTGGGTTGGCTGCACGGGAGATGGAGGAGCACCTGCTGTTGGCCAGTGAAGCTGAACCAGCATCCTTCAAGGAGGCCATGGAGCATGAAAACTGGCGTCTTGCCATGCTTGATGAGTACACCTCCATCGAGGCAAACAACACCTGGAGGCTGGTGGAACCACCACCAGGCGTGCGACCAATCGGCCTCAAGTGGGTCTATAAGACCAAACGCGATGAGGCCGGGCTCGTCTCCAAGTTCAAGGCTCGACTCGTGGCGAAAGGATATGTCCAGCGCCAGGGAGTCGATTTCGATGAGGTCTTCGCACCAGTGGCAAGGCTGGAGTCTGTGCGACTGCTATTGGCCTACGCTGCAAGTGAAGGATGGCCAGTACACCATATGGATGTCAAATTGGCTTTCCTCAGCGGCCAGCTGCAAGAGGATGTCTACGTGGAGCAGCCCCCCGGTTTCGTGCTGAAGGGCCAAGAACAGAAAGTGCTCCATTTGATCAAGGCTCTCTACGGGCTTCGTCAAGCCCCCCGTGCGTGGTATTCAAAGCTGGATGCTTCACTGATCAAGCTTGGGTTCTGCAGGAGTGCCTCTGAACATGCAGTATACCTACGTGGCCATGGAGCAAGGCGTCTCATAATTGGTGTCTATGTAGACGATTTGGTGATTGCTGGTGGAAACCACTCCGACATTGACAAGTTCAAGATGGAGATGAAGAGCACATTCCAGATGAGTGATCTGGGACTGCTGAAGTACTACCTAGGCCTGGAGGTGGTACAATCTGATCTTGGGATCACTGTAAATCAGAAGGCCTATGCAGCAAAGATCCTGGAGGGAGCTGGACTGTTAGGATGCAATCCAAGTCACACCCCAATGGAAGCTAGGCTGAAATTGAGTAAGTTGAGCACTGCCCCTGCTGTGAATACAACTAAATACAGGTCTATTGTTGGGTCTTTGCGCTATTTGGTAAACTCAAGACCAGATTTGGCATATTCAGTGGGGTATGTTAGTAGATTCATGGAGAATCCTACCACTGAACATATGGTGGCTGTGAAGAGGATACTTAGGTACATTGCAGGCACTCTTCATTTTGGTTGCCACTATCAGAGGAGGAAGGAGGAACAACTGGAGGGATTCAGTGACAGTGGCCTGGCAGGGGACATTGATACAAGGAAGAGCACCTCAGGAATCCTCTTCTTTCTCAGTGGAAATGTGATAACCTGGCAGTCTCAAAAGCAGAAGGTAGTGGCGCTATCATCTTGTGAAGCTGAGTACATGGCGGCCACAACAGCAGCCTGCCAGGGAATTTGGTTGGCCCGGCTCCTTGCTGAGCTCAAAGGAATACAGCCCGGGGCCATCACACTGAAGATTGACAGCCAGTCAGCTATCCAACTGAGCAAGAATCCTGTTTTTCATGATCGCAGGAAGCATATTGATCTCAGATATCATTTTATAAGAGAATGCATTGAGGAGAACAGGATTACAGTGCAGTCCATTGGGACCAAAGATCAGCTGGCTGATATCTTGACAAAGGCCCTTGGTCGAGAACAGTTCTGTGAGCTTCGTTCCAGACTTGGGGTCATTGATGTTCAGACCGTGCGCAAGGTTTAGGAGGAGATTTGTTATCAGTAAACCTTGTACACGTTAGTAGTTAGTGAATGCATGTTTCCCATTCAGTTTTGCATGCGCGAGCTTTCAGCCTATGACTGCCGCGCGCCTAGGAGGACTTGCTGAGAATAGCTCGCACGTTCCAGGGACGACCGTGAGTTTAGCGGCATCGTGGGCATGGGGATGGACATGCCTGCATCGCGATGTGTAGTTGATCACTGGTAGTTCCTTTTAGTATCTGTAAGCAATAAAAGGAATATAGCAAGAACAGAAAACGCTGCTAGTTGTTCGCAGCACCAATTCTTCGTGTTCCAAGCGTTCGCGTGAGTTGTGTGAGTGCAGGTGGTTTTGTTCACCACCGAGAGTTTCGCCGTGCGTCAAGTACGCCGGCCGAGAACTAACACGGTTGAGGCAGTGATGAGTGGGGTCGCTCCTGATTCAACTTGGGGACACGAGATGGTGGAAGCGCGGAAGCAATAATCTTCTTGGACGGGCTTGAACGTTGTAATGCATGTGGTGTTTGTATAGAGCTGTTAGTTGAATAATCAGTTGACCAATCTTGCTTGTTAGTTGCTTGCCAAGGCAAAAATATACTAGATAAGTATGAGTTTAGAAGGTTCGGGAGCGTCCAGCCATGGAGCTGCAGGTTGGCCTAACTACTACGGGAGAGGCAAAAAATTCCCCGAGTGTCGCAGGGGCAGAGTGTTGCACTTGGGGAAGAATTGCACTCGGGGAAGAGAGGGTTATCCGAGTGTCGTAGAGTGCCTGGCATGCACTCGGTAAAGATCGGCACTCGGGGAAGACCCTCTTCCCGAGTGCAACACTCCGGGAAGAGCGACACTCGGCGAAGAAAAGTGTAATTAACTTGACGGCCAACCCTCCCACGCTGTTATAAAGGTCTCAGGTTCGAATCCTGAGAAACGCAAAGTGTGAAAAAGATGCAAAAAAAAAATGTTGGACAATAGATGAATGGTGTGACTGACCTGTGGGGTCCTCCTTGGATTAAAAAAATGTTTTTTTGCTATTTTTTATGTTTCTTTTTTGCGGTTTTTGGAAAACTATTTGTAGGTGCCTTCTCCGAGTGTCGCACTTGGGGAAGAAAATAAAAAAAAAGAAAACGGCATCCGCCATGGGCAACGACATCAATTCTTCCCCGAGTGCCAGCACAACGCTCGGCGAAGCCTTCCCGGAGTGCACGATTTTTGGCACTCAGGAAAGGCGCCTTCACCGTGAGACGAATAGCCGGAGGCTCTTCCCCGAGTGTTGCACTCGGGGAAGGCTTACCCGAGTGCAATTACGCCTTCCCTGAGTGCAACTGACACTCGGGGAATTTTGCCTCTCCCGTAGTTGAACTACCTATGATCATTTTGGCCTCTGCGCCAAGTGTAAATGAGAGATTCTTTTGTTATTAATAGCTCCATCGGGATACTGATCAATGCTACACAAAGGAAGGATACACTGATGAACTATAACAACATAGATTAACATGTGAACGAATTAAGGCCACCCGCAATGGGTGACTCATAAACTGAGTCTTTGCATTTTTTTATACTTTAATACAAGAGAGAGAAAAGATAGCTCTAGATCAAGAGCTAGACTCATACACATCTCCAAAACATTTATGTGTGTCATGCTTGTGAGCCTTATTCTATTATAAGTTATTGTTAAAAACTAACACTACTGAAGAGGTTAAAAACTAAAACAGTTGACTCTTACTGTTGCACCCGCCCTAATAGAGAGATATGTTCTGAAGCCACCATATGTTTCTAGGAGCCCCGATTTGTCATAATGGTACATTGTACATAGTATATGCAATGATTTAATGAAGGTAGGATATATACAGATGCTTGCTGCCCACAACCATATATATCACTACATAACTGGCAACAGTCTCACCTTGGACTCTTTTGAACTTCTTCATATAGTAAGTTCTGCAGATATATTTGTGAAGACCAAGTACACCCCTCCCTCACATGCTAGAGTGCAGTGTTCTGTACTCCGTAGATGGTAATAATATGAGATTGGGATGCATCGGAAAGGCCGGATGAGAGAAACAGAAAGGTTTTTGTCTGGCATGATGGATTTACCACTTTGGACCTTTTAGGTAACTACCAGTGCAATCCCAATGCACACCACAAATTTGATAGGGTAGCTGCAAGAGGTGGACTTACCTTAGAGTAGGATTGGGTACCTGGGAGAGCTAGCCATTGTCGCAAAGAGACCCCGAGCCACCCCCGTCCCATGATGTGAAAAACGGAGCATGTTGTGTAAGGGCAGCTCCAGTGCTGGTTCGAACCGAACCGTACTAGTGGGTCCCTTTGCTATAGTATCAAAATCGATTAAGCTGAGCGTTCGACGGTTGCAGCGTAGAGTTCGTTTGTGGATCCCACCATAGAGTAAAATAATAGAAAGATGATCTTTCCCTTATACTTTTGGTGCCTCGTCCTCTCCGTATGTGCACTGCTCTCATTAGTTTATTCGTTTCTACAGGCCAAAAGTCGAACCATATTTGAGATGCGAACTGAAGAATCTTTTCTCTCGGTTCGATTGCTGCAATGTGTAAATCGAACTCTACTCTCTTTCTCTCTCCTCATGGTTCGATTTCTCTTCACACTGGAGGTGCCCTAAGGGCATGGGTTTGTGAAGAGATGGGGATGAGATCAGGGCCCCACACAGGATAAGAGCATGCAATGCAGCCCACCTGTGCCCAGCTGGCTCAAATAAATCTCGTGCTTGGATAAATTATGAGTAAATAGAATAAGTACATTGATATTGTCTGTCCATCCATATTGATCTGGACTCCTAAGGATTGCATCATCAATTAAATGAAAATAAATCGAACATTATGATCGATGATAGACACCAGTAGAGAAAGCTTGTCCCAGTGGTTTGCCTGTTCGGTTTGGTTGCAGATGTGACAATAGGGATGAGAACAGATCAAATACGTACAGATGGATATCAGTGATCATACATTTAATCCTATATTTTATCTCAGTATTCGGAATCAGACACGAAAAATGTTAGATACAGATATAGCTTCAGATATAGGATAGGATACGGATCGATGCGGATTGAATACATAATAAACGGATATGGCTAGTGTCGGTTGCCAACGCTTTTTTGGATATTGCTGAATAAAAGCAACATCAACCATAAATATAGAAAGCAAGGGCCATTTAAGCATCCCATCTGTCCAAAACTCTAACACATCGTGCATTTGTGCTACGGAGTACTATACTGCTACGGTTCTACTTGTTTTAAACCCGGTTCTAATTATTGGCCCTGTTTGGATACTCTAGCATAGCTAAAGGTTAGAGTACGAGTTATTTTCTAGCTTATAAGTAGCCATAAACTAACTCTGACTAAAGAGGTGTTTGAATACAAGGATTAGATTGACAATAAATATATATTCTCAATCATTTGGTAGGGTGGAGGGAGAGAGAAAAATCACTTTTCCGGTGAGTTAGATGCAACTAGCTCAGACTAGTTCTCCTGTTTGGATACTTTAGGGAGCCTTTAGCCCTGGGTGCTCCCAACCGGGGCTAAAGGCTCCCACGAGAAAAAATAAATATGTGTTTGTGAGATTCGAACTCAGCACCTCTCGCTTCACACACGCTTACCAACTGAGCTATACAACCCACGTGATATAGTTCTGGACGTTTTCCTTTTGAATACACTCGTGATGGACCTTTAGCCCCGTTTGGTAACACCAACCGGGGCTAAAAGGACCTTTAGTCCGGGTAGGTCACCCTTTAATCCCGATCGGTATTACCAACCGGGTCCGGTACCTTTAGTCTCCGGGACTAAAGGTTTTTAGCCCTGGACGCAGTTTTTTACTATAGCTCAGTTGATAGATCGTCTAAAGGCCATTTCTGTTGTAGTGTAGCTCTAGCCCTTGGATCCAAACAAGGCCATTATATGCATTATATGTTAAATGCGCTACATGAGACAGTCATTTAACTATCTAATTAATTATCTGATTTAGAGCAAAATAAGTCAAGCAGTAATCATACTAAACTAGGGCCGTAGTGCAATGCATCCTAATCATCTCGTTCATTCTTAGAGTTTCCGACAAAATTTGAATATGGTTTTGGCCTTCTACATGCAATTTGCCACACTCGCTTCAATTTGCCTTCACAAGTAGTGAAATCAGCCCACACAGCATTTACTTCAACTATTAGTATTCCATTCCAACAAAAGCATATCTAGAGAGAGAGAGTGGCGTGAGGTGAACTCTTTTACTAGTTCATTTGTATTTTTGTTTTGTTTTTCTATGGATAAGAGACCAGCCGAAATAGGGACGGTAAGCAGGGAAAATAGGCAATTTAAAGTCAAACTACTGCTATATGACAACCTGCTGAATGTATTGCTAATTCAGTGCACATAATTATGGACTAAACAGTCCGAGGAAGGTGACAGATACACAACTCAGTAATTTGGGGTATGTTCGACTGCTACACTAAAGCTATAGGTAGCCAATGGAAGTGAAAACCTTATGAGAGCTTAATAATCATACACTGCACTGTCGCAATATATGCTTGTTTTTTTTTGCTTCATTGAAATTAGTATGTTTTTCAAGAAGCAAGAAAAGTGTGTACTTAAGAACATCTCCAGCAATGGCCTCCAAATCACAGCCCCTACTTTTGATTTAGGGTATTTCCCTTATTTTTGTTGGTCCAATAAAATCGTTACACTCCAGCATTAGCACCCAAATAAAGCCCTCAAATCCATATCATCACCCAATGACATGGGGACCTATGCGCACGAAGAGAGAGAAAGAGCAGTGTCCACAAGGATGGGGCCTGGCCTGTTGGCCCAACCAGAATGGGGTCGGGATGAATATTTGGGGGCGCCCCCAATTTCGGGGCTCTAGTAGGGGCCCTCCTGAAGCTCGTTCCCATATTTAGCCATGGGGGCTCAAATAGGAGCCCCGCTGGAGATGCTCTAAGAAAGTAGCACACACATGTTAGGTCATGTAGGATCTGTAGCAGTCGGATCTAGAGGGAAACAGAGGTAGGGACAGATACATGTAGAGAGTTAGAGAGAGATACAAGAAATTTGTTAATCTGTGACGCTCAATCCATGACGATATCTAAAAATCGTCACAGATACTGAAGAAGTTTTTTATTATCTGTGACGGTTTTCATATATCGTCATGGATTAAGCGTCACAGATTAACAAGTTTCTTGTAGCAAGATCGCAGACCGAGGGACTCCATCGGGGTCGTTGTCGAACTCGAGCCGGCTATGGTGTTCGCCGGAGCCTCCTGTGCGCCGGTGTTGTTGGTCGACATCCAGAGGTGGCGGCGGTGACGTGATGGGTCTTCCCATCGCTGGCGGCGCGACGAACCTTGTCTTGTACCCCGGCCCCCACCTGTGCTTTTATAGCACTAGGCGACGGGGCCACCAACCATAGGGTTGGGCGCCCCCGATCAGGGCGCAGATCAGAGGCCCGCTAGGTCATTGGGCCTAACAGTTGGGAGATCAATTCCAACATTCTCCCCCTTGATCTCTCATCATTCTTTCATTCTCATTTTCTTATTCAAAATTCCAAAATTCATATTTCAATCTTTTCTAAATCGTTTCATTCCATCACAAGCGAGTGCATCTATCATGTCTCATCGTCATAGCCATTGATTTTATAAAATTGTCATATATCTTTTTATTTATTTTCTAAATAGAATAAAATTTGGTTCGCCCTAATCGGGTTTGCAAAAAAAAAAATCACCGAATAAAAATTATGCAACGGCATGAATGCGACAAACATCTGGCTAGAATTTTCCTCTTTCTAGGATTTTGGCTATTTCCTAATTAAATTTCTAATTAAATATCTAATTAATTTTATTTAATTAAATACCGGGGTGTTACACTTGCACATGTCCTTCTATGGCAAAGAAGGCAATTGGTTAGTGTCAACTGAAAATTTTGGCAGCACCTCCCCTTCACGGGGAGGTTATCAAAACCTGCAAAAAAAACATAGGCACAAAGGCCTAGAAACACATATATACCAAACATAGTCACGAAGGCCAATAACCACAATAGTACCAAGACGAGTCATGTATTGTATTTCTTTTTCCATGCAGATGACAATATCAAAATAGTACAACTACTACTAACACTACTACTAACTACTACTAACACTAACACTGCTAACTACTACTCCCTCCGTCCCTATATAAGTATCGTTCTCGCTTCCCAAGAAAACGTTGTCGTCAATTATATATTAAAATATACTAATATTTATGCTAAGTAATTAGTATCATCAGAAATATCTTTACATCTAGTTTTTAACAAAATTATTTAGAGATATAAATATTTCACATATTTTCTAAAATTAAGTCAATCATGTGGCACGCACACCAATGACGATACTTATTTAGAAATAGAGGGAGTACTACTAATACTAACACTAATACTAACACTACTTACTACTAACAATACTACTAACACTACTAACTACTAATACTTACTAACTAACTACTGGTGTAGGGCATACCTTCACGACCAGAATGACAAGAACGAGGGTTGGCGATGATGGCGGGGACGACCGCAGCCGCGTGAGGATTGACGTGCCTAGGCTGGCACCTTTCTTCTCCTCTTCATCTCCTTCTCCTCCTCTCTTCTCCCCTCCTCCTCTTCTTCCTCTTCTTCTTCTTCTTCTTCTTCTTCTTCTTCTTCTTCTTCTTCTTCTTCTTCTTCCTCCTCCTCCTCCTCCTCCTCTTCTCCTCTCCTCCTCTCCACCCACTGCAGGGCGGGGCAGTGGTGGAGGGCGGCCGGGCGGGCACGGCTGGTACCGGGGTGGGCGGGGGCAGGGGCTGGCGCTCGACAACGGTGGGCGACCAGGGCGGGCGCTCGACGGCGGCGTCCGGGGTGGCGGCGCCTTCAGTTGTGTGCGCGCGTGTGTGTGGCGTGTGGGTGGTGTTTTTTTAAAAAAATTTGATGAGGCTTTGCCGAGTGCCAGATCGCGTGACACTCGGCAAAGAGAGACTCTTTGCCGAGTGCTGCCAGATCTGGCACTCGGCAAAGAGGGAACACGTGGCGTCCCTGTGGGGATATAGACCCCAGGGTACCACACGATGGTACATGGGCCTCACCACTAGGGGTCGTCCGGCCCACATGATGAAGACGTGCGTCGAACGGCATGCACTGCACGACAGTTGTAATCTAGATATAGTACCAACTCGGATACTTACCATGTAACCTTGTCCCTTCGGAATATATAAGGAGGGGCAGGGGTCCTCCGAGAGGACAAGTGAGACGGGACAACAGGTCCTAGGTCACAGGTCATAAGCCAGATCCAATCAATACAACTCGACGCAGGAAGTAGGGTATTACGCTAACCTAGCGGCCCGAACCTGGATAAACCTTTGTGTTCATCTACTTTTGTCTTGCGTCAACGTCTGGGTCGTCGTCTTGCACACCTTCCCCGCTAATCTACCACCTTGGGCATACCCCTAGGTGGGCTATCGACCATATTTCGTCGACAGCGGCGCCCACCGTGGGGCATGTGCGTACGGACGCCATGACGACTCAGATGGTTTCCTTCCTCGTTTCCATGACTCTTTCGGAGGCTTCACGTTCGTCGTCGCATCGTTCTCCTAGACCACCAACGTCGACGGCGCCGCTAGGGGCGTGGAGGCAGTGCAAGCTTTCCCTGTGCCGAACAGATTTGCTTCCATCACTTCAGCATCGGCAAGACCAGCCTCGACATCTCTTCGAGGTCATCTTCCCCGACGCTCCGACCACGCTTCCCCGCTATCGGGGACAGCGTGTCAATAATACCAATCTAATCGGATTGATTGATCGGGTCACGATAGGCATCAGTGACACTCTCACTCACATAGATCTGATCAGAGATCGATCCCTGAGCACGATGTTGTCATACCTCTCGTTCCGACCTCCAACCGCGTTACAATGATGATCACCATAATAATCGGCGCTATGACGACCACGACCGACGCTATGACGACCAGTAGGAAAGATCGAGAGCCAGACAATTCAGTCATCATTGACAAGAAGACATTGCTGGCTCGGCTGATCAACTACGACGAGGATTACGAGAAGTTGCTCGACGACCCGTGCCCTACGCTCGCTCTGATCATCTACGAGCCAAAAACAAGCCATCACGTCGTCGACGAGACAAAGACGAGCCATCGATGAGCCAAAAGCGAGCCATCACGTCATCAACGAGCCAAAAGCGAGCCAACGTCGAGCCACCGATGAGCCACCGACGAGCCGACAAGCCATCATGTCATCATCATCGTCTCACCACCATCCTCGCCGACCGCTCATTGTTGACTCATCATCGTCCTCGACGCCTCTCGTCGACTACTCCGTTCGGACGACAATCAAGCTAAGTATTATTTTTCACATTAATCGAATATTCCTTCGATCGTCATATATCTCTAGTTATCATCGTGTGCCTCCGTGGTCACATTATTCTTCACAACCGCTCTTCGTTATTTTTTACCATATATACCATCCTGAGGATGACGTATGCATTTTCCCGAGCAGCCACGTTTACACTCGTGCTTTCCAGAGACGGCCCTGTCTCCGGCTCCTCACTACACGTGAATGCAGCTCCGTGCTCAGCGTTACGGGTGGTTGGCAGCGGCTCCTTGGTGACGTTGGTGCTCTTACGCATTTCTGGGCTCTGCGCCTCACGCTCCGGAGTTATCGGCTAGCCGGGGCTGGCGACTCAGTTACAAACAAACTGCTCGGGGGAATTTTATTTAATGCCGAGCGTTCATACCAGCTGACTGACCACTGAGCGGCACATGCTGTTTCTTTACCGCTGATGTTTTCTCCATATTTTATTTGTACGTCATGTACTACCATTTTTTATGTTTATTTTATAGGAACCATGTTCGGTCTGCGAGCTAATTCTTTACGCTCGGGGACTTGACCACTCATGAAGAACAAGAAGATCATCGCTTGGGACCAGCTGGTCACTTCGATCAGTGCTCACCACCTAGCGCTTGAACTTCGTCGTCGACCAGCTGGTCGACTTGGCGTTTGGACTTCGTCGTCAACCAGATGGTCGCTTCGCTCGGTGCTCATCGCCGACCAGCTGGCCGTACTCTTCGACGCTCATCGACGGCTACACCGAGAGCTCACCAGCTAAGCTGGGGACTCCTCGGTGCTCGGGTTCGTCGACCACTTGGTCGCTTTGCTCGGAGCTCACCACCTGACGCTCGGACTTCATCATCGACCAGCTAGTCGCTTCGCTCGGTGCTCACCGCCTGGCGCTCGGACTTCGTCGCTGACCAGCTCGCCGTACTCTTCGACGCTCATCGACGGCTACACCGAGAGCTCACCAGTTGACTTGGGGACTCCTCGGTGCTCGGGTTCTTCACGCCAACATCGTCAGCAACGCTGGTCGGATCGCTCGGTGCTCAGTGCCTAGCCCTCATACTTCATCGTCGACCAGCTAGCCAGACTCCTCGACGTTCATCGGCGGCTACACCGAGGGTCACCAGCTAACCTGGGGACTGCTTAGTGCTCGGACTCGTCGTTCGGCAACCTGCTCGAACGACATGCTGCTTTCGTCATAGTGGTTTTACCTTTTTTATAAGCCTGCTACAAGATTTATTCTTCATCTTGTAGCAGCCTTGGGGACTACCGTGTATACATGGCGCTCGTCCGCGCATGTATATAAGTCTGATTATTCTGAAGACCCTGGCACCACGTGACTGAGTCACCTGCTGTTAGGCTCGGGGACTAGCTGTGGGGATATAGACCCCAGGATACCACACGATGGTACATGGGCCTCACCACTAGGGGTCGTCCGGCCCACATGATAAAGTCGTGCGTCGCACGGCATGCACCGCACGACAGCTGTAATCTAGATATAGTACCAACTCGGATACTTACCATGTAACCTTGTCCCTTCGGAATATATAAGGAGGGGCAGGGGTCCTCCGAGAGGACGTGAGACGGGACAACAGGTCCTAGGTCACAGGTCATAAGCCAGATCCAATCAATACAACTCGACGCAGGACGTAGGGTATTACGCTAACCTAGCGGCCCGAACCTGGATAAACCTTTGTGTTCATCTACTTTTGTCTTGCGTCAACGTCTGGGTCGTCGTCTTGCGCACCTTCCCCGCTAATCTACCACCTTGGGCATACCCCTAGGTGGGCTATCGATCATATTTCATCGATAGTCCCCTGCCACGTCCTATGCCGAGTGCCAACTGATCAGGCACTCGACAAAGAAGGGTTCTTTGCCGAGTGCCAGATGACCGGGCACTCGGCAAAGTTTTTTTTTATTTTTGCCACCAAATTTTTTGTGAGGCACTCCCACCATACAATGTTCAACATGTTCCAATTTGGCACATTTTGAAATTTTTTTGGTATATTTCTTAACTTTATTTATTTTGTTTTGTTGAATTTTTCTGGAAAATATAAGTTTGAATTGCGGGTGCATCGAATAATGGATTTCAATGCTTCAAAAAATGTTATTCTTATTCTTGAGTACATGGTTAGGCCAAATCCAGAAACTGACCTGAAATTTCGATGAACGTGCTCACGGGGCAATGCCACCAACTTAGGTGCGGGTGGTTTTTTAATTCTAAAAAATGCAAACAAACTCCAAAAATTGTGAAACTTATCGAGATGTCGTGATATCACATGCGTCTGTTGTGATAAAAATTTGAGAAAGTTTGGAGCATGTTGTCATGTACAATGCTCACAAACCCGAGTACATCTCCACATGGTGCCGTTAGCGCAGGCAGGCTTTACCGAGTGGCGAGCTTTGCCGAGTGGCGAGTGGGTGTCTTTGTCGATAGCCTCACACTCGGCAAAGAGTGTCTGACTTTGCCGAGTGCGGCACTCGGCAAAGTTGCTCTTTGCCGAGTGCCCGATATTTGGCATTTGACAAACTCCCATGTACTCGACAAAGCCTTGTTTTCCTGTAGTGAATTTAGTCTATTAAAAATTAACTAATTAAAAAACAAATTTTACTCATATTTCGTCAGGAAACCGTGAGACGAATTTATGAAGACTAATTAATCCTTAATTAACATATGTTTACTTTAGTACAATATTGTCAAATCATGGACTAATATAATTAGGTTTAATAAAATCATCTTGCAAAGTTATTGCAATCTGTGTAATTACTTATTTTGCAGTCTATATTTAATACTCTATAAATGTGTTCAAACATTCGATGTTATAGGTGAAAAAAAATTTAGGTGGGGGACTAAATAAAAACCCCCTAAAGCTAGTGTCTATGTGATTAAATATTGTACTATTAGAAGGCAGACTACGGATGTACGTGAGCACAGCACATATATGCATACTATATATATGACATTGCCTCACTGCCGCGAGCTTCAGCAATAGAACCATATAGTGAAATCATCCTTTCTACTTCATCATTGTTGATGGTTATCAACCCAAGTATATACGCTTAGAATATAGTAGCTCCGTAGTTGGTATTATATATGAAGTTGGGATTGGGATGCATCAGAAAAGCCAATGCAATCTGATTGTGATCAACTGATCAATCAGCGTCACAAATGATCTATTTACACAGGCGGTTGAAAACTCATTTTTCACAGGCGTTTTCTAGCACCGCCTGCGCTGGGGGCCACTGAAAATGGAACAACAGCACAGGCGGTTATTTGTGAACCGCTTGTGAAAATCGATTTCCACAGGCGGTTCAGTTAAGGAACCGCCAATGTAAATGGGTTGTTTAAGTGAACCGCCTGTGGAAATCGATTTCCACATGCGGTTCACAAATAACCGTCCGTGCTGTTATAGACCAGTTTTATATATATTGTTAATTATAATTATTATATTATTAAATTAAATATATACATTAATATAGGAACATGCAATTATATTGTTAAATTAAATATATGCATATACATTAATATAGCACCATGCAATTTACATATTTCATACATACACTTATATACATCAAAGTTTCGTGCTCACAAACATAGAGTTGCAAGTTTGCACATTACATACATCCAAGTTTGCACAGGTGGTCTAATAATCATTCCGAGTTAGTTTTAGCCTAGAAATCTCTGTTAGCATTCGGTACTCTGGCTTCGATAATTCACTCTCATCATCATGATACCTCCCTTCCGTTGAAATGACGTGCTTCAATAGAAAAAGGCTCAGGTCCTCAACTATGTTGTACAAAGTATGTTCGGTGATGCGCTTTGCCTTGTCTTCCATATATTCCTGCAAAGAAAGTTTGTCAATACCTTATATTCCTACATATACATAGTTTGTCAATACTATGGTGTACAATACTACATACATGACTATTACTTATATTACCTCAGAAGGGTTGCTGACGTATCGACCGGTCTCTCTCATGTGCTCGCACACGTAGTATCCACAGAGGACAGATCCAGGTGGTTGCTTGTGGCACTATATAATGAGAAAGTGGATATTTATACATGCAACCATGGTCCTATGTATAGTACATATATGCTTTGTATTCATGAGAGTAAATTTTCACCAACTTACCGGCCAGTCATAAAAAACTTGCAATGGCTGCCCTTGAATGTTGGACTCGCATTTTCCACCTTTTATCTTATAAAACCTATATGCCCTATGATCTCGAATAGAATCACTATGTTAATTTTACACAACCTCTCAAAATACAAAAGTAAGAATGCATATCTCGACTTATAGCTCTAACATTTCAATGAATTTTGCATAGCTTGATGACGGGTAATTTGCGGAGTCTAGTACTAGTACCCTTCCGTCCCTAGGATAAATGAAAAAGCAGATCAAGTGGTCCCTGCACGAATCAAATTCATAATGCATTTGTGTATTGGAATCAAATTCATGATGCATCTATGGAAACTCACACTTACCCAAAGTGGTACGGGGCCACTACCGATTCCCTATGTTGATACTTCAGCAATGACATTCCAATGTAGAAGGCGTACTGGGATTCATACGCCAACTTCAACTTTGCGATTTTCTTGTCCCGTTCCTCACCTTCTAAGCCCAGTAACTCTATGTTGTCATCTCTGATTCTGAAAGTGTGTCGTTCTTCGCATATATCCATTGGGTTTAGATAGTCAATCCTTTCATTGGCATAATAATTGAAATCTTGCCCATAATACAACTCCTGCAGATCATATAGCATTCTGCAAGGCACATGCGCAAGTCAGATATTCAACATTGACGCAACTATAATGCATTTTAAACTATGTAACACTTACAGTGCAAACGTCATTATGATCTGTACGTCCAGTCTCTCGAGGTTCATCATCAACCAAATGTCTTCAAAGTTAATGATGCACATATTATTTTCACTTAGAAATGCCTTTTGGAGGGATACACACGTTGATGGTGTCGATGCCAACAGAAGCGGCTCTCATATACCAGTCATGCAACCTTTTTATATTGCCTGGAATCTTTAAGAGTGTTTGCCGCTTGAGTAGAGGCCTTCCCAACACAAAATTTTTAGGGATAGCCTTGTAATCTTTTGCAGTTGGGACCTTGATAGTGCAAGGAATCACCTTAGGCACTGGCTTCGCTGACTTCTGAAGCTCAGACAACTCAACGACATCTGAAGTGCGTTTCTGTCCAATTCCTTTTAAAAATTTGGCTGTCCCAGCTATTTTCTTCTTTGGCTCGTAGGCGGAAACCAACTTGGGTACCGGAAATTTCTTTTTTGGCGGTGGTGGTGTCTCCTTGCTTTGTGGCAGAGGATCTTCGGGTTGTGGGGAAGGTGGGGAATTCAATGGTGGTGTCTGCGGCAAAGGCGATGACTGTGGCGGGGATGGTGCTGACTGTGGCGGAGGAGACGACTGTGGCGGAGGTGGTGCTGACTGTGGTGGAGGAGACAACTATGGCGGAGGTGGTGCTGACTGTGGTGGAGGAGATGACTGTGGCGGAGATGGTGCTGACTGTGGCGGAGATGGTGCTGACTTTGGCGGAGGTGATGATTGAGGGTCGGGAATAGACTGGGGAGGTGATGGTGGGTGGTCATGAAGAGGATCGGTAGGTCCTAATGACTCCTGAGTGGGTTGCTCCATCAGCTGGACGTCCCGCCTAGGCCAAAGGATGAAATTGTTTATAGCCTGTCCGAGTTTCTCAATGTCCTCTGGACCGGGGATGTCTAGAATCTCATCCTCATATCCTTGAACCATGGTCGATACTTCTACCCTGCAGTAGTCTTCACGAATGTCAGCTCTATGGTATTTGCGTCCTGGGATTGCTTTGCCCTTGGCTACTTCCCTTGTACGATGATTGTTAATGCCATATCTTATGACCAGGGAGCACGACATGAGACCAACAATGTCGTCAATCGGATAGTGAACCTTGTTCGCCGTAGACGCAACACTGCTTGGAATGTTGGTTGCACATTGTGACACCACTGGGACTAGCTGCATCTGGGGTGCCTGAACGCTAATCTGTTGATTTGAAACCGCACTCGCTAGTTTTTGCATCAACTTAGGAGGAGGATTTTCTAGCAATTTTGCCATCATCTCCGTGAACTCTTTATTAGCCTCTTGCTTTAAATAACTTGCCATTTCTTCCTTGTATCGATCACGTTTCTTATACTCACCTTGCCACTGAGGGCCGAATCCATCCTTCCATCCCTCTTTGGATGAGATGCCCCGAACACGGCCAGGATGCTCAGGGTTACCGAGGCCCGCAGTAAGGATGTCCCTCTCCCTTCGTGCCTTGAATTTCCCTTCCTGCGTCTTGGCCGCCACCGCAAAGATGCTCTTTGTTGCTTCTTCAAACATTGGGTCGTCAAAGGACACACCGCTCTCAGTTTCCTTTGGTTTTCGAGCAACAATCCAATTTGCCGACCTTTCACCAACTTGCTCGGACAGTGCTGGCAACCCTGCCACCTTCTTCGCAGCCTCTTCTTGCCTCCATTTGAGAACCTGACGCTGGTATCCACCTGTGCCTAGACGGTGGTGGTACTTGTTCTTCTTAGCGAGAGCAGAGTTGGCTTCGCTGATAGTTAAGAACTTTGGCTCTCTCCTCTGCTCTAAAAAGACCGCCCACTGTCCTTTAGTAATCTTGTATCTGCTTGTAGGGTCCAACCCTCTCTTTGCAAACTTGGTATTCATCTCCGACCTCCAGTTTCGGAAATTGATTGCACACTGCTTCATTGTGTATTCCTTTATCAGTGCCTCTGGTGTGTTTCGAGGAAACAGGAACCTCGACTTGATTTTATCCCAAATTTTTGTCTTATCATCTTCTGACACACTGGACCACTGTCGAATAGTGATGTCAAGAATGTTCATAACACAGAAACCAATGGTATTCCGGTACTTAGGTAGGGCCTCCTCAGGAGCTAGGGGTTGTCCGATCGGGCTAACATCTGAGATGGCATATACGTCGTCTGGAAACTTGTTTAATCCTCTCTCGCGTCATTTCAAATTGCTCCGCTTTCTTTTCCTTGATCTCTCAATGCTCGTCGTCGTGGTCGGTTCCGGTGCATCTTCGGCTTGTGCCACTTCGTGTTGCCAAATCAGTTCTTGCATTTGAGACATTGCCTCCTGAGTATAGACATTGTGAATCGTATAGATGGGTTTATATATACACATTATGGATTGAAATCATGTAATTACATACAAATATTATAGATCCAAATCATGTATAATAGACAAGGATTACCTCATCGGCTTGTGGATTATAATCACGGTCACGTTCCAATTCACGACGAGCCTTCCTCACTTCGGCAGGCTCCATGTCATCGCTAACACTTTCATATTCCGGAGTTTCGTCCCTTGTGGCTTCACCAGTTTGGTGGGTCCCTTCTACCTTCTCCGCGGGGTCGGACGATCCCAGGACTTTGCTTGTTTGGTGGGTCACTTCTTTCGTCATGGGGTCGGACTCTGGGGCTTGTTCCGTATGTTCAGATCCTGGGGCTTGGTCCTTGCGCGGAGAACTTATCGCGACAAACTGACATAAATATATAATAATATCACAAGGAGATCTAGCTATGCTATGAAAAAGTTGCGACAAACTGAATGATTTTATAAAAGAAAACAGAAAAAACATAGTATTCCTAGAATTATCTATGTATTAAACAAACTATGAGGCATATATTCAATTTAAATCATTTTAAATATATATTTCACGAGAGAAACAAAATAAAATTTATTTTCATTTATTTATGTGTACATCTTGTCGAGGGAAATAAAACAATATTTATTTCATTATTTTTGGACCAATATTTCCTAGGATATGAATTTTAGAATGATTATATAAAAGAAAAAAGAAAACAAACATGACATTTTATATTTTTTACTGCTTCTACATAGTTCAATAAAGCTAACAAAATTAGATTCATATTTTTTTGGTATTCCTAGAATTATCTATGTATTAAACAAACTATGAGGCATATATTCAATTTAAATCATTTTAAATATATATTTCACAAGAGAAACAAAATAAAATTTATTTTCTTTTATTTATGTATACATCTTGTTGAGGGAAACAAAACAAAATTTATTTTATTATTTTTGGACTAATATTTCCTAGGATATGAATTTTAGAATGATTATATAAAAGAAAAAAAAACTCAGCCCAACTCCTGGCCACGCCCCGCCTCTCCCTCTCTCCTTCTCCGGCCCACTCCCCGGCCCATTCCCCTCCTCTCCCTCTCTCCCTCCTCTGCTTCGACGCGCGCAGCCGCGCCGGCCGCCAGCCGTCGCAGTGCGCTCGCCACCGAGCGGGCGCACTGCAGCAGCGTCCACCGCGCCGCGCGACCGCGGCTAGCGTCCACCGGACGGACGGAGCCAGCGGCGGCCGCGAGCCACGCCGCCATTCCAGCCGCCGCGCGCGCCGCGGCCGCCGAATGCGCAGAGAGAGAGAGGGAGGACGAGGAGGAGGAGGAGGAGGAGAGGACTCACACTGGCGACTGCGACGGAGAGCGCAGCGGAGAGGGGACGGTGGCACGACGATGAAGCGGCGGCGGAAAATTTCAGCAGCCTGACGGCGTGTCTCTTGGAATTGAACTGGCACCAGGACTTAAAATTTTTGGGGTGACGAGTTGACCTATATAGCGAACACATTTCTACAGGCGGTTGTCAATACCAACCGCATGTAGAAATCATTTCTACAGGCGGTCGATATTGACCACCGCCTGTACAAATCTATCTCTACAGGCGGTGGTCAATACAGACCGCCTGTAGAAATGATTTCTACAGGCGGTTGATATTGAAAACCGCCTGTATTAACTAATTTCCAATTTTTTAAAATACATTTGCAGATATTGTTTAAATGATTCAAAAGATCCATAGATTAAAAAATATTGGTCCAAAAATTATGAAATAAATTTTTTATTGTTTCTCTATAAAATATCTACATGTTAAAAATATTGGTCCACAAATTTTGTGCTTCATTTATTACATTTTAGTGAAATAAATGAATTTAATAGCCAACAACTCACAGATGAAATATGACACACTTAATGACCTCTAGTGAGGAATTGTTAAATACCAAAGTTGTAGATAACAACATAGTGCACATCTTTTGTATAGGACATCCTTCATTTATTATATTTTTTTATGTTTGGAGTTTTGAAATTCAAATTTTGAGAGAGTTTTGTGCGGCTTAGGGATTTAAAAATAGCTCTAATGAGAAAGTTTTGAATACCAAAGTTGAAGGGGACACCATGATCTATAAATTTTGTTTTGGTCAATACTTCATTTGACACTGTTGTACCACACGTTGTCCACATCTACTCCAATCATCCGTAAAACTCACTTAAACTCTCTTAAGAGATGTGCCCACTTGTGAAGCATCTATGTTGTCACTTTGTTCAAATCATTTCATTCTTTTTCCTGGAGTTTAGTTGGCCAATACATGCCACCATACCAAATTTGAGGATTTTACGAAAATCTAGTGAATTACTGAATTTTTTTAAGTTATATGAATTTAATTGCCCGACAACTCGCAGATGAAATATGACACACTTAATGACCTCTAGTGAGGAATTGTTGAAGGTAACAACATAGTGCACATCTTTTGTATAGGACATCCCTTGATTTATTAGATTTTTGATGTTCGGAGGTTTGAAATTCAAATTTTGAGAGAGTTTTGTGCGGCTTAGGGATTTAAAAATGGCTCTAATGAGAAAGTTTTGAATACCAAAGTTGAAGGGGACACCATGATCTATAAATTTTGTTTTGGTCAATACTACATTTGACACTATTGTACCACACGTTGTCCACATCTACTCCAATCTTCCGTAAAACTCACTTAAACTCTTTAAGAGATGTGCCCACTTGTGAAGCATCTATGTTGTCACTTTGTTCAAATCATTTTATTCTTTTTCCTGGAGTTTAGTTGGCCAATACATGCCACCATACTAAATTTGAGGATTTTTTGAAAATCTAGTGAATTACTGAATTTTTTTTAATTTATACGAATTTAATTGTCCGACAACTCGCAGATGAAATATGGCACACTTAATGACCTTTAGTGAGGAATTGTTGAATACCAAAGTTGTAGGTAACAACATAGTGCATATCTTTTGTATAGGAAATCCCTTCATTTATTACATTTTTGATGTTCGGAGTTTTGAAATTCAATTTTTGAGAGAGTTTTGTGCGACTTAGGGATTTAAAAATGGCTCTAATGAGAAAGTTTTGAATACCAAAGTTGAAGGGGACACCATGATTTACAACTTTTGGTTTGGTCAATACTTCATTTAACACTGTTGTACCACACGTTGTCCACATCTACTCCAATCTTCCGTAAAACTCACTTAAACTCATGATTTGATTACATAAAAGTGGCTCTAATGTGGCATAAAGATTACATAAATAGATTACAAGGCAAATAACAAAAATAATCTAGGCAGCTACTATTCTTCCTTCTCCATCATGTCGCACCCAGGGCAATGATTTCTGTGGGATGCTTCGCTCGACATTCCTTATCCTTACTGGATGGTCGTCTACAAAGAGAGACATATCGCTGAACTCGTTAAATTCATCCAGGTCAGATACACCATCAACTCCTATAGCTTGTTGCTTTCCAGGAAAAACTACATGCCTCGGCTTGTCAGTACTTTTCTTCTCATTACGAGAAAGGATCTGTTCGGCATAGAAGACCTGTGCAGCACGGTTAGCCATTATCCACGGATCATCTTTGTAGCCAACCTTACTTAGATCAAGAACTCTGACCCCATAGTTGTCCACTGTAACATGTTTGTCTTCAACCCATTGACATCGAAACACAGGGATCTGAAATGAACCATAGTCAAGTTCCCATATGTCCTCAATGAAGCCAAAGTATGTAGTCTCATTACCAGTTTCAGAGTCTAAGGCCTCACATCGAACACCACTATTCTGTGTCATGCTCTTGTTGTCCTTGGACTTTGTACAGAACATGAAACCACTAATGTCATAAGTTTGCCATGTCGTGACTTGGCGTGATGGTCCAGATGCCAACACCTTGATGGTGCGTTCCTCAGTTGTTTCCCCATCTGGTATGTCATGCTCCCGAAGCCATGAGGTGAACTTTTTTTTGTGTTCCTTCATTAACCAATCATCTGTGCACCCATGATTATGTTCATGAAGCTCATCAATGTGTTTCTCGATCCAAGGCTCCATTATCGAGAGCTGATATAGGATGCTGTGATGTGCCTCGAGGATTGTATTGTAATCAAGAGGGATGATTGTTTTCTTTCTCATCCTCCCTCTTCCATTCAGCCTGCCCTCATGTCTTGACGGAGGTAAACCTATTGCAACCTGGTCTTTTAGGACCTTGTTGCAGAAAGGACCTCCAGACTCAATTGCCTCTTCGGTTAAGTACCCCTCTACCATGGACGCCTCAGGACGAGCACGAGTTGATACATAGCCATTTAGTATTGACATGAAACGCTCATATGTCCACATCTCATGCAAGTACATGGGACCCAGAGCCTCTATTTGTGGAACCAAGTGGACCACAAGGTGAACCATAATATCAAAGAATGATGGGGGGAACACATCTCAAACTGTGACACTGTCTCCACTGCGAATTCCTTAAGGGACGCCAACTCATCACGGTTAATCACTTTTTGTGAGATCCTGTTGAAGAAGTAGCACAACCGCGTGACAGCAACCTTGATCCACACTGGATTTATATCCCTGATGGCAATAGGGAGGAAAGTAGTCAGCATGACATGACAATCATGTGAGTTGTAGTTGGTGAGTGTAAGGTCTTTCATTGACACAATACTCCGTATGCTAGAGCAGAACCCAGATGGGACTTTCAAATGCTTGAACCACGCACACATCGCATGTTTTTCTTCATTGTTGAGGTTGTAGCTTGCTGCCGGGAGGTGGTACTTCCCATTTTCTTGAAGCACAGGGTGAAGTTCATTTTTTATGTCTAACTGTACCATGTCCATGCGTGATTTCAGTCCTTCCTTTGTCTTCCCCTTCATGTCTAGTAAGGTTCCAATTAGGCTTTCAAACACGTTCTTCTGGACATGCATACCATCGATTGCGTGGCGAACATCTAACTCTGGCCAGTATGACAGATACTCAAAGAAAATAGACTTTTTCTTGAATGTAGCCCCTGGAGTTGGTTTGACATCCTTTCTTGGTTTTCCGTCTTTTGTCTTCTTCCTAAAAACAAAATTGAGTTTGCTGACTAGGTTGAAAACTCTTTTGCCTTTACTGTTACCTGATGGAGCAGTAGACTGTAGTTCAACATTATTGTCGAAATACTTATCCATCTTTTTCTGGCGGTACCTGTGTCCTTTCGATAAGAAGCGTCTGTGTCTCATGTACACTATCTTCTTAGATGCATTAAGGGACACGTAAGCAGTTTCATCTATGCATACCACACAACCAACCTTTCCCTTGAACTGCCCTGATAATGTGAAGAGAGCAGGGTAATCGTTGATCGTAACAAAGATAATTGCTCTCAGTGTGAATGATTCTTTGCGATACTCGTCGAACATTTTAACACCTGTTTCCCACAATATCTTCATGTCCTCCATTAAGGGCTCCAAGAAAACATCCATGTCAACTCCAGGCTGTCTAGGTCCAGAGATAAGGATGGTTAGCAAAAGGTACTTTCGCTTCTGCATCAACCATGAAGGTTGTAGATGGTGAGGATCACTGGCCATGTGCTGTGCTTGCTGCTCCTCTCAGCAAATGGATTCATTCCATCAGTACTCAATGCGAACCTAACATTTCTTGGTTCCTTTGCAAAGTCCATGTGGTTTTCATTGAAATCTTTCCACTGCTGGCCATCGGCTGGGTGCTGAAGCTTCCCATCGTCTTTGTGGTCATTGCAAGCATGCCACCTCATAAGTTTGGCATCCTCTGGGTTAGCGAACAAACACCTCAATCGATCGACCACAGGTAGGTACCACATCACCAAAGCAGGAATCTTTTTCTGCGCATAATAGTCTACTTCTTGTTTTTCTTTCCTCGTGGATTTTGAACTACTCTTTAGGGTTTTTTGTTGGGTCATCTTTCGCTTGGTTTCTTTACACACGGAGGCAGCACACTCTTCCTCTCTGTAGTCTTTATTCGTCTTGTATCTACTTGCACCACAATTTGGATAGCTATCCAAATCCTTATAATCAGCACCTCGATACAAGATACAATGATTTCTGCACGCATGGATCTTCTCAACACCCATCGTCAGTGGACTGATTAGCTTCTTGGCATAGTATGTGTTAGCAGGCACTTTGTTCTCCTTAGGAAGCATGTCAGCAATAATACTCAAGAACGCATCGAAGCCAGCATCAGAAAGACCATACCTAGCTTTGCACACCAACAACTTAAGCACAAACCGTAGCGTCGTGAACTGTTTGGTGCAACCCTTAGACTCATCATACAAAGGCTCTTCTGCTGCCTTCATCAAGGTCTCCATACCTTTCATGAAGAACATTGATGGATCGTCCACATGACGACGCAACATTGCCTCTAGAAATTCTGCATCTTCTGCAGCCATATTATTTGGCAGCACATTAGTTCTGACATCTTCATTTCCTCCTGCGAAACCATGATCTCCAACATTTGCACAACATGTTCGGCGTCAGGTTGTTGTGTCTCCTGTACAAACTGAAACCCACCATCAACCATATCTTCACCATCGACGTCGATGTTCGCAGGGTTTCCAGTTGTATAAGGCGCAGAGCTACCCTCTCCATGCTTTGTCCAAATCAAGTAATCATTCATAAATCCTCGGCGGACCAGATGAGAAAGGATTTATTGAGTGTTATCAAATACAACAATATTTCTGCAGTCCATGCACGGACAATGTATGTGCGTCTTCTTTGTTCTCCAAGCATGATTCTTAGCGGCATCAATAAACCTATGGACCTCGGGTATGTATAATGGATCTAGTCTTGATAACTTATACATCCAGAATGACCTCTCCATCATTACCTATAAAAAACAATAAATTAATTGAAATCAATGTAAAAAAGTAACCATATCTAGAGATTATATATTTGCTAGGTGAAACCCTAGATCTAAAAAGTGAATCATCAAATTTAGCAAGAATGAGCAAATTGAGGCAAGAGGGACACAAACTAACTTTCTTGTTAATCTCCTTCCAAGAAATGAAGATCAAAACCTCTCCCCTTGTATTTTGTAAAATCTGGACCTCCAAAATCGCCTCCAATTGAAAGTGGCGGCGAGAAACAGTGCTGCTCGGGGAGGAAGATGGGGTATTTATACCAGAGATAGCATAGGCGGTTAGCTAGGAATTATTATTAGCTAGTGTTTAGAGTTTATTGGGGTTTAAAGTAAAAAAACTAAGTACCATAATTTAAAATACCTAAGTATCATTATTAAATAAAAAACACAATATTCGTAAAACATTATTTAACCATCTTAAGCAAGCTCACTCATTAACCTAGGTATTCTTCTCTCTCACTCATGGGTGAAACACAAGATCTAAAAAGTGAATCATCAAATGGAGCAAGAATGAGCAAATTGAGGCAAGAGGGGCACAAACTAACCTAAAAAACAATTGAGAAATAAACAACATAATATAAAACATAAATATTATATAAAAACCTACATTTCCCTCTCTACATAAATACTCATGAACACACCATTATACATGGAAACAAGGAAAGATATCATGCATAAACAAAATTTAAAAGTAAACATGAAGCAGTATAGATGAGAGACATTATTTAACCATCTTAAGCAAGGTCACTCAATAACCTAGGTATTCTTCTCTCTCACTCATGGGTGAAACCCTAGATCTAAAAAGTGAATCATCAAATTGAGCAAGAATGAGCAAATTGAGGCAAGAGGGACACAAACTAATCTTTCTTGTTAATCTCTTTCCAAGAAATGAAGATCCAAACCTCTCCCCTTGTATTTTGTAAAATCTGGACCTCCAAAATCGCCTCCAATGGAAGGTGGCGGCGAGAAACCGTGCTGCTCGTGGAGGAAGAGGGGGTATTTATACCAGAGATAGCACAGGCGGCTGTCTTAACCCAACCGCCAGTGAAAATGGTTGTATTTCCACTGGCGGTTGAGTTAAGACAACCGCCAGTGTAAATACATTTCAACTGGCGGTTGGCTTAGCCAACCGCCTGTATAAATGGTCCATTTACACTGGCAGTTGTCTTAGACCAACCGCCAGTGCAAATGTATTTCCACTAGCGGTTGTCAACTGTTCACTGCCCCCTTTTATATCACAGGCGCGTGATAACTACAACCGCCTGTGCTATGAATAGGGGGCGCCAGCTATGAGCAGTATTCTACTAGTGCAATGAAGTAGAAAGAGATCGAAACAAACAGCAGCACCTTGTATGCTGCCGCACCTTGTAGCTCAGCGGCTTGCTACTCCAGTTTCTACATTGCAGCATTACTGGTTAGGGACAAAACTACTCTGGTCTGCTTTCATCAAGATTGCTGGTGAAACTTGCTGGTGAGAAGAGCCTTTCAAGAAGAGAGAGGCAACAACTGACACACACAACAACAAATATCTACAGGCTGGTCTATTTTGTTGTGTTCACCATTGTTTTGTTCATGAGATTCTTATTGCTAGTGCTCCTCAAGTTATTTCCAAACATGCTTCCATTAACTTCCCAGGACAAAATGAAAGGAGAGGTATGTTCTTAACTATTTGTAAGTTGCAACTACCTGACATTACATTGCTTATTATCTGCCATGAGTCTCTGCCACCAAAATACCCATATGTTTATGTCATGAACCATCTGTAGTAAACTATTAATACATTACTTCAATTGATTAGCATCCCTACTGATGCCATTTGAATTAATATTTTCTTATTATTTCTTCATTGCAAGGATTGGGTCATTGGTGCTTCTTCTTGCCGACAAGAATAATGGAGTATGCAAAATTTTTGGAAGATATCACAAAAGAAATGACAGAGGAAGTTCAGGTATCTCAGAGATGAGTAGATGGCTTATGCAGTGGATGTAGCTGGAGGTGATGATGGAGTGAAGCGACGCGAGGTGGTCATTCATGAGGTGCCGCCGGTTGTGGTGCACAGCGATGTGCATCATCTGGTGGCTCTCGACCTCCTGGGGCTTGTTGTGCCTCGCCTGCAGTGGCGCAGCACGCACAGCCTTGACCACTACCTCCGCCTCTCAGTCTTGGCCACGAGCGCAGACACTGTCGCAGGAGCCGCCGCTGCGGCCAGAGCTCTCGAGCGTATGTTACTAACGGCGCATGCGAAGGCCTACCGATTGTGTCGTCATGCTGCTGCTCCTCCACCACCACCACGCCCATGCATTGGAGCAGAGGTAGCAGGGCATCTAATGCGCCGCCACAGCCACCGCAGCGCTAGTGCTGACGGCATGCTTAAAAATCCATGACCAAGGCATAAGGAAAAATCAGGCAATTGATCTGGCCACTGAGGCGACGGATCCAACCACGCAACCAATGGATCCGGCAGAGGAGTTGCCAGAGCTGCAGCCACTAGAAGTCGACCATTGACTCGGAGAAAGTAAAGGGAGCAGAGGAGAAGTGGTAAGGCATGGTAGTCACCGGAGACGGTGGGATTTGCCCTATTTCACGGATCGAGGGGACGACCAGAGCCCGGTCTGCTTTCCTCGTTGATATGTCCCAGCACGCGGCCTTGCCTACAGTCCAGATGCGCTCCACCAATATAGCAAGGTAGAGTGAAGAGGAGGAAAGAGGCAGTGGCGGCTAGGATTGTGAGCGCCGCCAAAGACGTCGGTGCGGAAATACGACGAGGCGAAAGGGAGTGTAGGGAAGATGCGGCGGCGACTAGGGTTTCAGGCGCTGCCCAAGCGCCGATGCGGGAGAGAGGCTGTTGGAGTGATGGAGTGGATCGGGAGATCGGGGCAGGTAACAGGATGTAGTGCAAGCACTACCGGAATTCTGTTGGTTGCCGAGGGTTTTGGCTTTGCCGAGAGCCAAAACTCTGGCACTCGACAAAGAATGTCTTTGCCGAGGGCCAGATTGGGCCCTCGGCAAAGAGGTCTTTGCCGAGGGCCAAAAGGTTATGCCAAGGGCCCTCGGCAAAACCTTTGCCGATTGAAAATTTGCCGAGGGCTGCCCTTGGCAAAACCTTTGCCGAGGGTTTTTGGGCCTCAAAGAACCGAATTCCAATAGTGAAGGGGGTTTCTGGAAAGTTGTAAGGGTGTTTTCGAAACAATGACTCAATTTTAGAATTTTGCCTTGTTCGATTTAGGGGTCCATACGAAAGATATTTTAATACGTTTACTGTTTGAAAAGGAAAAACTGGAGTGTGGGCTTATTATCACAAAATCAGAGTGCTTTTTTGCAAAAGGTGTAGAGACGTGTGTCAGCCTGTGGATGAGCCACGGAGTCGCGAATGCTCCTGTGCGAGTGAACCAGAGTGGATTTTAAACCACCCCGAGGAAGGGAGAAAAACAGATGTGGGGTAGCTAGTAGAGAGCCTGCTTCACAATATGTGAATCTCAAGCATCAACCGTGAATACAAATGCCTACTAATAGCCATCAATATATAGGCTGTCGCCTACCTTGATTTCGGAACCAGCATTGTGCCAATGAATTAGGAGTTTCTTTGGAAACAAAATATTTGTTATGTAATTTTCCTTGCTCCATTTTTCTTAAGTGACACGATCTGTCATAATGAGCCATGTGCATTGTACAATGAAGGCAGGATTATATTAATACATATGCACACATGCAGCAGCGCCCAACATATATATATGACTGTCTCACTGGTTCAGGCCTCAACACTAGAATCGTGAATTCATTTCTACTTATTTCATTGTTGGTTGTGAAGACCAAGTATAGTTGTCGCATGCTAGAGGGTAGTTCTTTGTATTTTATGGTGATGTGTGAGATTGGGATGCCTCGGAAAAATTAAACCAGATGAGTTGAAGAGTGGCACTTGTCTGCTAGAGAGGGTTTGCAGATTCGGACATTCTGTTTGAATGCAAACAGGCCGCGATGGTGCATGTGCGTCCACAATGCACAAGACACAACAGTGAAGTCTCTTGAGACTCAAAGACAATGTCTGACACTCTCTTGAGTCTTGACACCTCACCAGCCTTCTAAGGGCAATGCAGTCTCGGTTATACTACGCCTAACACTGTCTTGCGTTGTGGCTTGAGATTCTACCTCTAGTCTTTGCAACTGCTTCTCTTGTATTAGAGTGAGTATGTGGGCATTGTGGCTTCATTTTCGGAGGTTTATTATAGTTGTATCAGTAAATCATCAGAGAACTAGCGCAGTGTGTGTGGTGAACTTTTTCTCAGCCTCACTTCCTCCATCCCCTTTAACCGTGGATTTTCATCATGTCTTTGGCGACCACAACAAAGCCACCTTTTTCATCCTTCTCCATGTTCCCATCATGTTGGGTTTAAACAACACAACTGCCAGAAGTGAAAGAGCCATGATGCAAATGGCTTTCCTTAAGTTCAGCATCCTCGACCACCAGGCTGACGGCTCTGTCGAGACACCAGAGCCATGCACCACGATTGACGTCTACGACTGGATGGAGATCGACGCTAGACACCATTTTCTAGTGGCACTACACCACTGTCTCCAACAACATTTAAAACATCTTTGTCACAAGTGAAGACATGGGCGAGCATATGTCTTAATTTCGATCTCAAACCCCTTCCATGACAACAACAGTATGCACCTCGCCATCTACGCAAAGCAACACCATTTGTGGACGTACTCAACCCATGACTCTCGGTCACTGCAACCCATCCATCCCCAACCAGTCTCATCTTCTAACATTATTCCACATGTAAGAGAAACAGGGTCGTCCCTAGCAAAGGTTTAGTGATTTTTTAATTTATGTGATATCTTGTAGTGAGTTGTGCACTAGTATGAGAATAGAATGCCATTGTGCCTAGTAACTTTTTAGTTAATGTATATATTTATTTTTATGTCACATTTCATGTTAAATTGATGTGTGATCTGTATACTAGTATTTATTTTTACGTACTTAAGAACATCATGCCTGCGGTGACAAGAAATTCTAAATTTTCTTCCACCCTTTTAGCCGCCACGATCTGTCATAATGATCATGTGCATGAATATTGTGCAGTGAAAAGGCAGAATACCCATGCTGCCCAGAACATATATATAACTGCCTCATTGTGCAATAGAACCATTATGCTCTTTCTACATCATCCATGCGCGCTGTTGGTTGTCAAGGCCAAGTTTAGCCATCGCATGCGAGAAATAGTTCTGTATAGATTATAATATGAGATTGGGATGCATTGGAAAAGACATATGAGAGAAGAGACATGTTTTTCTTTCTTTATCACAGAAACAAGTGAATTCATTAACTAGATGAGGTTGACAGAGACATTGGAAAAGTAGCTAGTGGAACTAGTGAATTAAGCCGCCACGGCTCTGGCATCTGGCTGAGGTCCTAAGGGGGCGTTTGGTTGGCTGTACAGAGGTGAACCAGGCTCTGTAGATACAACTTCAGCGTGTTTGGTTGCTTGTACGAGGGTCTGAGCCTAGTTCTCCAGATACAAAAGGCAGCCCATAGCCTGGCTCGTCAGATACGGATTTTATTTACATTTCTGGTGAGCCAGGCTCCCATGGTGCAACGCAGATTTTCTTAATGACACTATTAGCATGCGATTAGAGTATATTTAAGTGATATTATTGTATTTTAAAATAATTAAGATATTAGAAGTAAAGTTAGGACTATTAGAGTGTAGTTACATAACTCAAATATTATCACTACGGGAAAACCAATCTTTGCCGAGTGTTTTTTTCTTTGCCGAGTGTTTTTTCGCTTCTTTGCCGAGTGCCAAATAAAAACACTCGGCAAAGAAAAAACACTCTGCCGAGTGCCGAAAAAAACACTCGGCAAAGAATTCTTTGCCGAGTGCAAAAAAAACACTAGGCAAAGAAATTCTTTGCCGAGTGTTTTTTTCGTGGCACTCGGCAAAGAAAATCTTTGTCGAGTATTTTTTTTGGCACTCGACAAAGAGCTCTTTGCCTAGTATTTTTTTTTACACTCGGCAAAGCCAGTCTTTAAATTACATTTTGAAACAGTAAATTAATCCAAATGAAAAAGTTTTTAACTACAAAGTTGTTTAACTTATCAAGATGAACAATTTTTATTTTAGTGATTTCTTCATTTGACAAACTTAAAATAAATTTGTTCACAAATCTTATATATATCTCCGGTAGTTTATGAAACTACAAGAGTGATATATAATGTTTGTAAAAAAAATAGAACCACAATGTCGGATGCACAAATGGTCAAACAACCAAAATAAACTTTGTAAATTTTGACAAGTTATGAAAGTTTATAGTTGATAACTTTTTAATTTGAAGTCATCTAGTTATGCAAAACTGCGTCCGAATGTGAAAATTTTAAAATTCAAATTTTTCAAAATACTTCAAATGGAGAAATGACCAAAATGAAAGTTGTAGATCTCAAAAATTTATGAAACTTTGGTGTTGACAACTTTTTGATTTGAAATCATCTTGTCAACGAAAACTACGTTTCATATTGTCAAATTTGAAATTCAATTTTTTATAAACGACCTCCGATGGAAAAACTACCAAAATAAAAGCTGTAGATCTCGAAAAGTTAGAAAACTTTGTAGTTGACAACTTTTTGATTTGAATTCATTTAGAGTCTCAAATAAGCGAGTTACACACGGTTTAGTATAATATATGGGTAATCGAAACGGAGATGGAACGTATATGAGTGTGTAGTGCAGTGGTAGAGGAGGCTTCGCACGAGCGAGAGGTCTCGTGAGTTCGAATCCTGTTGACTGCGTGAGAGAAAGTTACGTGAAAAATAGGAGAACTTGCGATTTCGAGGGAGACAAGTGGGTGGTGACAATTGGGCCTCTCCCCCAATTAAATAAAAATTTTCCCTATTTTTTGGGGTTTTTTTCTATTTTTTTCTTTGTCCGAGTGCCACGTCAGCACTCGGCAAGGCCTTCGCCGAGTGCCCGATATTTGGCACTCGGCAAAGAGTCCTTTGCCGATATTTTCTTTGCCGAGTGCTCTTTACCGAGTGCGGCACTCGGCAAAGCCTTCGGCGAGTGCAAAAGGCTCTTTGCCGAGTTGGATCTGCTGTAGTGTATAAGATTAATTACTTGTTTAGCTATTTTTGTTGCATACAGTACGACTTTATGTGGGCAACCAAACAGTATCTCCTATAAGCCAGGCTTTATATATGCAGTCAACCAAACATGGATAGCTTGCATCACCACAACCTGTCTAGTCTGGGCCTAAATCCCATATGCAATGCAGGCTCGCTAGCCAAACACCCTCGAAGTACTCTGCTCATTCTTGCTCCTCTATCCCAAATTCTACTTCTTCTTCCAAACTACTCTATCTAGATTACAAATCTGTGTGTTGGGGATGAGGACCCTCGGCAGCGGCACCACACAGAGCGTTCGCAAAAACGACCTTCGTGTGATCCACGCGTCCCCGCTCGACCCTTTTCCTCAAGGGACTGAACCCCTCGCACTCTTTTCTAACCCTCGCCATGGATCCGACCCCCGAGGCTTTGTTGCAACTCTCTGCAGGTTAAGACTCGACGACAACCAGGCGGGTGACCCTCGCTCTCCTAGCGAGGCCACCTCGCTTGGAGCGAAGGGTTCGGCGAGGCGACGGAAGGACGCCGACTCGAGGGCAAGCAGAGTCGAAGGTCAAGTTTTTACGTCTGCCCCCGAAGGTGGGCAAGGCCGAGTGGCGGCGCACAGAGGGAAGGCTGATTAAGGTTTCCGCTGCAACCGTGTTTTTACTTCTTTGCCCCTCCTCCCTGCGTGGAGGCAGGGAATCTTTGTTGTACCCTTTCATAATTAGTCCTGTGACCCTTGGTATTCCCTATAAATACCAAGGGGTTAACAGTGCAAGATACACGATTTTTTTGGGAATAGAGCTACAATAATAGCCTTTGTTTCCTTAACCTTCGTTCTTGCATTCGACGCTTGGCCACCTTCGCCTTTCCCTCGCACGAGAGCGAAGGAGAGCAAGTGTGATTCCAACAGTTTGGCGCCGACCGTGGGGACCAAAAGTTTGAGATGGCGGGGAACAGGCGAACCAACACCACCAGAGACCTTCGCACGGCTAGAGAGACAGCGACGGTGGTCCCACCTGCCGAGGAGATACCAGAACCCTCAAGGGCGCAGGATGTCACCCCGGACACGGAGGTCCCGGGCCCTCAAGCCCGGACCGTGTTGCACCCTCACACCCCCGGGGAGGGAGAGGGAGCTAACGAAGAGGAGTTGGGCCTCGAGGCCCTCGAAAGCCTTCAGGCTGAGCTGCAGGAGAAGAAAAGGCGTCTGGACCAGCTAGAGAAGCACAATCGGCTGCGCGCCATCAAGCAGAAGGCAGACGAGGCTAGGGAGCAGCTTCGCCGAATGGAAGAGTCCCTCGCCGCGGCTGAGGCCGAGGCAGAGGGCTGGAACGACGGGAATATGCCCCCGCTGCAGGAGGGAAATGAGGAGCGAGATCGAGACAACCTTCGCCATCCACCACCCCCACCACCGCCACTCCAAGAGCCTTACCAATGAGACAGCAAAACTTTCACCAACTTTACCCAGATGAGAGAGAGCCAAACCTCCGCATCCAAAGAAGACCTCAGCAACACCAAATGCCCTATGACCCGAGGTCACCCCTCTCCCAGATACTCCAAACTCAACCTTGGCCTCCATGCTACAACCCACAAAACTTACCTCGTTACGACGGGCTTTCCGACCCTCGCCAGTTCATAATGAGCTATGAGGCGGCAGTCGCCGCGGCAGGTGGAGACGAATCAACAATGGCAAAATCTTTTGTCATTATCTTGCGCGACATCGCGCAAACTTGGTACAGCAACCTTCGCCCCGGGACCGTGGATTCCTGGGCCAACCTCAGAGCCAGGCTCTGCACAAACTTCAAAGGCATCACACCAGCCCCTTCAAACCCCATCGACTTGTTCAATTGCAAGCAAGAGGAGCGAGAACCGCTTCAAGACTACTGGCGAAGGTTCATCCAAATCAGAGCAAGAACTCCGGGGATATCCGACGAAGCTGTAATCCTCGCCGCAGTCAGTGGCCTGCGTCTAGGCCCATGCTCATCAAAGTTTGCCAGGAAGCCAGCGAATTCAATCGAGGAGTTACACGAAACAATGGAACGATATTGCAGAGCAGACATGGACTTCCGAGCGAAGTTTGACGCTCGGCGCTCACAACTGAAGCCACAGCCGAGGCCTCAAACAAGGGAAAGCAACCCTCGCCAAGAGCACAACAACGTTGGTGCAATCAACAAAGCAACAAATTACGAGGATCAAAGACGGGACGCTCAACCTCCGAGCAACCAAGCCTCTCAGGGTTTGCCACCCCCGCCGAATCAGCGGAACCAGCAACGAGATCCCGCAAGAATGTATTGTCACTTCTGTGGTCTCGGAAAGGGACACACAACAAAGCAATGCGAATGCTTCGCCAAGGGAAAAGAATACCAGGAATCCAGGAAAGCTGCTTCGTCAGACACCCGAACCATCAACCACACCAGGAAACCAAGCCTCCACCCTTCAAATACCCAATTCCATTACACCCCCGTAAACTATGGCCTACCCTCGCAACAACCCCCATTTACCCCCACCACCCACACTTCAGCCAAGCCTCCTACCAGGCAACAACAATCCCACAACGCCAAAACACTCCATACACAGTCACATACCCAACAACCCCCCAAAACCAAATTCCAACAACCCACCAAGCCAGCAACGCTCTGCCACCACCACTGCCAATTCCCGCTTTACCAGCACCCCAGCCTGTCAAAGCCGAAGCCCAGAGCCAAACGACCATCAACAATCCAACATCAACCTTCGGTGTGATTCTAGCTATCACCGGAGGTTCAAATGAAGACCATGGTAACAAACGGCAGAGGAAGGAACATGCCAGACGAGTTCACCACGTGGCCGTCGAAGGACCCCACAGATTCGGTCATTGGTCTCACATCCCCATAACCTTCGATTCCAGCGACATGAAGCTGAGAGATTACCCCCACACCGATGCTATGGTGATCGAAACCAACCTCGCTGGGTGGACTGTCACCAAAATCTTGGTTGATACAGGAAGCTCCGCTGACATCCTATTCGCCTCAACCTTCGACAACATGAAGCTTGACAGAAACCTCCTGCAACCCGCTGACAACCCTCTATACGGCTTCGGCGGTCAACAAGTGAGAGCGGTTGGCAAAACATCCTTGCCTGTGACTTTCGGCGACCAAACGAACTGCAGAACTGAGCACATAACCTTTGATGTCGTCGACATGTTCTATCCATACAATGCCATCTTTGGCCGAGGGGTCACAAACGCATTCAACGCTGTCATCCATCCCGCTTACCTATGCATGAAGCTCCCCGCTCCGAAGGGTGTGGTTGCAGTATTTGGGGACCAAGACATTGCAAGGGCAGCTGAAGGAAACGTAGCCCCAGGGCAACGTAATGTTCACAATTTGTCAAAGCCTCAAACCCCCGGCATCAGCGACGAGGGTGAAGTCTGCAATGACAGAGTGAAGGTAGCGCCAAAGGAGGAAACCAAACAAGTCCAACTCTTCGAGGGTAACGCCGAAAGAAAGGTGCTCATCTCAGCCAATCTAGACCCCCAATCAGAAGGCAACCTCGTTACCTTCCTCAGAGAAAATTCCGACACCTTCGCTTGGTCCGCAGAGGACCTAAAAGGAGTCAACAGATCAATGATTGAGCATAGCCTGAACATCAAAATAGGCTATCGCCCAATCAAACAAAAGCTTCGCAAGATGTCAGAAGAAAGAAAGGAGGCAGCGAAGGCTGAGGTAAAAAGGCTTTTGGACGCAGGCGTCATTCGCTCGGTCAAATACCCAACTTGGCTCTCAAATGTGGTCCTAGTCCAAAAGAAGAACAAAAAATGGCGAATGTGCGTGGATTTCACTTGCTTGAACAAAGCTTGTCCGAAGGATGATTTCCCTCTCCCAAACATAAGCACCCTGGTCGACAGAGCGGTAGGTTGCCAAATGCTGTCCCTCCTTGATTGCTTTTCAGGCTATCACCAGATTTGGATGAATGAAGAAGACGAGGAAAAAACAAGTTTTATCACACCCTCGGGCACTTTTTGCTTCCGAAGAATGGCAGAAGGCTTGAAAAATGCAGGCTCAACCTTCGCTCGCATGACCTCTGAAGTTTTCAAGGATGAGCATTCTGTCTCTGCCTATGTCGATGACCTGGTTGTCCAGAGTGAACTAAAAGAAAACCACATATCAGACTTATCGAGGGTGTTCAGCAACCTCCGGTCCGCCGGATTGAAACTAAACCCAGAAAAATGCGTTTTCGGGGTAAGCGAAGGTAAATTGCTAGGTTGCATCGTCTCAGCCAGAGGAATCGAAGCTAACCCTGAGAAGATCGACGCCATCATGAACATGGAACCTCCGGCGACCAAAAAAGCAGCTCAGCGTCTGTCTGGTCGTTTAGCAGCACTTAGCAGATTCATCTCAAGAGTCGCAGAGCGAGGGTTACCTTTCTTTGAAACACTCAGAAGCAATGCTCCATTTAATTGGGGTCCCCAGCAGCAAAAGGCCTTTGAGGAGTTGAAAAAGTATTTGACTAGCTTGACTGCCCTAACCAGCCCAAGCAAGGGAGATCTATTGTTACTCTACGTCGCAGCTTCGCCTCACGCAGCAAGCGCAGTTCTCATCAAGGAGCTCCGTGAAAACAACAAGACTAGACAAGCCCCAATCTACTATGTTTCAGAAACCCTCGAAGGCCCAAAGAGAAATTATTCGGAGCTTGAGAAAATAGCATACGCCGTCGTTATGGCATCAAGAAAGCTCAAGCACTATTTCCAGGCGCACGAGATCCATGTACCTTTGTCGTACCCCCTCGAGAACATTTTTAAAAACAACGAAGCAGTTGGAAGAATAGCAAAATGGGCAGTCGAGCTTAACAGTTACGCTGTGACCTTCGTCGGCAGAACAGCAGTCAAATCACAGGTACTGGCTGATTTCATAGAAGAATGGACACCCGACCCTCGTGCTGGTGAGCTGCGACATGACCAGTTTTGGATCGTTTATTTACGTCGACGGAGCCTGGGGTGCAACTAGAGCCGGTGCCTCGGCCATTCTAATCTCGCCTTCCGGGTCGAAGCTGAGATACGCACGAAGGCTTGACTTCAAATGCACAAACAACTCCGCTGAATATGAAGCTGTGATTCTGGCACTTTCAAGACTACGGTCGTTGTCAGTCCGAAGGGCACTCATCAACACAGACTCTCAAGTCATTGCGGGGCACAGTGAGAAGAACTACAAAGCAAAAGATCCAGAGCTTCAAAAGTATTTTCAATATGTCCGAAGGTTAGAATCTTTCTTCCTTGGCATAACTGTAAAAGCAATATCAAGGACTGAAAACAGCGAGGCAGATTGCCTAGCTAAAGCAGCCGCACAACAGTTACAGCTTCCACCAGATGTGTTCTACGAGGTTACCAGTCGGTCAGCTTTCGAAGCTTCTGAAATCAGCGTCAAGCTGATCAGCGCAATTCAGTGCGAGGATTGGAGAGCACCTATCATGGCCTACATCAAGGGGCTCCATGAATCAAACAACAGAGAAGAAGAAAACAGACTAAAGCAAAGAGTGCGAGGATACAAGATTGTTGACAACACCTTGTACAAAGCTTCGGTAACCTCGCCATGGCTCAAATGTGTGTCACAGTCCGAAGGCAATGACATTCTCAAGCTAATCCATGAGGGCATCTGTGGTTCTCACAATGGCCCGAGGGCTCTAGTCGGCAAAGCGTTCCGGCAAGGTTTCTACTGGCCAACAGCATTAAGAGATGCGGAAACCATCGTCAAACATTGCGAGGGTTGTCAACTGATGGCAAAGAACCAAAACGCTTCAGGGGCACCTACAACTCTCATATGCCCAACCTGGCCTCTGCAAAGGTGGGCGATGGACCTCGTAGGCCCACTACCGACGGCTCCAGGGAACCTTCGCTATGCGGTGGTAGCTGTGGAATACTTCACAAAGTGGATTGAAACAAGGCCATTGTCCTCCATCACTTCCCTCGCAGTAAAAAAGTTTTTCTGGCAACAAATAGTCTGTCGCTTTGGAGTTCCTCAACATCTAACCGTCGACAATGGCACTCAGTTTGACAGCGAGGTCTTCAAAGAATTCTATGCGCAAATTGGGACAATGTTATGCTTCGCCTCCGTCCGGCACCCGCAATCCAATGGCCTGGTCGAAAGAGCCAATGCGACAATATTCCAAGCTATATCTAAAAAGTTGCAGGGTAAGACCTAAGGGTAAATGGGCCGATGAACTACCTTCGGTCACCTGGTCTCACAACACCTCAGAATGCAGAGCAACAAAATACACTCCTTTCAAACTTTTGTTCGGCGAAGAAGCGGTGCTTCCAGAAGAACTAAAATATGGGTCGCTCAAAACAACCCTCGCATCTGGCGAGCAAGCCCAACCGCTTGATAAAGACCTACTCGAAGAAGCAAGATGCAACGCAGTACACAACCTTCGTAAGTACCAAGAAGAAACCAAAAAATGGAGAGATAAAAAGATCAGAATCAAAGATTTGCAGAAGGGTGACCTCGTCCTCATCAGAAAACAAAACGCCAGCTTGGCAGGAAAATTTCAGCCCAAGTGGACAGGTCCATACATGATTGTGGAAAGCAATCGCCCCGGTTCTTTCCACCTTTCCGACAGCGAAGGAAACATCCTGCCTCACACCTGGAACATTGATGACCTTCGCAAATTCTACCCATAGCGGAGCCTCAGCGAGCCCTCGCACTATGTAATCTTTTGTTTCACTTTTGTTTTCTTCCATTTCTGTGCATGTAACAAAAACAGAAGGAGCTGCACTCTTTTTCCTTACGAAGGGGCGTAAGGTTTTTTAACGAGGCAGCATCCACAACCTTAATGCAGGTTAGAACCCCCAAAAAAAGAAGAGTCATCAAACCTCTACATTTACTAGAAAACATCGGAAAAGCACCTCTTCTTCAAAGAGTGCTATAATCGATGCAACCTTTTTTAAGATTGCTTCAAAAACGAACGTTTTCTAAAAGCAAACTTCACCTCTACCTAAGATAAGGGGAGGCGCGAAGTCTAAAAAGCCGAGCACCCGCGAAACACGCTAGGGGCTCGCAAAAAGCAAACTTCACCTCTACCTAAGATAAGGGGAGGCGCGAAGTCTAAAAAGCCGAGCACCCTCGCAAAACACGCCAGGGGCTCGCAAAAAGCAAACTTCACCTCTACCTAAGATAAGGGGAGGCGCGAAGTCCAAAAAGCCGAGCACCCTCGCAAAACACGCCAGGGGCTCGCAAAAAGCAAACTTCACGTCTACCTAAGATAAGGGGAGGCGCGAAGTCTAAAAAGCCGAGCACCCTCGCAAAACACGCCAAGGGCTCGCAAAAAGCAAACTTCACCTCTACCTAAGATAAGGGGAGGCGCGAAGTCCAAAAAGCCGAGCACCCTCGCAAATCACGCTAGGGGCTCGCACAAAGCAAACTTCACCTCTACCTAAGATAAGGGGAGGCGCGAAGTCCAAAAAGCCGAGCACCCTCGCTGCAAATGCCAGGGGCTCACCAAAAAAGCAAACCCCGCCGCCCGTGATAACAGTAGACGCGAAGTCCAAAACCAGCTTGTCGAAAAGCATCACGCGAGCCTCGCTAAAAGAGAGTAGGGGCATCGCTGTTTTTTTCAAATCAGCTTATCAAAAGCGTTGCGCGAGCCTCGCTAAAAGAAAGTGGGGGCGTCGCTGTTTTTTCAAATCAGCTTATCAAAAGCGTTGCGCGAGCCTCGCTAAAAGAAAGTGGGGGCGTCGTTGTTTTTTCAAATCAGCTTATCAAAAGCGTTGCGCGAGCCTCGCTAAAAGAAAGTGGGGGCGTCGCTGTTTTTTCAAATTAGCTTATCAAAAGCGTTGCGCGAACCTCGCTAAAAGAAAGTAGGGGGCGCCGCTGTTTTTTCAAAATCAGCTCATTAAAAGCGTTGCGCGAGCCTCGCTAAAAGAAAGTGGGGGCGCCACTATTTTTTCAAATCAGCTTATCAAAAGCGTTGCGCGAGCCTCGCTAAAAGAAAGTAGGGGGCGCCACTGTTTTTTCAAAATCAGCTCATTAAAACGTTGCGCGAGCCTCGCTAAAAGAAAGTGGGGGCGCCGCTGTTTTTTCAAATCATCCCATCAAAAGCGTAACGTAAAGCTTCACAATCACTTTAGTTAAACCACTACAAACCAATTCAGATAAATTGCAGAATTTACTTGCCTCAACCAATAATGCGGCTTACAATTTAAAAGGGAAAAAGCCACAGTTACAAGGGTTCACCCCCACGTTCAATTACTGCCAAGTCATCGAAACCCTCGGCCACCTCCTCAACCCCCCCCCCCCCTCCACTGGAACCAAGGGTCCCCACAACAAAGGAGCTGCAGGGACAATTGGTAGTTCCCCGGGTAAAACCCCGCCCTATATCATGTATCTTGGGCCTTTGTTCACTAACTCCGAAGGGTCTTCCTTGGAATCATAAGCGTCCCATTCCGAACTGATACCAAGCTTCCTTGCCCAAACAAATATTCCAAGCTGTGTTTTGATTGTGTTCTCGTCCCATATTCATTATCTCTGCTAGCTGCGAGGATCGAAGAAGAGAAGATTCCAAACAAATAACGGTTCGGCCTGATGGTCCGTTATTAATCTGACTTCCACGCCAAAAACGACTCGATCATACTATCTTTAAATAATACTTCGCACCTTTGACCACCAAAAGCGTTCCTCAAAGGAACGCGAAGGATGTTTTTAAAACCTAGCGCGATGAGCCCATGATTCACCAGTTATAAAAAACATCTTGGTAATTTAAACATCCGGGAGTCACGTCGAAGACCGTCTAGCACGGTTCCGTAGGAACATGCATTGTTTCACAAAAATACGAAGATGCTTCAGCCTCATCAAGTAGTCTTTACAACCACAATCGTCTACAAAAAGGGCTTACCTCGGCACAAACAATTCCCAGGGATCACACCTGACCAGCTTCCCTCTGAGCTCACTCTGCAGCTCCGTCCTTGATATCTTCCGAAACCTTCGCCAACGGCGCCGGTCGAGGCTCCAAGCCAGGCACCTTCTCCCCATGGATTCCTCCACGGGCAGCCTCGGACGATCGAAGCAGGCTCCTCTTCCTTTGCCACTTTGTGCACCGCGGCTTCTTCAGTGCTCAGGACGCCCCCAGTCACGGCCTCGATCTGGCGAGCGTAACCCCGCAGCACTTGACTCAGGGGCAGCCTCGGAGCCACAAAAATACTATCAACTACCGTGGGCGGGCGAGGCATCGCATCTTTTCAGCCTCCTTATAAGCAAAAAAGGCAAACCTCGCCAAGATCAATAATAACCACTCTGAAACAGATCAACAAAATCAAAAATCCGAAAAAAGTACGCAACCTGACGTGTAGCTCGGCAGCTTCTTTGAAGGCAAGAGCTCGGCCGCCTCCAGAGATACAAAAACTTGCGCGAGCAGGACGCATCCGCGAGTTCCGAACTCAGCATCATAAACCTTCATACGGTGCAACTTCATCGACCGACGGAAGGCATGGTTGGCCTTGTGGATTTTGCGAAGATGATCACAATCCGCCAGTCCGGAAAGCGTGCTCGCCATTGACAAAGCCCGGCGTTTTGCTCCGAAATCGGCTGCTTGGCAACTCTTGCGAACTAAATACATCAAGTTATATTACTCAGCCAACCCTCGAAGGCTCACGCGCTAGCTGCAGGCAACGCTCTCCAGGCAGACCTCCGGCTCAGTCAGCAACAATCAGCGTACGCTTGACGTTTCCATACTCGTCTGCCGGATGCAGCTCAAATCCCCAAGCGACCCTCGACATCGGCCAACGCCTTGGCTTCGCCTTCCCTCGGCCAAGCAATCAGCATTACGCTTCGCCAGTCAACTGCCTCCTCTCGAGGCCTCTGCGGGCCTTCTCCGAAGCATCATTCTCAGGTTCAATTTCCTTATTTTCCAAGCTCCGGGGCAAGTCTGCTATTCTGCCTTCTCAGGCTCATCAATTTGGTTTCTCATAAATTCAATGTCGGAGCCAACCTTCCGCCTCGACCGCGGTTTTCAAGAGCATTAGCCCGCCAACTTGAGTCAACGTCGGCAAGTTCACCAAACGCTTGGTCCGCAAGTCAACCTATGCATCCGCACACAAATGCGGCCGAGATTTGGCTAAAACCGCCTTTCCCTCCGGGCCACATGCAAGGACAATCAGAGGTCCGGAACTGGTGAACAGCTCAGTTGCCGGATCAGAAAATCCCAAGCTTCTTAGCATACTCGGGAGGCTCGACCGATTCGCCTCGCCGTACGTCTCTTTCCCGCTCGGTCAGGCTCGAGTTCTCATCAAACTCAAAAACCCGCTACCCAAGGTGCGAGCCCGCAAAGATGGGAAATCGACCTCGTCGAGGACTATCGGGGCTCAATGTTCGAGCGATGTAGTCCACGCTCTGGGAAAACCATCGCGACAAGCGTTGGCGAGGCTGCCCCTCTTCGTGGGGTGTCATCGATGGACACCTCCTCATCAGTGTCATGTCCTTCAATGGAAGCTTCGCTGCTTTCATCAGACGAACCCTCGTCGGTCCCCCTCTTTTCCATCCTTCTCCTCTCCACCATCATATCATCAGATCATCCTCGTCGTCCAAAATCTGAATAAGACCGATCCCTCCCACTCGGGGCCACGCCCTGCAGCCCTCCGACACCAGCGGGCGAAAGAAACATAGCTGACGAACAGGGACCCAGCAGAAACGGCCGCGACCTCGTCGCAAGTGTTCACCCGGCACGGCCACCACCACGGCCTCGCCCACGGGCCTCGTTCGCCGAGAGACAATTCCCTCTCCCCCGGAAGGCTTCGCGCTTCTCTTCTTCGGCCATCCTCATCGAAGGAGCTGGCCAGTCCGCATACCGGACCCCAAGAATATCAAACATTCTGTCACCCACCCAACCTCCGCTACCCACCGAGCTGTGGATCGATTAGTCTCAGCGTGGACAGTTTCCCGAACAAGTTCCACAGTCCAACTGCCTGAACCACGCTTGTAGATGCCTCGACCCCATTCCGCGTGAGGAAACTTTTGGAGAGTTCTCTCCCAAATCTTGTCAAAGATTCAGGCTCGGCCTCCTCTTTAAAACCCCTACCTTCATACTTGGATCACCCACCACTTGAACATGCCTGCTTCGCCAAAGAGGCCCAAAATCTTGGGCACAGCAATACTCTCCACTAGGGTTCAGCGCCGCACTGCGAGCGGGCAAACCAACCCTAAGGCAGTATGTCAACAAGGCGGAGCTCGGCGCTAATCCTAGCTTCGGCGGTACTTTCTCCAAGAAGAAAGCTCACCATAAAGTCAACATGCATCACTGAGTTTGTGTAGAACCAGAAACTCTGCCAACCATGTCCACTTGTTCTTCTGTGCTTGTGTACCGGTAGCTCGGCCGGCCGCGATGGCAGAAAGTGTAGAACGGCGAAAATGACGAGGATGGACTCTGCCCTCGCCGTCAGGAAGTGAACACTTTCGAGGCTGCATATGGACGCGATGAGTGCCGTACAAACCTTCGAAATTGAGGGGGACAATCACCCGAGAGATCGGCAGGCCCAAACATAAAAACGACACATTGTGAAGCACGAGGTGTAAGCTGATGAATTGAAAGCGCAAATTAAACCTTCGCCAGACGAAAGTCACGAAGGAGTCAGCAGGAAGCGAAGTCAGGATGAAAAAAAGAATTCCTCAAATACAACAACACGTCCGCCACCTGGCTTCGGCACCGTCTCCCCAGCACTGGCCTTAGCCTTGCCCTCCTCAATCCAAACCCCCCTAACATAGGATGCAAGATCAGTGGCGCCCAAACACGACTAAGCCCGAACCGAAGGTGTCCCCTAATCCGCAGCGGCGGGGAGGGAGATACGCGCGAAGCCGTTTGTTTCATCCTTGCCATCTCTAAAAACTAAAGCCTCGCTGACGCAAGCAGTCTAAGCCTTTGCAAACTATTGCCGAAAAACAACCTCCGCAACAAAACAACAAACGAGCAGCGCAGGTAGCAAGCGCGTTTGAAGGCGCAAGACAAAAGCCCCCTCACCTACCCCTCCTATTATGGGACAAGAAGCGAGAGCATCCGCCCGACAAAAATTGGCACGGGTAGCGAAAAAATAGGCACGAAAAACGGGTAGCGAAGCGAGTTCAACAGTACAAAAAGCAAACAGTACTATGGCCCGGCCCAGAGCAGAGAAAGTCGGCGGAGTCGATGCTAGGGTTTTTCACGTCTCCCAACGAAAGGCGCTGCTGGGGGCTAAGCTCTGACCCCTAGATCCAAAGCAACGAGGGGCTACTGTTGGGGATGAGGACCCTCGGCAGCGGCACCACACAGAAGAGGCAGGCAAAAACAACTCGTTATGATCACGATGCCCCGCTGACCATTTTCCTCAAGGGACTGAACCCTCGCACTCTTTTCTAACCACTCGCATGGATCCGACCCCTGAGGCTTGTTGCAACTCCTGCAGCGTAAGGACTACGAGACAACCAGGAGGGTGACCTAGCTCTCCTGCGAGGCCACCTCGCTTGGAGCGAAGGAAGGGTTCGGCGTAGGCGACGGAAGGACGCCGACGAGGGACAAGCGGGAGCGAGAAGGTCAAGTTTTAGTTGCCCCGAGGTGGCGGCAAGGCACCGAGTGGCGGGCACAGAGGGAAGGCTGATTAAGGTTTCCGCTGCAAACAGGTTTGTTTATTCTTCTTGCCCCTCCTCCCTGCGGGAGGAGAGCAGGAAATCTTTGTTGTACCTTTCGTAATTAGTCCTATGACCTTGGATTCCCTAGTAAACTACCAAGGGGGTGAACAGGAAAGTACACGATTTTTTTGGGGAATGAGAGCTACAAATAAGCCTTTGTTTCCTTAACCTGCGTCTTGCCTTCGACGCTTGGCCAACTTCGCCTTTCCGTCGAAAGAGAGCGAAGGAGAGCAAGTGTGATTCCAACACTGTGTTTACAAATCTGGGTTGGCCAAGGCTTACGTTCTCTATCTTTATGGTGTTGGTTGTGTTGGCAAGGCTAAGGCACACCCTACCATTGTCTGTGCGGTGCCACGTGTGAAAGACATCATCCTATTAATTACTCAATCGTGGTAGTGATCAATGCATACAACAAAATAAAAGGATAAAACAGATGAACCTAGCACCACTACAAAGTCACTTAAAGCAAAAGTTGTTGTACTCGAGAAGATCAAAAACTTTGTAATTGACTAATTTTCCATTTGAAATTATTTAGGGCCAAGAAATTATGTTTCAAGATTAATGATCTTGAAAATCCTTTTTTTTCATTTCTCAAAAATAAAGTTGTAGATTTGGACGAGATCTAGCACTTTCTTTAGATCGAGCCTTAAATCCTTATTTCAAATTTGGTGGAGGAGATACTATAGGGGAATGTTTCTACTATTATTGTGTCATAAGTGTGATTGGGATACAGCGTGGTAAGGAAGTAACATACAAGACCTCAGGTGCTGAGGCATTCTTCTGATATTAAAAACCTGATAAAAATCTTGTGTGGTTACCTAGTGCAGGTCTCCCAGGATTAAAAAAACTGCTATATATTCTTTTTAGCCTGATTTGCAATTTCTGGAAAATCATTTACACTAGTGGCATCCATAAGGAAACCGCCGGTGTGAATATTTACCGCAGTAAAAAAAAATACCCTGGTGCAACAATAAATAATACTTTTTTTCGTTGCAAACAAAATATCTGACATGGATTTTTTTCCTCGCTTCATATTTTTTAGCTGTTGCCACCATGTGTCATAATGCCCATGTGTGCATTAATATTGTAGCACTATTAGGGCACACTACGGATGCATCTGATCACAACATACATATATACATACAATATGACACTGCCTCACTGGCGGGAGCCTCAGCACTAGGCTAGGACCATAGTGAAGTCATTTCTGCATCTTCAATATTGTTGCTGGTTGTCAAGGCTGAGTATTTGTGTAGCCCTTGGTCTCACACTAGAATATATAGTTTCGTGGATGGTAATATTAATATAGCATTGGGATTGGGACACACCGGAAAAGCCAATGCAATCCGATTGCACGACCTCCTTGGTCGCATGTAGCTGCACGATGGCTTGACACAACCACCGAGAGCATGTGCCACACGACCTCCATTGGCGCCACATCATCTCTGACCTCCGTGTCTGGCTCTGGCACCTTCATCGCGCCAGTTCTGCGTATTGAGTGTTGTTGCCGTGTCCGCATCTTCTTGAGCAATGGGCACCCGCTTACTACTCGCATAAAGAAAGGAACATTGCAGTTGAGCTGAGAAAGCTTCAAGAACTAAGGATGCGTTGCAAGACCTCGATACTTGTAACAAAAGGACAATGCAAGAATAGACGCACCGAAGTCTCATGCATAAAAAAAGTTACAAAGGAAACAAGCAAGATTGCGACTTCATATCTTGAGATGAGAGAAGCAACCAAAAGAAAACTTTGTGGTTACACTAGCACGAGCAGCATTTCCAAAGCCGTGAGAAAAAAGGGCCGGCTGCAGCATCGCTAATCAGAGCCTTATAGGATTTTCCTGAGGAAAAGATGATATGGGAGCCCCAAATGTAATAAACCCTTCAATCTGTGTTTGAAGATGAAGGGCCGGTGTTTATTTATTGATTTATGTTGGTTGAATAATTTGTTGACCGATCTTGATTGTTAGTGTTGGTTGTCAATAAGGCAAAGATAGTAGACAAGTACATATGAGTTCACAAGATTGAGGCATGTCCAGGCATCGAGTAGGTTAGCCTAGCCTAGCTACCAATCCTCATCCACTGGCATCTGTGTGTGCCACTTGTAAAAGAGGTTATCTTATTATTAATGACTCTCGATCCTTGTAGTGATCAATGCAACCAACATGTTTTTAGCAGCCTCGCTCTGTCATATAAATGGACATGTGCTTTGTACAATATGGATGCAACTGCACACAGCATATATATCACAGCCTAACTGGGAAAGGAGCCTCGTCATCACTGGAACCATGCATGGACACCTTTTGTACGTATAGTACTTCCTGTTGGCCATGACCCGTGATTTGTGAAGGCTAACAATATATACCATCCCTCGCATGCTAGAGCTAGCAGTTCTGTAGATGGTAATATAATATGAGATGGGGATGCATTAGAAAGGCCAGATGAGAGCAAGAGAGGTGTTTGTCGATCTGCCATAATGGATTCTCAACCTTGGATATTTTTGGCAACAGGTAATGCAATCCCAGTGCACACGACACGCAGCAATTGACCAGGTAGATGCAACATTAGAATAAAATCGATCGCTCATATAAAAAAAAAGGCAGAACATCATTGTACCTAGTTTTTACCAGCCGTCATTGTAATCAAAACAAGGAAGCATGTGTTAACACCCTGGGCAAAAATAACCAAGAAGTAGAAACATTTGGTTCTATGTTCGGTTCCCACTTATCAGGAACTAAATTTAGCCGGATCAATTCGGTTCTTTATCTTGATTAACCAAAATAACCTAATTTCATAAACAAGTCCAATCAACCTTACAACCTAGGCCTAGTACCACCTAGCTTACCCCTAGATATAGAAGGTGGATGCACCCTTACAGCTTCATGACCTCACTTTTTTTCCCTATTTTTTCTAATGTTTTTTGCTGCTTGTTGTGTAAATTCTCAGTTACATTGGTTGGAACCAAAATCAAAGTGAACTAACTGAAACCAATTATTTTGCTCGGTTTTGTGGTTTACGAAGAACCGATCGGTTTCTTTTTGTAGAGAACCGATTTATATCAAAAACCAAAGAACCAAATCTATCGGTTTCGGTTAAACGAACACCCAAGCTAACAAAGGACTACTACTGCTAAACGTAGATAGGCCGAACTAGGGGATACATCAACACGTCTTCTCTCATGTATAGTAAAGGACGAAAAACTAAATGCAGGATATACATCCAATTGATTCAAAATTTATAAAACAGCTAACCTCTTGTAGATTGATATTACTAAGTTGTTTCTATTTCGTTTTTTTTTCAAGGGAGAAAGAGACGTGTCAAAATAGATCGAGGCACTGCATAAGGCTAGCTATTTCAAGAAATGAGGTGGGCTGGCCGGTATCATTGTTTTTGATCCTCTACGCGTTTACCCATTATATATATATATATTACATGCTCATCAACAGCACCGGATCGAGAACTCCCTGGAATGTGAAGGATCAGGGAACCCGGCCCAAATGTCTGCAAAGTATAGACGACTATAGAGGATGTTTCTGACCAACTTGCTGTGGTGGGTTCTAGCTTACGTACCACAGGGAATCAAAATTTTGCTATATTTTTTTTAGATAAAGGATAGAAGCTATCCGGCTTCATCTACCAGAAGGTAGAATCAGATCACTTATTACAAAATTCACGAACTTAAAACAGACACGAGTCGCACACCAATAAACGACTGAATAGAAACTCCAAACACACGACACAAACAGAAATTCTTAAGAAGAAACGATAAACCTAGAAGAAAGCCAGCCATTAGAACTAGAGAATTATAACGCCGTCGTCTCTATAGAAGCCTAGAAGCCTTCGCTGAGTGCCCGATATTTGGCACTCAGCAAAGAATGTTTTGCCGACTTTTTCTTTGTCGAGTGCCCTTCGCTGAGTGCGGCACTCGGCAAAGCCTTCGCTGAGTGCGAAAGGCCCTTTGTCGAGTGCTGCCAGCACTCGGCAAAGCCTGAACGTCCTGTAGTGTTAGGTACTGGGCAACTTGAGACAGCTGGTCCCGAGAATCCTCACGCTGCTGCAGTACTGCCCATTGACGGAGCCAATGCGTTCCGCTGAAAAGCACCTGCAAGAAAGATTTCCAACATCACAGTTGAATGATGCAACCATATAAACGACCATGGAAATGCGCAAGCTTACTGTGTCTGGCTGCCCTGCTGCTCGCCAATGAGCACATACACTGCTTACTGTCATGTGTCACAGATTAACCCTGGTCAAATATTAAACCAAGATCCTTTTAGCATTGCCTCAACATTTATTTGTTTCCTCTTCATTCGTCTGATATTTTGTAATGTTGTCAAGCTTTTTAACTCGAAGACTTTGCACGATAGTTTTGGAGGAGAGACAAAATGTCACACACACAGGAGGACGAGTAAAATAATCATAATAGTTGAAGAAGATTATTGCATCGTCGACAGTTGGTAGAGCAACATTGAAACAGATACATACATCAAAATGTCTCTTTGCTGACAAACTCGATCTATGCTTACTTGGTTAATATTGGGATCAATATTAGCTCATTCTCTTGTACAGATAGGATATGTATGTATATGTGGGGCAGTCCTAGTTAATATGGCTACACTTTTGGGTTTAGTTAGGTCTAAAATGCACTGCCTCTACTTGGTCGTAGGCTTAGCTATGTGGCAAGAGGATTCGAAGGACATCAAGGCTGCTCAGCCTGGCGCTGAGCTTGTGCGGCTATGGTTCCTTTATTTCTGCAATTTTTTATCTCTAAATTATGAGCATTGGTTGCTTGCTTTTGCTCTCCATTGATATATGTGGAAATCAGGATGTGGGTTCTATTGAAATCCAGTTGATAATTTCAGCTGCACAAATAAAAGCCATTTACCAAAACTGTCATGTTCAGAACTGCAAACGAGTTGCAGTATGATGGTTCCCTTGTGAGACCAAAATTATATATGTAAAGTATTTAATTTGAATAATGCATCGAAACTGTGCCTGATGAATGTAGAAAAGCAAATGTGATGTAGCGGAATAGTTGTATAGGACCAGTCAAAATAGAGAGAGCAGGATGCCATGTAAAGGCTGTTGCTACCTGTTGTTTCTTCCCTTATTACTCACTGAAGCGGTCCATTAGCGGGGCAGCGATTACAAATACAAATGTTTATGTATACAGCTATCAATATATAGGCAGTCACCTACCTCACAGCTGGATGTAGCAACCATCATCATGTCAATGAATTAGGGCGTCCGCAATGGTGTTCAAATCGCTAGCTATTTCGTCTCTAGGAAGAATGTTATTGACTCTCAATGACAACTTACAAATAGCTAGCTAGATGAGACATATAAATAAATACTATTTTGATGAGGCAACTTATAAAAGTAGCGCTCTTATTGGCTATCAAGGAGAGAGATCAAATAGCTAGCTATTGAGAAGTCGCTAGCTATTTGATCTCTCTCCTCGATAGCCAATAAGAGTGCTACTTTTATATTATTTTTATACGTCATCTCGCTAGCTATTTGTAAAGTGCTATTAGGAGCCAATAGAATTTCTCGTAACTAGCTATTTGACAACCATTGTGGACGCCTTTGGGAGTTTCATGCAAACAAAGTATTTAATACGTTTCTGAAAGGATCAAGACGCCCAAGAGGGGGTGAATTGGGCTTTTCTAAAACTTCTTGCAATAATAAAACCTATCAAGCCCCAATTAACCCCCTAGTGCCTAGAAGTGTGTATAACAAGAATCAATCGCACAAAAGACTATCGCTAAACCAATTCTACTCTAGCATGGCAATTCAACTCATGAAAGAACAACAAGTAAATGCGGAATTGAATTGCTCAAAGGTAAATGCGTAGTAAAGAGAGTAGAGATGACACAACGATCTTTTTGCCGAGGTATCGAGGTGTCGGCACACCCCCTAGTCCTCGTTGGAGCACCCGCGCAAGGGTATCGCTCCCACTTGATCCGCGCAAGGATCAAGTGCTCACTACGAGCTGATTCTTCGCCACTCCGGCCCGGTGAATCGCTCGCTACCGGTCACAACTTGGCTTGGGTCATCCACAATGCCTCCGGATGATCACCAAGCTCTCCGATCGCCACCAAGCCGTCTAGGTGATGCCGATCACCAAGAGTAGCAAGCAAGAACTCTCACTTGACCAACGCAAGGCTAATGAGATGGGTGGATGCACACTTGCTACTCTCTATTCACTAATGAGGTGTTTGATCACTCAATTATCAAATCTCTCAACCTCACTAGGCCTCTTGCACTCACTTGGAATCACAATGTGTTTGTCAACCTTTCAAATGAGCAAGAGTTGCAGCATAAATGAGGGGGAGGCATATTTATACCCCTCAACTCAAAACATGCACGAAGGGGTAAATCCAGCCAGTTTACACACTGACCGGACGCACTGTTGGGGTGACCGGACGCGTCCGGTCAGTGCCCAACGGCTACGTGACGTCTACCCTGACACCTGTACGAAGCGTTGATCGGACGCTCCCATGCGTCCGGTCACTACTGACCGGACGCGTCCGGTCAACATTTTTGCTCTCTGGAACCTCTCTGCATGCGACCGGACTCACCCCCCTGGTGCGTCCGGTCAATTTCTGAGGAGCGTTCGGTCACAGCCAGACCCACTCTTCAGCCAACACTACTGACTGGACGCATGCCCCAGCGTCCGGTCATTAAGGTTGGAGCGTCCGGTCGCTATTTGAAGTCCAAAATGACTTCGGTTTGCGATGCTCCCTTCACGAACTTTTTTCCTTATGATCTTAGGGACCTTTCTAAGCTACCTAGGGCTTTGGTTAACAAGTGTGCACCACACCTAACTCAAAAGTCTCACCTAGGTCAAGCTACCCATTCAAACCCCTCTTAATAGTACGGCCAAAGATAAAACAAAGACCTATGCTACTCTAAGTGTCCTTCAACACCAAATGACACTTAGGACTAGCCTATCACAGCCTTCGTCGTCCATCCTTTGAAAACCGAACGAATTCCATCAATAAGGGGGCATGAATACCATAGTGCCCTCACGATCATCATTACCATGACCTAACTCAACTGTTTCTGCAAAACACACGTTAGTCATAGTAATTTACCGTTGTCATCCAATCACCGAAACCCACTGGGGGCCTAGATGCTCACAATCTCCCCCTTTTTGGTGATTGATGACAACCTCAAGTATGTTTGAAAGAGAGGTGAGGTTTTCAATCGCTTGGTTCATATAAGCATGTGACAATAAGATCAAAAGGGGTTAGGCATGCTTATACGAACCAAGTCCACATAAGTACTCAACATAATAAGAATTAACACAAGTACTTATGAACAAGCTCATTTATCGGAGTATAAGTGCGGAAGCAAAGTAAATGAGCATAACCAAGTGACATGTAGAAAATAACGAGTGAAGCATAACATGTCACAACTGAGCGTAAACGAGTGACATGAGTATATAACAAGTGTAGCATCACATGTCACAACCAGAAGACATACACATATCGTACAAGTGCCAAAAGATAAACATGTATGCATATGAGTGCAAGATCACACAAAAGAACCGAGACCCTCTCACAAGCTCCCCCTATGTCTAACATATGCTCTCTCCCCCTTTGGCATCAAAGACCAAAACCTAAGGGTCGGAAGGCGGGATGGGAGCAGACGAGTCGGGCGACGAGGTGCGCGGAAGAGTCTCAAACTGAGCAAGGTAGGCCTCCTCGTCGGACGACGAACTGTGAGCTGGCTGACCGTCGGACACTGGACGTGTAGGTGAAGCGGTCTGGGTCTGCTCTACTGCCTCTGGAGCGACCTCTGGCGCAGGAAGCTCTGGCTGCGGAGGCTCTGGCTGCTGAGGCTCTGTCTCTGTAAGTGCTGTCTCTGGAGGAGGATCCACGGTCTCAGTCGCGGCCACTGACATGGTCAACGAAGTCTCAGGTGCTGAGCTGACAGGAAGAGTCTGACTCTGAGAGACCGGTGGCTCGAAAGACGCTACTGAGGAAGGAAGAGTCTCTGTAGTACCAGTAGCGGAAGCTGGAGCTAGAGCTGAGGTCACCGGTAAGACGAAGTCTGAAGGGGTAGGCAGACTGGTGAGCTCGCTGAACGAAGCCTCCAGACTCCGAGGGGTCACGAGGATCGACTCCGTCTGAGTAGGAGTGAAACCTGAGCGGATCGGCGTGAACCCTGGCTGCTGACCTGGCAGAGGAGACGAGAACCACTGAGGGTACTGCGGAAAGGGCGAGACCGTCGACGAAGAAGCTGACGTGTAGAACGAGGTCGATGGTCCGAGCTGCTGCAGCTGAAACTGAGGCGGCGGGGGTAACTGTGAAAAAGCGGCCATCCTCTCCATGAAAGCAAGTGTCTGTGTCTGGAGCTGAATCATCTGCCTCTGGAGAGCGTCCTGACGCTCCTGTGCCTGAGCTGCTGCCACTGCCTGTGCCTCTGCCAGTCGAGCCTGCTCCTGTGCGTGTCGGTGCTGCTCCTCAGCCTGACGCTGAACCTCCTCAGAGAGACGGGACTGCTGCTACTCCATCCGAGAAAGTATAGCTAGGAGGGCTGGATCGGAGCTGGCCATACGCGAGGAGGAGGCCTCGGAGTCGTGAGCTCTGTGACACCCTAGTGTCAAGCACTGCATTAGGAATTGCAATTAGCTACTAAGAAGCATAAGCAATGCATTGCATCATTTCATGTGCATGAGAGTGCTTTTGTCTTTTGTTTATTTATTTGGATTTGGATTTCTATTTAACTCGATGATTTAAGTGGATCTCTGCATGGGCAAAGAGTTTTATAAAATAGAGTTGGAGTTTTTGACCTAGTTCAAAATAGTTTATCAGATAAAAAAATGAATGAGGCAAAGAAAATGGTTTATGTTGCAAAACTGGCTTTATTTTTTTTGTGGAGGATTTAAAAATGGATTTCAGAAAAAGTGTCCTATATGAAAGTTGTAGAGAAAATTATTTTGAGCAACTTTCATATTTGGGTCAAAACCTAGTTTGGAGTTTTTGAAACTGTTTTGAATGGTCAAAGTTTGAAAAGAATTTGGAAAAAGAAAAAGGAAAACGATTTTTTTTTCCCGGCGCCAACCCTTTCGGCCCATCTGGCCTTTCGGCTTTTCAGCCCAGCTAGCCCGCGCTTGCGCGCCAGCCCGCTCCCGCACTCGCCCGCGCGCCGCGCGCTCGCCGCGCACCGCCGCCCGCCGGACGCCCGTGCCGTACACCGGCCGCAAACCGCCACGTGGCCGCTGTATCCTGCCGAGGATCCTCGCCGGCCACTCCTCGCTCGATCCCCTCTCATCCGAGTACGCAAGCTATCTTCCCCGGCCACTCTCTGCTCGCCTCGCCTGCCGCGCCCGCTCGCCGTGCACGACATCGCCCGCGCTGCCTCGCCGACCGCGCCGCCGTGGCCCCGCCACGACCACCGGCCGGTCAAGCCGATCAAAACCCCGAGCGCACCGCACTCCCCTCTCCCCACTGCCATTCCAGCTCGCCCGCTCTCACTCCCGCTCTCCCTCTCAGCTCCCACAAACGCGCAAGCATCCGCCACTCTCGCCGACCGTTCACCACCATCACTCCCCTCCACCGTTCCGGCCATACCCGACCACCGCCATCCAATCCCTCTCGCCAGCCTCTCCGCCTACGCCGTGCACACGCCGTGCGCACGTCGCCATCCCCGACCGAGCCCCGACGCCGCCGGAGGACGAAGCGCCTCTTTCGGTCCGTCAGTCGCCACCGCCGAGCCGCAACGCCGTTCTTCCCCAACCCGAGCTCCACCGACTCCTCTTCTTCATCCTCGAGCTTCACCGAGCCAAGGCAAGGTGAGAACACCACCCAGTCTCAACGCTACCGTCTTCTACCACCCGTTTCTCTCCGGCCGAGCGCCATGGGCGCCGCCGCGGACCTCGCTCGTGGCCAAGCTCCTCTGGAGCCACCCGGGCCAAACCAACCCCGTAGCTTTGCTCCTTAGGGTTCACTCGAGCTTTTGCCTCTCCCAATTTCTCCGGCCGCAGCCGGAAACGGCGTAGCCGCGCGTTGCCGCCATCACCGTGCGCCGCCGCTCGCCGCCAGCATGCTCCGGCCGTGCGCTAGCCAAACCACCTACACCACTCGATGCGCCTCGTCGAGTCGAGTTCACAAGCCTAGCTTCCCCGCCAGCGACCTCACCGTCGGCGAGGAATCGACGGTCAAACCTCTCCCCTGTTTTCCGTCTCGCCCGAGCCCTCGAGCCAGGCCTCGGACGGGCGATTGTTTCCGTCTCGCCCGAGCCCTCGAGCCAGGCCTCGGACGGGCGATTGTTTCCGTCTCGCTCGAGCCCTCGAGCCAGGCCTCCGACGGGCGATTGTTTCCGTCTCGCCCGAGCCCTCGAGCCAGGCCTCGGACGGGCGGTTGTTTCCGTCTCGCCCGAGCCTCCGAGCCATGCCTCAGACAGACGTTGTTTCCGTCATCTCGCTCGAGCTAGGCCTCGAGCGAACCCTCGGGCGCTGTCACGTTCGAGCCGGGCCTCGAGCGAACGCACACCTATTCCGTGCACCGAGTGTTTTCCAGAAAACGTTTTCCAAAATGTTTTTCTATTTCTAGTAAATACTTGTTTATTTTGTAAGATCCTATTTTGTTAGTCCAAATGGAGTGCTTTCAGTTTTGTTAGCTTGTTTGTGAGTAGATCTGTCATGAAAAAATATGAAAGTATTTTTGGCAGAAGTTTATTTTACTATTTTCATTTATTCCAATTTACATGCTCTTGCTAAGATAAATGGTTATGTATGTTTTCTGGTTGAGTTAATTCCTGGAAAATTTTGTGTAAGTTTATTATCATGTTTTACACCTGCGAAAAATATATGATGCACTGTTTATGTGGAAAAAGTTTCTGTTATGGTTTAAAGTCCTTTTTGGTTGATTTCTTAGAATAAATGTTAAGGTGTTTTATATGCTGAAATAAAATATGGGAAAATTTGTATAGTCTCTGTTTATGATGTCCAAGCTAAAAAAAATGTAAGCATGATCTATTATGTGAAGAAATATGAAGTTGCTTTACAAAGGTGCTTTTCTGTGTTTTCCTTTGGAAATTCATGTAAGAAATAATATAATGTTTCTGTTCATGGAACTTTCTTGATAAGCATAAAATGTGAAGTAGAATCTGGGAAAAATATGAAATAGAGTTGTGCACCCTTTTACAGTAGGGTTGTAGTTCAAAGTACCTTTTTGGGTTGTTTGCTTGTCATTTTTGTATCTGCAGTTCGGTATTTTATTTTTGGCTGAAATTTGTTCAGTGGAGTCCAGCAACTATTGTTTGCCTTCTGGAATTTTCGTGGATTTGTCTGAGTCCAGAAAAGTGCACTTGCAGTTCAAACCTAAGTTTCTTTTGATTTATTAAATAAGAAAAAGGTGAATAAATGGATTTTGTTATGAATTAAATAAGTATTTACCTCAATGGTTCAACAAGTTGGTTTTGTTGGTTTGCAAGAAATGCTCTTTCTCATACCTTCACATCTTGCACCCGTATTGTAATTATTTATTATTCGTCGCATGCAATAGGATCGACACTCCCGGAGCCCGAGCAGGAGCCAGAAGCAAACGCCGAGAAGCAGATCCCGGAGCTCCAGCAAGCCGAGGAAGCCGACCCCGCCTGCGACACTAACTTGCCCGAGTGCCCCTCCCACGAGGCCTCGGTCTTCACCCAAGGCAAGCCCCGGAGCGTTCTAAGTCTCCCAGTATTTACAATTAAATTACTTGAGTCATTTTATATTGTGATGCATTAGGTTTAGGAGTTGAATGAATCCTATTTTCTGCATTACCATTCCTTGATGATTGATTAGTATCTACCTTGTTATCCTGTTATTTTATTTGCAATGTAGAATTGCTTAGCCTGCTTAATAAAAGTAGTAGTTAAGGATGTCTCCGTAATACCCTGATGGGTACTTACCAGATCACGGTTGGCTATATTTGCTATCGTGGAAAAGAACCTGAGTAGTAATGAAATACGGTCAACTGGAAGGCAACGCACCAAGTTGGAACTTGGGGGCAGTCCGTCCGTTGGATCGTGTAGGTTTGTATCGATGTTGGCCCTCGTTCATTTTTGAACGCGCCCTTTTACTTAGGGATATGTCGGTGCCGTAATCATCGACCCCAAAGCCGGTTAGAAGCTGTTCGGGTCGGTCTCAACCCGTGTCGTGCCCTCTAGTATGGAAATTGCGATCTGCCGCGTGAGGCCATCGCCAGGTTCCAATTGGGCGGTCCGTGCTTGAACCGCGACGATTACCACCACGAACAAGCATCGAGCGGTTGCCCAATGCATGGACCCGACGGGGAAAGTGTGGGCTGGTATTAAAGGTCTTTCATCAGCTGATTTGGAATTCGATTCGAGTCGCCGTCTCCCCCGGTTAGTGGGAAACTATGGCGAGCTTCACCACGATACAACTCCATGTGATATCTAAAGGTTCAACTAAAATGTGGACAAGTCAACTGGATATGGTTATATTATTGTCTGCTAGACTCAAGTGTGTGCAATAGTTTAGGTGCAAACCTAGAAGAAGGAATAGGTATAAAAGATGATAGCTCATTAACTTCACTAATACTTCGCTTATCTTAAATTGAGCTTTTCGCAAATTCAAGATCTCAGCTCCACCTCAAAAGCCTCGCATACCCTTGGAGTCTTTATTTTCAGTTGGACGGGTAAGTCTAGCTGAGTACATTCCCGTACTCAGGGTTTATCCCGTTTGTTGCAGATGGCCAGGTCTACTTTGGCTATTGTAAGCATTGCCTCTACCCAGTGGAAGGTGATGAGGAGTAGGCCCAGGGCAGGGGGGAAGGGCTGTGACACCCTAGTGTCAAGCACTGCATTAGGAATTGCAATTAGCTACTAAGAAGCATAAGCAATGCATTGCATCATTTCATGTGCATGAGAGTGCTTTTGTCTTTTGTTTATTTATTTGGATTTCTATTTAACTCGATGATTTAAGTGGATCTCTGCTTGGGCAAAGAGTTTTATAAAATAGAGTTGGAGTTTTTGACCTAGTTCAAAATAGTTTATCAGATAAAAAAAATGAATGAGGCAAAGAAAATGGTTTATGTTGCAAAACTGGCTTTATTTTTTTGTGGAGGATTTAAAAATGGATTTCAGAAAAAGTGTCCTATATGAAAGTTGTAGAGAAAATTATTTTGAGCAACTTTCATATTTGGGTCAAAACCTAGTTTGGAGTTTTTGAAACTGTTTTGAATGGTCAAAGTTTGAAAAGAATTTGGAAAAAGAAAAAGGAAAACAATTTTTTTTCCCGGCGCCAACCCTTTCGGCCCATCTGGCCTTTCGGCTTTTCGGCCCAGCTAGCCCGCGCCCGCGCGCCAGCCCGCTCCCGCACTCGCCCGCGCGCCGCGCGCTCGCCGCGCACCGCCGCCCGCCTGACGCCCGTGCCGTACGCCGGCCGCAACCGCCACGTGGCCGTCGTATCGTGCCGAGGATCCTCGCCGGCCACTCCTCGCTCGATCCCCTCTCATCCGAGCACGCAAGCTATCTTCCCCGGCCACTCTCCGCTCGCCTCGCCTGCCGCGCCCGATCGCCGTGCACGGCATCGCCCGCGCTGCCTCGCCGACCGCGCCGCCGTGGCCCCGCCACGACCACCGGCCGGTCAAGCCGATCAAAACCCCGAGCGCACCGCACTCCCCTCTCCCCACTGCCATTCCAGCTCGCCCGCTCTCACTCCCGCTCTCCCTCTCAGCTCCCACAAACGCGCAAGCATCCGCCACTCTCGCCGACCGTTCACCACCATCACTCCCCTCCACCGTTCCGGCCACACCCGACCACCACCATCCAATCCCTCTCGCCAGCCTCTCCGCCTACGCCGTGCACACGCCGTGCGCACGTCGCCATCCCCGACCGAGCCCCGACGCCGCCGGAGGACGAAGCGCCAATTTCGGTCCGTCAGTCGCCACCGCCGAGCCGCAACGCCGTTCTTCCCCAACCCGAGCTCCACCGACTCCTCTTCTTCATCCTCGAGCTTCAACGAGCCAAGGCAAGGTGAGAACACCACCCAGTCTCAACGCTACCGTCTTCTACCACCCGTTTCTCTCCGGCCGAGCGCCATGGGCGCCGCCGCGGACCTCGCTCGTGGCCAAGCTCCTCTGGAGCCACCCGGGCCAAACCAACCCCGTAGTTTTGCTCCTTAGGGTTCACTCAAGCTTTTGCCTCCCCCAATTTCTCCGGCCGCCGCCGGAAATGGCGTAGCCGCGCGTTGCCGCCATCACCGTGCGCCGCCGCTCGCCGCCGGCATGCTCCGGACGTGCGCTAGCCAAACCACCTACACCACTCGATGCGCCTTGTCGAGTCGAGTTCACAAGCCTAGCTTCCCCGCCGGCGACCTCACCGTCGGCGAGGAATCGACGGTCAAACCTCTCTCCTGTTTTCCGTCTCGCCCGAGCCCTCGAGCCAGGCCTCGGACGGGCGATTGTTTCCGTCTCGCCCGAGCCCTCGAGCCAGGCCTCGGACGGGCGATTGTTTCCGTCTCGCCCGAGCCCTCGAGCCAGGCCTCGGACGGGCGATTGTTTCCGTCTCGCCCAAGCCCTCGAGCCAGGCCTCGGACGGGCGATTGTTTCCGTCTCGCCCGAGCCCTCGAGCCAGACCTCGGACGGGCGGTTGTTTCCGTCTCGCCCGAGCCTCCGAGCCATGCCTCAGACAGACGTTGTTTCCGTCACCTCGCTCGAGCTAGGCCTCGAGCGAACCCTCGGGCGCTGTCAAGGTCGAGCCGGGCCTCGAGCGAACGCACACCTATTCCGTGCGCCGAGTGTTTTCCAGAAAACGTTTTCCAAAATGTTTTTCTATTTCCAGTAAATGCTTGTTTATTTTGTAAGATCCTGTTTTGTTAGTCCAAATGGAGTGCTTTCAGTTTTGTTAGCTTGTTTGTGAGTAGATCTATCATGAAAAAATATGAAAGTATTTTTGGCAGAAGTATATTTTACTGTTTTCATTTATTCCAGTTTATATGCTCTTGCTAAGATAAATGGTTATGTATGTTTTCTGGTTGAGTTAATTCCTAGAAAATTTTGTGTAAGTTTATTATCATGTTTTACTCCTGTGAAAAATATATGATGCACTGTTTATGTGGAAAAAGTTTCTGTTATGGTTTAAAGTTCTTTTTGGCTGATTTCTTAGAATAAATGTTAAGGTGTTTTATATGCTGAAATAAAATATGGGAAAATTTGTATAGTCTCTGTTTATGATGTCCAAGCTAAGAAAAATGTAAGCATGATTTGTTATGTGAAGAAATATGAAGTTGCTTTATAAAGGTGCTTTTCTGTGTTTTCCTTTGGAAGTTCATGTAAGAAATAATATAATGTTTCTGTTCATGGAACTTTCTTGATAATCATAAAATGTGAAGTAGAATCTGGGAAAAATATGAAATAGAGTTGTGCACACTTTTACAGTAGTGTTGTAGTTCAAAGTACCTTTTTGGGCTGTTTGCTTGTCATTTTTGTATCTGCAGTTCGGTATTTTTTTTTGGCTGAAATTTGTTCAGTGGAGTCCAGCAACTGTTGTTTGCCTTCTGGAATTTTCGTGGATTTTTCTGAGTCCAGAAATGTGCACTTGCAGTTCAAACCTAAGTTTCTTTTGATTTATTAAATAAGAAAAAGGTGAATAAATGGATTTTGTTATGAATTAAATAAGTATTTACCTCAATGGTTCAACAAGTTGGTTTTGTTGGTTTGCAAGAAATGCTCTTTCTCATACCTTCACATCTTGCACCCGCATTGTAATTATTTATTATTCGTCGCATGCAATAGGATCGACACTCCCGGAGCCCGAGCAGGAGCCAGAAGCAAACGCCGAGAAGCAGATCCCGGAGCTCCAGCAAGCCGAGGAAGCCGACCCCGCCTGCGACACTAACTTGCCCGAGTGCCCCTCCCACGAGGCCTCGGTCTTCACCCAAGGCAAGCCCCGGAGCATTCTAAGTCTCCCAGTATTTACAATTAAATTACTTGAGTCATTTTATATTGTGATGCATTAGGTTTAGGAGTTGAATGAATCCTATTTTCTGCATTACCATTCCTTGATGATTGATTAGTATCCACCTTGTTATCCTGTTATTTTATTTGCAATGTAGAATTGCTTAGCCTGCTTAATAAAAGTAGTAGTTAAGGATGTCTCCGTAATACCCTGATGGGTACTTACCGATCACGGTTGGCTATATTTGCTATCGTGGAAAAGAACCTGAGTAGTAATGAAATACGGTCAACTGGAAGGCAAGGCACCAAGTTGGAACTTGGGGCCAGTCCGTCCGTTGGATCGTGTAGGTTTGTATCGATGTTGGCCCTCGTTCATTTTTGAACGCGCCCTTTTACTTAGGGATATGTCGGTGCCATAATCATCGACCCCAAAGCTGGTTAGAAGCTGTTCGGGCCGGTCTCAACCCGTGTCGTGCCCTCTAGTATGGAAATTGCGATCTGCCGCGTGAGGCCATCGCCAGGTTCCAATTGGGCGGTCCGCGCTTGAACCACGACGATTACCACCACGAACAAGCATCGAGCGGTTGCCCAATGCATGGACCCGACGGGGAAAGTGTGGGCTAGTATTAAAGGTCTTTCATCAGCTGATTTGGAATTCGATTCGAGTCGCCGTCTCCCCCGGTTAGTGGGAAACTATGGCGAGCTTCACCACGATACAACTCCATGTGATATCTAAAGGTTCAACTAAAATGTGGACAAGTCAACTGGATATGGTTATATTATTGTCTGCTAGACTCAAGTGTGTGCAATAGTCAGGTGCAAACCTAGAAGAAGGAATAGGTATAAAAGACGATAGCTCATTAACTTCACTAATACTTCGCTTATCTTAAATTGAGCTTTTCGCAAATTCAAGATGTCAGCTCCACCTAAAAAGCCTCGCATACCCTTGGAGTCTTTATTTTCAGTTGGACGGGTAAGTCTAGCTGAGTACATTCCCGTACTCAGGGTTTATCCCGTTTGTTGCAGATGGCCAGGTCTACTTTGGCTATTGTAAGCACTGCCTCTACCCAGTGGAAGGTGATGAGGAGTAGGCTCAGGGCAGGGTCGTCCAGAAGCTTTTCCCTTTTTCTTTTGCTGGACTGAGACTACTAGGGGCACATTATCTTAAAAAGGGAGGAGTGAGTTGTGTTGAGTGGATTTATCAAAACAATGTTTTATTTGGACCACGTGTGTGGTGGTCATGTGTTAAAAACTTATTTAAGCTTCCGCACTTTTAAAATTCAGTATTGTAATAACTCCGTTTTAAATTCCGCACTCTGATATTTTAAATTCGGTTTCATTTTCGCTATGTGTACCTTTACGAATGTAATCCTTGAACGATGCGATCCTGTATGAGGTATGGTGTTAGAAATCCTTCGAGATTTCCGGACTACCGGGGTTGTATGGGTTCAAGTATCAGTCGAAGTCAGACGGATTTGGCTAAGATAATACTTGAGCTCTTATAATCAGGGCGGTTCCGCCACAAGCTCCCTGTGGACGCATCCTCGGAAGAGGAGCGTAGTCATCGTCGGTGCTGTCAGACGGAAACTCATCGTCGGGGTCCTCTCCCTCGGCCTCAATTGCTGCAAGCTCAGCCTCTGCCAACTGACTAACAGTCTCATCCTGTTGTGCCTTTGTCTCTGTGACAACCGGCCTCTAGCGCTGACCTCTGGGACGAGTGTCTGGACGGTCCCCGACAATCTGGCGAGTGTCGTACATGGGGAACTCTGTCGGGGACTGAAGAAGCTCTGGAAGCAAGCCCGGAATCAGCCGCCGCAAAAGGTAACAGATCACGTGAGCATAGGGAAGCTGGCGGTGACCCTTGAAGCCCTCGGCCAATGTGTCCTCCATCTCAGAAATAATGACATCCCAAATGTCGAACTCGAGCTGTGAAACCAGGTGGTGAACTAGCCAGATCTGTATATGTGTCAGCCCCTCTCTGTAGCCGGTCCGGGGTAGAAGAGTGCGCCTAATAACCTCGTTCACGAGACGGGCCGTCGGCGTCAGGTCACGAGGACGCCGGCTGGACCCCTCGCCGAACGGCTCCCGGAAACAGGCGCGAACCAAGTCTGCTGGTGGAATCTCTCCTGCGTGTGGTCGCCTGGGTGACTCTGTCTCTCCATAGCAAACTGTGTGCACTCTGGTCGGATACGCTGTCAGACCGAGGTACTCTCTGGCACGCGAGCTGTAGAGCCTGTAGGACCTCCCCCTGAAAGCAAAGTGGAGGAACCAGTGATCCGGGGAGATCCACAGGGACGCGTAAAAATGTCGCACCCAATCCTCGATGTACAGGCCACCCCGTCCAAGAAGATCTGCTAAGCCAGGTAGATATGAAAGCATCGGACGGATGGCCTCCCCAGCAACTGCAACTGTCGTCTCCAGCGGGCAAACTCTGTGAGCACGGATGTGGACGCCGCTGTTGACATAGGCTCTCTAAAAGTCCTCCTGAAGAACTGTGTAGAACCCCTTGGCGGCCTGAGGGTGCCTGGCAGCTGGGAACCACTCCTCGTACGGAATCAGACGCAGTGCATGTACCTGACGTGCTGTTGCCGCCCGCAGGTCCAAGTGCTCCACAGGTGGGGGTCCCTGTGGCCTCGAAGGGGTCGACCACCCCGCCTCGGCCCCTCGGGTCGAGGAGATACTTGAGTGCGAGAGCGGGTGGACCGGCGGAGTGGCTGCTGAGCAGGCTGCTCCTCTGTTTGACCCTCTGCCTGGGTCGCTGTAGTGGTGCTAGGCTCTGGAGCGGACCCGCTGGCTGTAGCTGCTGCGAGAGCTGAAGCTGTCTCGGATGGGAACTGAAAGTCAGGAGGGAGGACGTCAGCCGGGTCGTCGAGAGAGTACTCATGACCGTGAACCCGGATGACTCCGCCCTCTGTCTGAAGTAAGGCCTGAACCTGCTGCTCGGTGAGGAGGTCACGAATCCGCTGACTGCTCTGCTGACCACTGCCCTGACTCTCCTGAGCTGAAGCTGGGTCTCGAATATGAAGACCCCCTGTGGAACCCCCCTGCTCTGCTCGCTCGGCTGCTCGAGCTGCTGCAAGTGCTATCTCTGAATCGCGGTCGAGACGCTTGCGCTTCTTGGACACAAGCTTCTGCGGCCTCTTCCCCTTGTCACCAGAAGGAGGACGAGGGGGAATAGGATCTGCCCCGGGACCTCCGCCGACGTTCTTGCAGCGAGCCATCGCTACAAGAACAGAACCACTGCCACGGACAGGACCAACGGCCTCTGAGAACCACTGTCACTGACGAGACCTGCTGCCACTGAGTACAACTGTCAAGTAAACCAGAGAACTGGACTGAACCTTAGAGGCTTGGCCTCGTTCCGTATCCACGAGCTGGGCCCCGGATTTAGCTGTCACTGGGACACTGCTCACTGAAACGGTCCTGACTCGCTGCAAGAGATAGATGGGGATATATATAAGCATATAATCTAGAGAGAAGAAGCCTATAGGAAGCAAAGCAGAAAGGAAAGAGAGATACGAGGCATGGCTTTGCTACCTGACAAGATGCGATGAATGGACGCAGCGAGGAGAGAGGACCGACACGTTCGAGCACAGAGACGTCTCGCCGGAAGGAGCTGCGCGAGAAAAAGGGCCAAAACGCAGTTAGATGGACATGACCATTAGTTGTGGCATTTCCACGAACACGTTGCAGGCACGGTTCTTGGGAGGAGGTGGGGAGCTTACGGGGAGGGAGATGGGCTGGCCGAGGAGGTGCTCGCCGGACGTGAAGTACGATCGTCGTGAAGCCGAGCGCCGGCGAGGGGCGGATCCGGTAGGGTGAGCGCCGGCGAGGTGGCGCTGGGATGGCGAGCGGCGGCGCGGGCACGGCGAGGAGGCGCGGGCGCAGCGATGTGGGGCGGGCGCGGGCACGGCGGTGCGGGCGACCAAGATAGGGCACGGCGGCGCAGGCGAGGTGGTGTGGGGCGGGTGCAGGCACGGCGGTGCGGGTGGCCGAGGTGGGTCACGGCGAGCGCGAAGGTGAGGGCACGGCTCGGGCGCGGTCGAAGAAGGAAGACAAGTGAGGAGGGGCCCACGAGTCAGTCGGAATAAGTCACTGCGCAAGTTAAGTTTCGACCGGACGCACGGATGTGTGACTGGACGCACAAGGCCCTAGCGTTCGGTCACGAACAGAGAGATCCCAAAACCTGATTTCCTCGACCGGACGCGTCCGGTCGGACTCACCGAGCGTCCGATCGCCCACTTGCAAACGACCGGACGCACGAGCAAACTCCAGGCCGGACTCGCCTGAGTTACTGTTCACTGGAGCGCGGGAGGAACTGACCGGACGCACCTGGAGCGTCTGGTCGCAGCGTCCGGTCACAAGAAAACCCTGTTTTGACTCAGTTTTGCACGCCGACTTCTCCCAACCAAGTTCCAACTCAAATAAGAAGCAAATAAACACTAGTTGGAACCTAGAGGAGTGACCTCTCTCAATCCCTCAAATTTTTCAAATATTTTGCCATAGGCTAAGTTAGTTTTCTAGATAAAATAGGCAATAAAACTCGAGGAGACAACGTGTGGCCACCAAAACTAGGGGTCTTAACCAATTGGAGCCTCAAATGCTCCCCCTAGCGGTGGACGAACACAGCGGTTGCTCAAAGCATAGCCGAAAAGAAACGACAAAGCAACAAACATGCATATGCAATGCAATACGGAATTTGAATCTAGGTTGCTTGTCAAGTTTGCTCATGGGTAAGCTTCTTCACACGCTTTTTAGGGCGGTTATCTTAACCACGTCTGACAAGCCTATGTGCATGGCATAATTTAAACATGGCATATGATACAATGCAATGCAAAGACATCCCCCTTTCACCTTTTGACAAAGTTACTTAGATCAAGCACATTAAGCTCACTTCGCAGTCTACAAAGGGTGTTTTCATCTAGGGGTTTTGTGAAGATATTCGCCAATTGATCTATGGTTCTAACTCCCTCTAAGGATATATCTTTCTTGGAAACATGATCTCTAAGGAAGTGATGGCGAATATCTATGTGCTTTGTGCGAGAGTGTTGAACCGGGTTGTTAGCAAGCTTAACCGCGCTCTCATTGTCACACAACAAAGGTACCCATTCTAGAACTACACCATAGTCTAAAAGGGTTTGTTTCATGTAAAGGATTTGTGCACAACAAGCACCCGCGGCTATGTATTCTGCCTCGGCGGTAGACAAGGCCACACTATTTTGCTTTTTAGAACTCCATGAAACTAGTGATCTCCCAAGCAAATGGCACCCTCCGGATGTGCTTTTTCTTTCTATTTTGCAACCCGCGTAATCTGAATTGGAATACCCAACGAGTTGGAAGTTAGCTCCTTTGGGATACCAAAGGCCAATTCTTGGGGTGTGCTTTAGGTACCTAAGGATTCTCTTCACGGCTATGAGATGTGATTCCCTAGGATCGGCTTGAAAGCGAGCACACATGCACACACTAAACATGATATCGGGCCTAGATGCGGTCAAATATAACAAGCTACCAATCATAGAACGGTAGAGAGTTTGGTCAACCGGGTTACCTCCCACATCTAGGTCGAGATGTCCATTTGTTGGCATTGGAGTCTTGATAGGCTTGCAATCATCCATGTTGAAGCGCTTGAGGAGGTCTTTTGTATACTTCTCTTGAGATATGAAAGTCCCCTCCTTCAATTGCTTGACTTGGAAGCCTAGGAAGAATGTGAGCTCTCCAATCATGGACATTTTGAACTCCTTCGACATCAAGTCACCAAATTCCTTGCAATATGCTTCATTTGTTGACCTGAAGATGATATCATCAACGTAGACTTGACAAATGAAGATCTCTCCATCAAGCTTCTTGGTGAATAGTGTGGTGTCGACCATCCCAATGGTGAAGCCCTTCTCAACAAGGAAGTCCCGGAGGCGCTCGTACCATGCTCTTGGGGCTTGCTTGAGCCCATATAGCGCCTTGGACAACCTATAAACATGATTAGGATATCTAGGGTCTTCAAACCCGGGAGGTTGATCAACATAGACTAGTTCATTTATGAAGCCATTTAAAAATGCACTTTTCACATCCATTTGATATAATTTAATGTCATGATGTGATGCATATGCAAGGAGGATACGAATAGCTTCGAGTCTTGCAACCGGTGCAAAGGTCTCTCCAAAATCCAAACCTTCAACTTGAGAGAACCCCTTTGCTACTAGCCTTGCCTTGTTTCTAACAACCTTGCCTTGATCATCTTGCTTGTTCCTAAACACCCATTTTGTTCCAATGACTCTTGCGCCTTTGGGTCGCTCTTCAAGTGTCCAAACTTGGTTGCGGGTGAAGTTGTTTAATTCTTCATGCATAGCATTCACCCAATCCGGATCACCTAGAGCTTCATCTATAATGGTAGGCTCAACAAGAGACACAAAGGAGTGATGTTCAATATATAAAGCAAGTTTTTGAGATCGAGTCATTACACCCCTTGTTGGACTCCCTATGATGAGTTCTTGAGGATGAGCTTGTAGTAGAGGCGTAGTCCTTTGATCAACCACTTGAGGGGCCGCTTGTGGAGCATCAACATCTTGAGCTTGTACCACCATTTGGTCATGGGAGACATGAGTATCTTCAAATGGATCCCTCCCATCTTTGTCATCAACATGTGGTACATTGGATGAGGATGGCTTGTCAATGACTTGCACATCAACATCATCATCTTTAGGCTTGATGGCTCCAACCGACATATTCTTCATGGCTTCCCTCAATGGTTCATCACCTACATCATCAAGATTTTCATGCTCTCCTTGAGAGCCATTAGATTCATCGAATTCCACATCATATGTTTCTTCTACCATCCCGGTGGCATGGTTGAATACTCGATATGCTTTGGACTTCAATGAGTAACCAACAAGAAAACCAATATCACATCGGCGTTGAAACTTCCCTAGGTGTTGGCGCTTCTTGTAGATGTAGCATTTGCACCCAAACACTCTAAAGAATGATATATCCGGCTTCTTGTTGTTGAGTAGCTCATAGGGGGTCTTGCCAAGGAGACGATGGGGGAACAACCGATTTGATGCATAGCAAGCGGTGTTGATTGCTTCCGTCCAAAATCTTTCCGGTGTAGAGTACTCATCTAGCATTGTCCTTGCTAGGGTGATTAGAGTCCGGTTCTTCCTCTCAACTACCCCATTTTGTTGTGGTGTATATGTTGCGCAGACTTCATGCTTGATTCCAACTTCATCACAATATTGCTCAATGTGGGTGTTGTCGAACTCTCTTCCATTGTCACTTCTTATCTTTTTGATCTTCAAGTCAAACTCATTTTGGGCTCTCTTGGCAAACTTCTTAAATGAAGGGGTTGCTTTGGATTTGTCATGAAGAAAGAATACCCAAGTGTATCTTGAATAGTCATCAACAATCACTAGACAATAGAGATTTCCACCCAAGCTAGCATATGTTGTTGGCCCAAATAGATCCATGTGGAGTAGCTCTAACTCTCTTGATGTTGATACAAAGGCTTTGGTTGGATGAGTGTTTGCAACTTGCTTGCCGGCTTGACATGCACTACACAATTTGTCCTTCTCAAATTTGACATCCTTCAAGCCCCTAACCAAATCCTTCTTCAATAGCTTGTTGAGAGTGTTCATTCCAACATGTGCCAATCTTCTATGCCATAGCCAACCAAGTGATTGCTTAGTGAATAAACATGTCTTCAAGTTGGCATCTTCAGAGGTGAAATCCACTAGATAGAGATTGTTGTATCTAAAGCCCTTGAATATCACTTGTGTATCATCTTTCTTGGTCACAACCACTTCCTTGTCGGTGAACAAACATTGAAAGCCAAGATCACATAGTTGCCCAATGGATAGCAAGTTGAAGCTCAATGATGCAACTAGAAGCACATTGGAGATGGTATGATCATTTGATATAGCCACTTTGCCCAATCCCTTGACATTGCCCTTTGAGTTGTCACCAAATGTTATCTTTTCTTGGTCATTGACATTCTCTTCAAGTGAGGTGAACATCCGGGGATCACCGGTCATATGTTGTATGCAACCACTATCAATCACCCAATGAGATCCACCGGTCTTGTAGTTCACTACACACATAAGAAATCAAGCTTGAGCTTTTGGGACCCAAACTTGTTGAGGTCCCTTAACCTTCTCTACTAGTGACTTTGCAACCCAAATTTGCTTTGGCCTATTCTTGTTAGGAGGCCCCATGAACATGACTTTGATCTTGCCACTAGAATCTTGTCTAAGCATGTAGTGAGCATTGAAAGCAAAGGGCCTAGCATGCTTGGGCAAGGGTGTGGGTTTGGGCTCTTCACAATCATGAGCAAAGTGTCCTTCCTTTCCACACTCATAGCATCTCCCAATCTTCTTCTTCTTTGGCTTTGTGATGCTCTTGCGTTGCTTAATCTTCTCTTCAAGGAAGCCAATGCCATTTCTATTGGTCTTCATTACGGTGTTCATGAGAAGCTCACTTTGAAGACATTGACCTTTGGTGAATTTCTTCAACCCGGTGGTGAGGTGCTCCTTCTCTTTCTTGAGCTTATCATTCTCTTGTTGGAGCTCTAATTGAGATGGTGTCATCTTGTAATTCCTCTCCATCTTCAATCTCTTGGTCTCTTCTTTTAGCATGTCTAGCTCAAGTGACATGCTATAATCATCATCTTGGGTCTCAACAATGACTTGCTTTGTGGTTGCAAGCTTCTCTAGATCAACCTTGAGCTTTGCATTCTCATTCTTGATCTTGATATAATCATCATAGTGATCGGCCACAACCACATTCTTGCCCTTGCCACTAGCTCTTTGCTCATCATGCTCACTAACCAAGTCCTCACAAGATGTTGCTATGTCACACTTAACAACAAGGTTAGGAGCATCAAGTGTCTCATGTGAAAGCATATCATAAGCAATGGTGAGAGTATCATAATCTACTTTCACTTGAGTGTATTGTTCCTTGAGCAATTGATAACTAGTGGTAAAGTCACTATGCACCTTATCAAGTTTCTCATTTTTAGCTTTGAGCTCTTTGTTAGAGGACTTGAGCTCCTTGATAGTGGATAACGTAGTAGCAAGTTCATTTTTTAGCTCATCACTAGCATGAATAGCATGATCACATTTTTCAATAAGAGATTCATTTTCATCAACAAGCTTTTCATTTTTAGCTCTAGTCTTTCTTATGATTTTAGAGTAGTCATTTAGCAATTTGACAAGTTCATCATAAGTGGGAGCCTCAAATTCACCATCACTATCACTATCACTAGAGTCATCATTGTTTTGTACCTTCCGGTCACCCTTGGCCATAAGGCATAGGTGTGTAGATGATGATGGCGACGGTGGTGGTGGTGGTGTAGAGGAGCCAATGACTAGAGCGGCCACCTTCGCCTTCTCATCATCACTATCTTCATTTGATGAGCCACCGGAGGAATCAATGTCGGTGAGCCAATCACCAACAATGTAAGCCTTTCCACCTTTCTTGTGGTATTGCTTCTTCTTCTTGCCATCCTTCTTGTAGTAGGGCTTTTCATCCTTCTTCTCATCTTCACTTGATGAGTCATACTTCTTGCCCTTGTTCTTGTTCTTGTAGCTCTCTTTCTTGGGCTTGGTGCATTGATGAGCAAGGTGGCCAAGCTCACCGCAATTGTAGCAATCCATTTCGGAGATTGGCCTCCTCTTACTACTTGTGAAGAACTTCTTCTTTCTTGAGTCAAAGTTGACTCCATTCTTGTGAAGCTTCTTCAACATTTTGGTGGTCCTTCTCACCATGAGAGCAATGTTGGAATCATCTTCTTCATCACTTGTGCTCTCATGATGCACCACAATAGCCTTGGACTTGCCCTTCTTGTCATGGCTAGCTTTGAAGGCCAAGTCCTTCTTCTTGTCGGTGGAGGAGCCACCACTTGGTGTGATGTGCATGTACATCTCATGCGCATTGATCTTTCCCAAGATTTGAGTTGGTGTAGCGGTGGAAAGATCACCTTGATGTAGCACCGTCACGATGTGTCCATACTTCTCAATTGGAAGGACACAAAGAATCTTCCTCACAACATCGGATGGTTGCATTTGTGCGAGGCCAAGTCCATTGAGTTCTTCTACAAGAACATTCAAGCGTGAGTACATTTCATTTGCACTTTCATTAGCATGCATATCAAATGAATGAAGCTTTTGCATAACTAAATGATATCTCTCCTCACGCACACTCTTGGTCCCCTCATGGAGAGCACAAATGTTATCCCATAGATCATGGGCATTCTTGTGGTTCCGGACGCGGTTAAACACATCCTTGCAAATGCCTCTAAAAAGAATGTTTTTGGCCTTTGCATTCCACTTCTCATTTTCTTCCTCATGTGGCATGAGGCTAGTGCCCTCCTTGGGTTTGGGGAACCCGGTTATGGCGGCATCGCAGCATTTTACATCAACCGCTTCTAGGTACGACTCCATACGGATTTTCCAATATGGAAAGTCGTCTCCCTCGAACATGGGAGGTGGTCCATCACCTCCGGACATCTTAACTCTAGGCGGTTAAGCCTAAATCGAGAGCACTAGGCTCCGATACCAATTGAAAGGATCAAGATGCCCAAGAGGGGGGGTGAATTGGGCTTTTCTAAAACTTCTTGCAATAATAAAACCTATCAAGCCCCAATTAACCCCCTAGTGCCTAGAAGTGTGTATAACAAGAATCAATCGCACAAAAGACTATCGCTAAACCAATTCTACTCTAGCATGGCAATTCAACTCATGAAAGAACAACAAGTAAATGCGGAATTGAATTGCTCAAAGGTAAATGCGTAGTAAAGAGAGTAGAGATGACACGACGATCTTTTTGCCAAGGTATCGAGGTGTCGGCACACCCCCCTAGTCCTCGTTGGAGCACCCGCGCAAGGGTATCGCTCCCCCTTGATCCGCGCAAGGATCAAGTGCTCACTACGAGCTGATTCTTCGCCACTCCGACCCGGTGAATCGCTCGCTACCGGTCACAACTTGGCTTGGGTCATCCACAATGCCTCCGGATGATCACCAAGCTCTCCGATCGCCACCAAGCCGTCTAGGTGATGCCGATCACCAAGAGTAACAAGCAAGAACTCTCACTTGACCAACGCAAGGCTAATGAGATGGGTGGATGCACACTTGCTACTCTCTATTCACTAATGAGGTGTTTGATCACTCAATTATCAAATCTCTCAACCTCACTAGGCCTCTTGCACTCACTTGGAATCACAATGTGTTTGTCAACCTTTCAAATAAGCAAGAGTTGCAGCATGAATGAGGGGGAGGCATATTTATACCCCTCAACTCAAAACATGCACGAAGGGGTAAATCCAGCCAGTTTACACACTGACCGGACGCACTGTCAGGGTGACCGGACGCGTCCGGTCAGTGCCCAACGGCTACGTGACGTCTACCCTGACACCTGTACGAAGCGTTGATCGGACGCTCTCATGCGTTCGGTCACTACTGACCGGACGCGTCCGGTCAACATTTTTGCTCTCTGGAACCTCTCTGCATGCGACCGGACCCACCCCCCTGGTGCATCCGGTCAATTTCTGAGGAGCGTCCGGTCACAGCCAGACCCGCTCTTCAGCCAACACTACTGACCGGACGCATGCCCCAGCGTCCGGTCATTAGGGTTGGAGCGTCCGGTTGCTATTTGAAGTCCAAAATGACTTCGGTTTGCGACGCTCCCTTCACGAACTTTTTTCCTTATGATCTTAGGGACCTTTCTAAGCTACCTAGGGCTTTGGTTAACAAGTGTGCACCACACCTAACTCAAAAGTCTCACCTAGGTCAAGCTACCCATTCAAACCCCTCTTAATAGTACGACCAAAGATAAAACAAAGACCTATGCTACTCTAAGTGTCCTTCAACACCAAATGACACTTAGGACTAGCCTATCACAGCCTTCGTCGTCCATCCTTTGAAAACCGAACGAATTCCATCAATAAGGGGGCATGAATACCATAGTGCCCTCACGATCATCATTACCATGACCTAACTCAACTGTTTCTGCAAAACACACGTTAGTCATAGTAATTTACCGTTGTCATCCAATCACCGAAACCCACTGGGGGCCTAGATGCTCACAGTTCCTCCATATTTTTTTAGTAATTGGCGCGATCCGTATAAACAATAAGAGATCTCAACTAATAATGAGCCATATGCAGTGTACAATGAAGGCAAGCGATATATATATATATATATCTATATATATATACACACACACACTACTAGAGAACAGGCCTTTGGACGATTTGCAAAATCAGCTTTAGTCACGGAAAAATTTGTGCCCGGGACTAGAAAGGTCTTTAGCCCCGGTTGGTAACACCAAATGGGGCTAAAGTTCCCCAGCCCAACGGCTCATTTGTCAGAGGGACCTTTAGCCCCGGTTGGTGTCACCAACCGGGGCTAAAGATTGACCTTTAGCCCCGGTTGGTGACACCAACCGGGGCTAAAGGTTTTGCCCCGGTTGCTGTATCCAGCCGGGGCTAAATGTTGACTTCTTTAGCCCCGGTTGGTGTTACCAACCGGGACTAAAAGGTTTTGTCCTGGTTGGTCTATCCAGTCGGGGCTAAATGTTGGCATTTAACCCCGGCTGGGAATAAGGACCAGGGCTAAATGTCCCTCCCTATATTTGAACTGTTCTTTCACCTCCGGTCGTGCCCGATCGAGCTCCTGTCTTCATTTTTTTCTTCATTCAGTCACTTGCTTGCATGTTTGCTCTCTCTTCTCCGGTGATTTTTGTTTAACACATCTCCGGCGATTGATTTATTTCATCACATCTACGCCGCCATCGACTCCTTGAAAGCTTACTAGCTTCAGTTTTCCATTTTTGTAGCCGCCACTTATATATAGTTTAAATTAGTACCCTAGAAACAAAATGTGACCAGTTTAATTAGTTTATTTTAAACTTTTAGAGAAATAGAGATCATTTAAATCATTTGTTTACAGAAAATAGAAATATAATACTTTAGTTTACAAAATGTGACCGGTTTAATTAGTTTATTTTAAGTTTTTGGAGAAATAGAGATCAGTTAAATCATTTGTTTACAGGAAATAGAAATATATAATACTTTAGTTTACAAAATGTGACCAGTTTAATTAGTTTATTTTAACTTTTTGAAGAAATAGAGATCAGTTAAATCATTTGTTTACAGAAATTAGAAATATATAATACTTTAGTTTACAAAATGTGACTGGTTTAATTAGTTTATTTTAACTTTTTGGAGAAATAGAGATCAGTTAAATCATTTGTTTACAGAAAATAGAAATATATAATACTTTAGTTTACAAAATGTGACCGGTTTAATTAGTTTATTTTAAATTTTTGGAGAAATAGAGATCATTTAAATCATTTGTTTACAGAAAATAGAAATATATAATACTTTTGTTTACAAAATGTGACCGGTTTAATTAGTTTATTTTAACTTTTTGGAGAAATAGAGATCAGTTAAATCATTTGTTTACAGAAATTAGAAATATATAATACTTTAGTTTACAAAATGTGACCAGTTTAATTAGTTTATTTTAATCTTTTAGAGAAATAGAGATCATTTAAATCATTTATTTACAGAAAATAGAAATATATAATACTTTTGTTTACAAAATGTGACCGGTTTAATTCGTTTATTTTAATTTTTTGGAGAAATAGAGATCAGTTAAATCATTTGTTTACAGAAATTAGAAATATATAATACTTTAGTTTACAAAATGTGACCAGTTTAATTAGTTTATTTTAATCTTTTAGAGAAATAGAGATCATTTAAATCATTAGTTTTCAGAAAATAGAAATATATAATACTTTAGTTTACAAAATGTGACCGGTTTAATTAGTTTATTTTAATTTTTTGGAGAAATAGAGATCAGTTAAATCATTTTTTTACAAAAATTAGAAATATATAATACTTTAGTTTACTGCTCAACTAAAATGCAGAAGGATGCTTGCTTGGTATGTCGTTTTCGAGGGCACCAAGCCAGGTATTTTGAGGAAGCTTCTGCAGCTCTAGAGGCTTTCAACTCAAGAATCAACTCAATTCCTACTGCACCTACCCCTACCTTACCTTCCTATCAGGTTGGAGTGGCAGGCAGTCCATCTTGTTGGACTGTGATGTGGGAAAAATATGCAGGTGTGGTTAGTTGCTTTGGTTGTGGCCAAGTGGATGAGGCTGCACTGTTATCTTGATGTAATAATTAATTAGACAAGTTCAACTGCTACTACTTATATGCCACCAGTGATGCTTACTAAATTTGGGTGTCATGAACATGTTTATAAATTTGAGCTAGAAAATTAAATTTGTTGATAAGAATGAGACATATAATTATGTGATATGTCATATAATGCAGACGATGACACGTCACTGGATGTACAATGCCGATCGTCGCTCAAAAGAGTTCATTGATGGCGTGCATTATTTTTTAAGAGTGGCCAAGAAAAACAAGCGGAATGGTTTTATGTGCTGCCCATGTGCCCTTTGTAATAATTCGAAGGAATATTCTAGCTCAAGGAGTCTTCACTCACACTTGTTCAAGTTAGGTTTCATGCCAAACTATAGTTGTTGGACAAAGCATGGAGAAATTGGTGTTATGATGGAAGAAGGTGAAGAAGAACAATTAGACCCTGACGATGATATTATTGCTCAATACGGTGACTTTGGCTGCAATGGGGGAAGGTGAAGAAGAGGCAAGTGCAGAAGACACACTCGCTGAAGATTATGCTCTTGGTGATGTCATTCGTGATGCACAAAGAGATTGTTAAAGTGAAAGGGAGAAGGCTAAGTTTGACTGTATGCTAGAGGATCACAGGAAATTACTATACCCGTCTGCTGCAGATGGACAAAAAAAGTTGGGTACAACACTTGAGTTGCTATAATGGAAGGCACAGAATGGAAGACACCCGAAACCCTAAACCATAAACCTAGAGCCTAAACCCTAAACCCTAAACCCTAAACCCCAAACCCAAAACCCCAAACCCGAAACCCTAAACCATAAACCTAGAGCCTAAACCCTAAAGCCTAAACCCCAAACCCGAAACCCGAAACCCAAAACCCCAAACCCGAAACCCTAAACCATAAACCCAGAGCCTAAACCCTAAACCCCTAACCTAAAACCCCAAACCCGAAACCCTAAACCATAAACCTAGAGCCTAAACCCTAAACCCTAAACCCCAAACCCTAAACCCCAAACCCGAAACCCTAAACCCGAAACCCTAAACCCCAAACCTGAAATCCTAAACCCCAAACCCGAAACCCCAAACGCGAAACCCTAAACCTAGAGCCTAAACCCTAAACCTTAAACCCAAAGTGTTTATTATCGATCGTGTTACCTTTAAAAGTGTCAAATAAAAAATAAATATGGTCTTTATGGAATAATCACTTAGATATTTTGGTCTTTAGATATCTATACATTTATTTATCGGACGCCGGCGTAGAGAGTGAGAAGGAGAGGAGAGAAATGAAGGCTAGGGTTTGGGGAGCGGTCGACGACCGGGTTTTGTTCGTGCGGACGACGCGGACAACCGTCGGATCGGATCCGACGGCCACTAGGGGGACTAGCTCGGCTGGACCACTTTCAGCCCAGGCGGGGGAGAAGAATCCCGGCCCAGGCCCAGGTTGCAGCCTGGGACGCGGGCGCGCGTGGCGGGGCCGATGCCAACGTTGGCTGAGCGGGCCGCACCTTGATTTTGGGCCAAAATGGCATTTTTGCACAGTGACTGTTAGTTTCTTTATTCTATTTTCAGAAGCACGTTTAGCATGATTTCCATAGACTTTTGTATTTTAATCTCTGTAAATTTTGCACCAACGTGTTATTTTTTCCAGAGATTAAAAATTTACAGTAATGATGCTTCTGAAAAATAAACAAAGTTTTTCATGTTTCCGCTGCGTATTTACGGTTATTTTTTTCATTATTAAATTCGAACGAACGGAAGAGTTCAATTTTGAAAATTGGATATTGTTTTCAGATTATTATAATATTATTATTATTCTGACCAATGTTGATTAATAATAATATTATGATGTTATGATTTTGTTATGCATTTTGTCTATTTTTGCCCAACGGTGATGTAGATTTAATGTATAATTAAAGGCATGCAGTTATTATTGTTTATTTTATTCTCACTATATATGAATTATGGTTGTGGTTTTAGGTGGTTTCTCCTTGATGAGCTGCATCAAGGATATCCCCGTGCTCAAAGGAGACAACTATGGGGAATGGAGGAGGAAGATAGACCTGGCTTTCATCCTGGCTGAGGTGGACTGGGTAGTGACCGAACCGTGTCCCACAGAACCTGTGGAACCGGTGCGGGAGGCTAATGAGGTTGATGCCGCATGGCAAACCACACAGAGGGACTTTGCTCCCGTACGGATGTCCTATGACTTGGAGCATAGGAAATGGGTCATGGCAAACAAGAAGAGTTTGGACGTGGTAAAGAACACGATTGAGCCTGCTATTGTGGGCTTAATCCCAGAGTGTGTCACTATCACAGAGTACTTGGACAGGATTAAGAGTCAGTTTACTGGCTCTTCAAAGACTTGTGCCACCCAGCTGATAAAGCAGCTGGTAACAGAGAGGTATCATGGAGGTGGCAGTGGCATAAGAGAGCACATACTGAGGATGAGCACTTTGGCATCCAAGCTCAAACCAATGGATTTGGCACTCAAGGATGAGTTCCTTATTCATCTGATTTTTGCTTCTTTGCCAAAAGAGTTTGATACTTTTGTTGTTAATTACAACATTCATCCTGAAAAGTGGGACTTATAGAAGCTCATTGCTATGTGTGTGCAAGAGGAGGAGAGAATTAAGGCCTCACATGGTGGATCTATAAACCATGTGAGGGATAATAAGAAAAGAAATTTTAATGCTCCTTCCTCTACAAGTTTCAAGGGAAAGACTCCATATCAGCCTCAGCCCCAGCAGTATCAGCAGTACACTGTTGATAAAGATCAGTGTCTCCACTGCAAGAAAAAGGGCCACTTCAAGAAGGATTGTCCTGACTTCTTGAAATCGTTTATGGCCAACAGAGGTGAGAATATTATTACATTTGTAAATGAACCATTGTATATACAGTATTCTAAATCTACTTGGTGGATTGACTCAGGTGCAACTGTTCATGTTGCAAATTCTTTGCAGGGGTTCACTTTGATGAGAGCTTTGCAAAGAAACGAAAAATGTATTAAAGTTGCAAATGGAGTTCGGGCAGATGTCGAAGCTGTTGGAGATCTTTCATTAGAGCTTCCAGATGGTGTAGTACTTCTGCTTAGAAATGTTTTATTTGTTCCATCTTTGATGAGAAATTTAATAAGTGTATCACATTTGGACAATGATAGTTATGGTTGTCATTTTGGACATGGAAAATGTGTAATAATGTTTAATGATCAATGTATTGGTCTCGCCTTTCAACAAGACGAGCTTTATTTATTGTCTCTTCGTGAAAAAACGAACTCCGTATGCAATGTGAATGATAATACATCCTCGTGTGTGAATGAAAATAGAAAGCAAAAGAGAACTCTAAACGAGTCATCGAAATTATGGCAATGTCGTTTAGGCCATATTTTGAGGGGGAGAATAGAAAGATTAGTTAAGAATGAAATTCATCCTTCATTAGAGTTCTCAGATCTAGAGCAATGCATAGATTGCATTAAAGGAAAATTTGTAAAGCAAATAAAGAAAAATGCTAAACGGAGTACAGGGATTTTATAGATCATTCACACAGATATTTGCGGTCCCTTTCCTGTAAAGAGTGTGGATGGCTATGACTCGTTCATAACATTCACAGATGATTACTCTCGGTATGCTTATATTTATCCAATCAAAGAAAGATCAGAGGCACTGGATAAATTTAAGATCATTAAGGCTGAGGTTGAAAATCAGCATGACTTAAAGATAAAGATAGTCAGATCCGACCGTGGGGTGGAGTACTATGGTCGGCATACCCTGTGACACCCTGAAAATCGGTTTTGGGAAATTAGAGTTTAATATGACTTTGTTTATTTATTTTTCATAAAACATATAGGTCAAATAATAATTTTTGGTGAATTAATAAATTAAGTTGGGGCTTAGAAACATTTTTGTTGCATTCATGCTGGAGCATAATATTTTGTTTGAGTGTAGGGCTAGAGTTGAGTGGCTTGAATTCAAACTAGTTTTGAATTTAAGCAAAGTTTGCAAAAGTTTTAAAAGAAAAACCTTTTCCTTTTCTTTCTCTCCCTCTCCCTCTCCCTTCCTTTTGGCCCAGCCCACGAGGCCTTTCTCCCTCCCTCTCCCCGCGCTTGCCGCATGGGCCTCGGCCTGCCCTCGGCCCGCTCCGCGCCCGTCTCCCTTTCTCCCCCTCGCGCGCTCGCGGCCCACCCGCGCAACCAGCTCGCCCGCTCGCCCGCGGCCCAGCTTCCCCGCGCGGCCCGCTTCACCTTCGCCCTCGCGCGCTCGCCGCGCAGCCGCTCGGCCCGCTCGCTCGCCCGTGCCGGCCTGCAACCGCTGACACCCCGGGCCCGCACGTCAGTCCCCGCCCCTTCCCCTACCTCGCGACGCTCAGCGTCCGCGCCGCCACTCCCTTCCCCTCCCCGTAACCGCTTGGTAGTGGCCATAATGGCCACTACGTCGTCGCCTGCGCTCGGTTGCGCACCCGCACCGCTTCGCCGCCCTCCCCGAGCCCTATATAAACAGGAGCAGGGCCCCCTCGTGCTCTCCCCACACCTCCCTGCTCATCCCGACCGCCGCCGCCACTGCAGAGCTCGTCGGCTCCCTTAGCCCCCCCTGAGCACCCTCTAGTGAAGCCGCGGTCACCCGAAAGCCTCCCGTGCCCTCCCTTTGCTCGTCTGCGCTTGGACAAGCCCACCCGTGTGGTTTCCCCCTTTGCAGATCGCCGACGCCGCCGTCTACCGCCTTGGTAAGCCCTCCACCGGCGCTGAGTCCTCCTCCATGCTCGCCGTCTCCCCCGCTGTCCCCTGGTTCCGTCCCCGTAGCCAGCCGAGGTCGGGAGCACACTCCAGTGGAGCTCCCAAAGAGCCCCTATGGAGCGCCACCGTGCTCCGGCAGCCGCCCGCCGCCCGCGCCGCCGTAGCCGCCCCTGCGCCGTCCGTATGATGATGGGCGGCCAGGATTAGATCCCAACCCCCGAAGGGGTATGAGCCGGGTCTACGGACCCGTAGACCCCCGGCCAGCGCGCGGTCCACCGGCCAGTTGGTGGACCAGCCAACCCGCGTGCGCCGCGTAGCAGCCGCGTCAGCCGCCGCACCGCTGTAGCCACCGCTTTTGCAAAAAGGCCCCTCTGTTTTATGAAAATAAACCCGCAGTCCACCGCAGTTCAAAAGAGTTTCTTTTAAGTCCAGTTTTCTTTCGTTTTAACCCCTGAGCTTCCCGATTTTAGAACCCGCCATCTAGGACCCTGTTTATCGCGTGCTAGCCCCTGCTGTCTATACTTAATTTTCATTTAGGTCCTCGGTTTTCACAAGTTAGCCCCGGAAAATGAGTTTTATTTACAAAAGAGTCCCTAAAACTTGTTTTCTTTATAACTTTCTTGTTTTAGATCCGATTAGAGTGATCTTTAGGTTCATGTGATCATATCGACGAGTAGAATAGTTTTATATATGTTTCTCTACCTATTTTTGATGCTTGGTGTATTGTTCTAATAGAAATATTATTTGTTTGCATGTAATGATTGAGAATGGATGCTTGTGTGGTGCCTTTGATCCCGTTTAGAGTTTGAGTTGTCCAAGGTGGTCGTGAAGAAGGTCTTCGAAGAAGTGGAATCGTCAACACGAGTTTTTGGAAGGCAAGTGTAACATGAGTTCCTTTGTTTCCCAGCAACCTTTTAATCACCTTTTCATATGCATGTGTCTAATATGATGAACCCTAGAGATTTTACCTAGAGCTTTGTTATCCTGTATTCCTTGTTACCTTGGTTTTGCATATGGGTAGTTCTGCTTAGCTTGCAAATACCAAATATTAAAATGATAATCTTGATTAATGATTTATGGAACAAATGTTGGTTCTGAATCTTAAAGCGGCAACCCAGGATTTACAATACAACCATGAGGACTACATGGCTCTGGTCTTAGCTAAGTACTCTGAATGTTCTAGCTCGTCTGTAGCTTACCGAAAGGGCAAGAGGGGCATACCATGTAGTTATGGCCCGGTCCCACTAGGGTAATTACTTTGGAGGATGGGGTGTTACCTTAGTGGGGAGGTGTTCATAACTCTTGGGAGATGGAAACCTTAGCGGCTACGACTTGTTAGACCAACATTGGAAAGGCTTCGTAGTGATCCCTGCCGACTTACCTTGGTAGTGAGTTAAGAGGTTGGCCGCCTCGGGCAATGGGCAATCACAACTCGTGGGTAAAGTTGTACACACTCTGCAGAGTTAAGAACAAACTGATATATCAGTCGTGCTCTCGGTCATGAGCGGCCTGGATCCTTTATGAGACAGTTCTATGAATAATGTGGGTGATGATAATCTTGATGATACTTAATTATACTTTCACCATGGGAGCTCAAGCATGACATAGAGACATAGGTCTAATAAATAAAATATGACCAACTAAAAATGCTTACCGCAGTTCAGCCGTGTCTAGCCTTTTGAGCCTTGCATCCCTCATGTTATACTTGTTGAGTATGGTGCGCTCACCCTTGCTTTGCGTACAATCAATGAAAATCCCGGATGGGTACCAGATGGTGGAATCAAGTGAGCAGTTGCAGAAGATGTTCCAAGAGTTCTAGGTGAGTGTTCCCCCAGTCAACCGTCCCTGTGAAGTTTGGTGCCCCGAAGATTAGTTTCCGCTCTGCTTTGTTTTAGATGTAAGCCTTGTTGTATCTATGTTTCGATATATAATAAAGCATTGTCTTTGAGAAATTCCATATTTGTTGCTATATGTGTCTTGTGGACTTCCTGGGCACACATATAGAGGTCACTTGGTATTCTTCGGAAAACTGGGTGTTACAAATTGGTATCAAAGCAATGTTGACTGTAGGACGCAAGCCTAGTTAGAAATGGACGTTTAAAAAGTTTTGCTTCACTCTCTCTTTACCTTGAAATTTATTAAAGAAAATATGCTTGACTCCTTATCTCTATTCAATTGCAAATTCTTGACATTCAAACTTTTGGATCTTGTTTTACCGTGGCCTAGAATGAAGTTGTCACCTCTGTTGTCCAATAGGAGACTTGCCATTCATATGATAAGAACGTGTAGTAACGAGTGTTGAGTCGAGTCTTATGTATGTCATGTGCAACTAAGTGATTGTATGTCTTACTTTATGATCATGATTGGTTTGGATCTTTGTCATGATTGTGATGAGTTGTGGAGTGATGACCACATCTTCATCTAGTTAGAAGTTAAGGCTTAAGTTTGTAGGAATAGATCGTTGGGGTTCAATTCTATCTTCCTTATCAATCTCTTATCTCAGTGTGTTCTCTTTATCAAAAGTTCAGTGGAGCCGACTTTCAGAAGATGATGCAACTTGGGAAAGAGAAGAAGATCTCAGATCAGAGCATCCCAATCTTTTCGAATCATCGTCCGAATCTCGAGGACGAGATTCAACCTAAGGGGGGTAGATTTGTGACACCCTGAAAATCGGTTTTGGGAAATTAGAGTTTAATATGACTTTGTTTATTTATTTTTCATAAAACATATAGGTCAAATAATAATTTTTGGTGAATTAATAAATTAAGTTGGGGCTTAGAAACATTTTTGTTGCATTCATGCTGGAGCATAATATTTTGTTTGAGTGTAGGGCTAGAGTTGAGTGGCTTGAATTCAAACTAGTTTTGAATTTGAGCAAAGTTTGCAAAAGTTTTAAAAGAAAAACCTTTTCCTTTTCTTTCTCTCCCTCTCCCTTCCTTTTGGCCCAGCCAGGCAAAGCGGCCCAGCCCGCGAGGCCTCTCTCCCTCCCTCTCCCCGCGCTTGCTGCATGGGCCTCGGCCTGCCCTTGGCCCGCTCCGCGCCCGTCTCCCTTTCTCCCCCTCGCGCGCTCGCTGCCCATCCGCGCAACCAGCTCGCCCGCTCGCCCGCGGCCCAGCTTCCCCGCGCGGCCCGCTTCCCCTTCGCCCTCGCGCGCTCGCCGCGTAGCCGCTCGGCCCGCTCGCTCGCCCGTGCCGGCCTACAGCCGCTGACACCCCGGGCCCGCACGTCAGTCCCCACCCCTTCCCCTACCTCGTGACGCTCAGCGTCCGCGCCGCCACTCCCTTCCCCTCCCCGTAACCGCTCGGTAGTGGCCATAATGGCCACTACGCCATCGCCTGCGCTCGGTTGCACACCCGCACCGCTTTGCCGCCCTCCCCGAGCCCTATTTAAACCAGAGCAGGGCCCCTTCGTGCTCTGCCCACACCTCCCTGCTCACCCCGACCCCTGCCGCCGCTGCAGAGCTCGCAGGCTCCCTTAGCCCCCACTTGAGCACCCTCTGGTGAAGCTGCGGTCACCCGAAAGCCTCCCGTGCCCTCCCTTTGCTCGTCTGCGCTCGGACAAGCCCACTCGTGTGGTTTTCCCCCTTTGCAGATCGCCGCCGCCGCCGTCTACCGCCTTGGTAAGCCCTCCACCGGCGCTGAGTCCTCCTCCGTGCTCGCCGTCTCCCCCGCTGTCCCCTGGTTCCGTCCCCGTAGCCAGCCGAGGTCGGGAGCACCCTCCAGTGGAGCTCCCGAAGAGCCCCTATGGAGCGCCGCCGTGCTCCGGCAGCCGCCCGCCGCCCGCGCCGCCGTAGCCGCCTCTGCGCCGTCCGTACGATGATGGGCGGCCAGGATTAGATCCCAACCCCCGAAGAGGTATGAGCCGGGTCTACGGACCCGTAGACCCCCGGCCAGCGCGCGGTCCACCGGCCAGTTGGTGGACCAGCCAACGCGCGCGCGCCGCGTAGCAGCCGCGTCAGCCGCCGCACCGCTGCAGCCGCCGCTTTTGCAAAAAGGCCCCTCTGTTTTATGAAAATAAACCCGCAGTCCACCGCAGTTCAAAAGAGTTTCTTTTAAGTCCAGTTTTCTTTCGTTTTAACCCCAGAGCTTCCTGGTTTTAGAACCCGCTGTCTAGGACCCTGTTTATCGTGTGCTAGCCCCTGCTGTCTATAGTTAATTTTCATTTAGGTCCTCGGTTTTCGCAAGTTAGCCCCGAAAAATGAGTTTTATTTACAAAAGAGTCCCTGAAACTTGTTTTCTTTATAACTTTCTCGTTTTAGATCCGATTAGAGTGATCTTTACGTTCATGTGATCGTATCGACGAGTAGAATAGTTTTATATATGTTTCTCTACCTGTTTTTGATGCTTGGTGTGCAGTTCTAATATAAATATTAATTGTTTGCATGTAATGATTGAGAATGGATGCTTGTGTGGTGCCTTTGATCCCGTTTAGAGTTCGAGCAGTCCAAGGTGGTCATGAAGAAGGTCTTCGAAGAAGTGGAATCGTCAACACGAGTTTTTGGAAGGCAAGTGTAACATGAGTTCCTTTGTTTCCCAGCAACCTTTTAATCACCTTTTCATATGCATGTGTCTAATATGATGAACCCTAGAGATTTTACCTAGAGCTTTGTTATCCTGTATTCCTTATTACCTTGGGTTGTGCATATGGGTAGTTCTGCTTAGCTTGCAAATACCAAATATTAAAATGATAATCTTGATTAATGATTTATGAAACAAATGTTGGTTCTGAATCTTAAAGCGGCAACCCAGGATTTACAGTACAACCATGAGGACTACATGGCTCTGGTCTTAGCTAAATACTCTGAATGTTCTAGCTCGTGTGTAGCTTACCGAAAGGGCAAGAGGGGCATACCATCACTACTACAGACATAGGCCTTTAGCCCCGGTTGGGAATGGGCTTTAGCCCTAGTTTCCCAACCGGGACTACCAATCCGGGACTAAAGACTCTCACCTTTAGTCCCGGTTGCTCCGAACCGGGGCTAAAGGCTCCCACGAGAAAAAATAAATTTGCGTTTGTGAGATTCGAACTCAACACCTCTCGCCTCAGGCACGCTTACCAACTGAGCTACACAACCCACGTGATGTAGTTCTGGATGTTTTCCTTTTGAATCCACTCGGGAACGACCTTTAGCCCCGGTTGGTAACACCAACCGGGGCTAAAAGGACCTTTAGTCTCGGTTGGTAACACCAACCGGGGCTAAAGGTTCACCCTTTAGCCCCGGTTGGTGTTACCAACCGCGACTAAAGGTTGGGGGACCTTTAGTCCGGGTTGGTAATACCAACTGGGAGTAAAGGTGAACCTTTAGTCCCGGTTGGTTTTACCCACCGGGACTAAAAGTCTCTTTAGTCCCGATTGGTTTTACCCACCGGGACTAAAAGTCTTTAGTCCCGGATACAATTTGTTGTCGAGACTATAGCTCAATTGTTAGATCGGCCTATGACCATGTTCTGTAGTAGTGCATGTAGTTATGGCCCGGTCCCACTAGGGTAATTACTTTGGAGGATGGGGTGTTACCTTAGTGGGGAGGTGTTCATAACTCTTGGGAGATGGAAACCTTAGTGGCTACGACTTGTTAGACCAACTTTGGAAAGGCTTCGTAGTGATCCCTGCCGACTTACCTTGGTAGTGAGTTAAGAGGTTGGCCACCTCGGGCAATGGGCAATCACGACTCGTGGGTAAAGTTGTACACACTCTGCAGAGTTAAGAACAAACTGATATATCAGCCGTGCTCTCGGTCATGAGCGGCCTGGATCCTTTATGAGACAGTTCTATGAATAATGTGGGTGATGATAATCTTGATGATACTTAATTATACTTTCACCATGGGAGCTCAAGCATGACATAGAGACATAGGTCTAATAAATAAAATATGACCAACTAAAAATGCTTACCGCAGTTCAGCCGTGTCTAGCCTTTTGAGCCTTGCATCCCTCATGTTATACTTGTTGAGTATGGTGCGCTCACCCTTGCTTTGCGTACAATCAATGAAAATCCCGGATGGGTACCAGATGGTGGAATCAAGTGAGCAGTTGCAGAAGATGTTCCAAGAGTTCTAGGCGAGTGTTCCCCCAATCAACCGTCCCTGTGAAGTTTGGTGCCCCGAAGATTAGTTTCCGCTCTGCTTTGTTTTAGATGTAAACCTTGTTGTATCTATGTTTCGATATATAATAAAGCATTGTCTTTGAGAAATTCCATATTTGTTGCTATATGTGTCTTGTGGACTTCCTGGGCACACATATAGAGGTCACTTGGTATTCTTCGGAAAACCGGGTGTTACATACCCCTTATGGACAAGTGCCTGGACCTTTTTCAAGGTTTCTCCAGGAGAATGGCATGGTTGCCCAGTATTCTACACCGGGCGAGCCTCAACAGAATGGAGTAGCTGAAAGACGTAATCGTACCTTAATGGATATGGTGCGCAGTATGGTGAGTTACCCCACCTTACCGTTGAGTCTGTGGATGGAGGCACTGAAAACCGCGATTCACATTCTCAATAGAGTTCCAAGTAAGTCGGTGCCCAAAACACCGTATGAATTGTGGACACGAAAAGTGCCCTCAGTAAATCACTTACGTGTGTGGGGCAGTCTTGCTGAGGCTAAGGTGTTTAACCCAAACATTGGAAAGCTGGATCCCAAAACGGAGAGTTGCCATTTTATTGGCTACCTGAAAAGTCAAAAGGTTTTCATTTCTACTGTCCAGATAGATATACAAAGTTTGTAGAAACAAGACACGCTGTCTTCTTGGAAGAGCAGATGATCAGGGGGAGTACGACAGCACGAAAAATTGATCTTGAGGAGAAGCGGGTATATGTGCCCACTCCAATGATTCAGGAACCATTTTTTGTGTTGCCTGTTCCTGCTACACCAACAGTGCAGGACACTGTAGTGACAGCACATGTTGTATGTCCTCCCATGGCAACAATGAGTGAACATGTGGAACCTGTCCCTCAGGAGCCCGTGGAAACCGTTGTTGCGCATGAGGAAGAGCAGCAACAGCCCCCTATAGAACCGGGGCCATCTGTTGTCGCCCCTAGAAGGTCACAAAGAGTCAGGAGATCTGCTATTCCTGATGATTATGAAGTGTATAACATGAGGAGTTTCAAATGGAGGATGATCCCACCTCATTTGAAGAAGCCATGAGAAGCGAACACTCATCCAAGTGGCTTGAGGCCATGGAAGAAGAGATGACATCAATGAGTACCAACAAGGTTTGGGACTTGGAAGTAATTCCCAAAGGAGCCAAAACAGTGGGTTGTAAATGGGTTTACAAGACCAAGTATGACTCCCAAGGGAATATAGAAAAGTATAAGGCGCGACTTGTGGCAAAAGGCTTTACGCAAAGGGAAGGAATTGATTACAATGAGACCTTTTCGCCAGTCTCATGTAAAGAATCTTTCAGAATCATAATGGCTCTTGTAGCTCATTATGATTTAGAGTTACATCAAATGGATGTGAAGACAGCATTTCTAAATGGGGATTTAGAAGAGAATGTTTACATGGCACAACCAAAAGGTTTTGTCATAAAAGGAAAAGAACAAATGGGGTGCCGCCTAAGGAAATCCATTTATGGATTGAAACAAGCTTCAATACAGTGGTATTTGAAGTTTGATGGCACAATAAAGAAGTTTGGGTTTAAAGAAAATGTTGAGGACAATTGCGTTTACGCAAAGTTTAAGAATGGAAAGTACATCTTCCTAATCTTGTATGTGGATGACATCTTACTGGCTAGTAATGATGTCAGTCTACTGCAGGAGACAAAGAAGTTCTTGTCCTCGAACTTTGATATGAAAGATCTTGGTGAAGCCTCGTTCGTTCTAGGGATCGAGATTCATCGAGATAGAAGCAAAGGGGTATTAGGACTATCACAAAAGGCATACTTGGAAAAGGTTCTAAAGAAATTCAGTATGCATAAAAGTAAATCTTCACTTGCACCCATAGTCAAGGGCGATAGATATGGGGACTTTCAGTGTCCTAGGAACCAGTATGAGATCGATCAAATGAGAGAGGTTCCATATGCTTCAGCTGTCGGAAGCCTACAGTATGCTCAAGTTTGTACACGCCCTGACTTAGCATTTGTTATCGGGTTACTTGGCAGATTTCAAAGCAATCCAGGCCTAGAACACTGTAAACTTGTAAAGAAAGTCTTGCGTTATCTGCAAGACACAAAAGGCCTCATGTTGACATATAGAAAATCAGAATCCCTGCGCATAGAAGGGTACTCAGATTCTGATTATGCGGGAGATGATAGAAAGTCCATGTCTGGATATGTTTTCACTCTCGCGGGAGGAGTCATATCGTGGAAAATCTCCAAACAAACCGTCACTACATCGTCCATAATGTATGTCGAGTTTGTAGCATGTTTTGAGGCCTCGGAGCAGGTGAACTGGCTAAAGAAGTTCATACCCGGGTTGAAAGTGGTTGACGACATTCATGGACCACTGAAGTTGTACTGTGATAATTATCCAGCAGTACAGTATGCTCACAACAATAGGTCAAGTGGTGCTACCAAACACATTGACATAAAGTACTATATTGTGAAAGATAAAGTCCGGGATCAAACTATTAGTCTTGAGCACATTAGTACAAATAAAATGCTCGTGGATCCGCTGACAAAAGGCTTACCACCCAACGTGTTCAAGGAACATGTAGCCGGCATGGGTTTAAGGGAAAGTCTATAATTCCTGGACTATAAGGGGCCCAAAAGGCAATGAAACTATTTCGGAACAGAGATGTGTGTTGTAGCTGTTGAATCTATCGGCAATCGACCATGACGATGAAGCATACTCTATGCACTATCTGTGAGGAAATGAGAAAGTCAAGTTAAAGTTAAAAGTTAAAGGTACAGTATACAGTTGAGATCAAGGGGGATATTGTTAGGATGATCTCCACCAGGGGCCCAACGGCCACCTGGATCCCGTGATTCTTGCGCCCTGATCGGGGGCGCCCAGCCCGAGATTGGCTGGTGGGACCCCATCGCACTGCGCAATATAAAAGGGGTGGGGTGCCGGTGGGCTCTCGATATGAGGTTCCTCGGAGCCGTCAAAACCCCACCTACAAACCCTAAACCGATCCAGAGGGTGCGTAGCCAGCGGCGTGAAGTCCCACCACCGGCGCTGTCACCGTCTCCACCTCAGGCAGCGAGATCCGGCGAACACTCTTCACCAACCGTCGCTGCCCATGCGTAGATCTTCACCGACGAACGTGATGGCGGGCTCCTCCTCCAACTACGATGGTCTGTGTCCCTATACTCCTCTCTCTCCCTCTCTGATCTAAAGGATAGGCTTTATCTCTTATAATGTGCAACCTCATTCCCCACTGATTTACACCTAGAAGGTCCTAGGGATCTAACATACACCAGTACACCACGTCATCTTACCCAAATCACGAGAGTTCCACAACTTCATGCAGGGCTGCCGGCTGAATTGAAGGCCCATTCCAACATGCTGCATGAGCAGCAAGAGTTAACTGATTTTTTTAGTGAATTGTGTCATTGTGTACCTTATCTTGTAAGTGACGTGTGCATTAGTATGAATAGAATACCTGTGTGCCAAGTTATATATTTAATTTTTATGTCATATTTCATGGTAAATGATTTTATTATTGGTGTGACCTATCCTTGAAATTTTGTTTTCTAGATGCCAGAAAAATGTGTCCTTGAGTGCTGCGAGAAATTCTGAAGTTTAATGCAAAGAAAGTATTTGATAGGTAATATTTTGTTCACCCATTGAGCCACCCCGATCTGGCGTTATAATGATCCTGTGTACTGTACAATGAAGGCAGAAAACTCAGAATGGTCAGAACATATATATCACTTCCTCACGGCACAAGCCCGGCCCAACACTAGAACCGTGAAATTCATTCTACATCTATGTATTTGTTGTTAGGGCCAAGAAGCCGTACGGCGTCACATGCTAGAAATAGGCTTGTGTAGATTCTTATATGAGATTAGGATGCATCAGAAATGCTGTTAACACTGATTTTTATCACCGCACACAACCTAGATACGCAATGAAATGAGATCTCAACGACGATGCCAACCAGTAGGTCGACGAGACCAACTCAATGCTCATTCGTCGTATGACAAAACCACGTATGCCTCCTTTTAAGACCACAAGGGGAGATGCACGATGGAGCAGGATCGGCAAGGCTATCTAGAATGTCAACGAATCTCGTCAAGAGAGATGCTAGATAGCAAGGGATTGAAAGTGATAAAGGGTACAAAATGAGTAGATTGATAAAAGATCCACTGTGTAATTGCACAACTCAATCAGCCGTGGCCCTCCAACATATTAAGATTATTAAGAGGTGGTCACATCAGATCAAGAAAACAACTAGAGTCGGACAGGGTACATCAGAAGTTTCGATTTCCATCTCCATTGTTAGAAGTTTTGACTCACAACTCCTGAGACCGTGGAGTCTCACACGACAGAACTTGCAATAGATTTCAAACTTCCACCATCCCTGTTGGTTTGAATGGGAGACCTTCGCTGAGCCGCCTCCATCAGCCTTGAGCCTTCACGTGGACGGGCGCTACTAGTGACGGCCTTCGCCGTACTCCTCCGTTAGCCATGAGGCCTTCGCCCGTCCGCGATTTTCTAGAATACCTGCAGAATGAATAAAACCACCGATATCCTAACACTACAGGGTACGCCCTCTTTGTCGACTGCCGGCTGCACGCGGCGAAGGCTCTTTTGCACTCGGCAAAGGCTTTCCCAAGTGCAGCACTCGGCGAAGATTAGTCGGCAAAGAAATGGTCGGCAAAGGTTTCTTTGCCGAGTGCCCCAAATCAGGCACTCGGCAAAGCTTTTGCCGAGTGCCAAGTCAGCACTCAGCAAAGAAAACAGCGACCGTCAACTTGACGGCTTCTTTGCCGAGTGCTGACGTAGCAGGCACTCGGCAAAGGATTTTTTTTGACAAATTCTTTGCCGAGTGCCGCCGACGTGGCACTCGGCAAAGAAGCCCTCTTTGCCGAGTGCCACGTCGGCGGCACTCAGTAAAGAAAACTTGTTTATTTTTTTAAAATAAATCTTTGCCGAGTGCAGCCTCTGACACTCGGCAAAGAGGCAGAACTCGAGAAAATTTTGCCCAGCTTTGCCGAGTGCCAAGGCATCTTTGCCGAGTGTGGCACTCGGCAAAGCTGGGCAAATTTTTTTCTTTTTTTGTTTTTTTTTATTTTTGTCACACAAAACAATATATATATTACATATCCATATTCCATCACACAGAACACAATATATATACAATTCATATCCATATTTCATCACACAAATCACAATATTTATCACATTCATGTCCATCCATCACAAAACAACATAAATTCATCGCATAATCCATACATGTCACACAATTCCGTCCATCCATGCATCACAAGTGAAAGTTGAACCAACACATGTCCAACACAAATGAGTAGTCCATAATCCATAAGTCCAACACATAAGCCGATCACTGCTCACCTTCGCCCCCAGTGCCTGAAGAGCTCCCACCTTGCCCCCACTGCCCCCACCCTTGCGAAGAGCCGGCCGGTGGAGGACCTTGCCACTGGGGCGGCGGCACAGCGCCTCCAAGAGTCCACCCGGAGTACCCGGGCTGAGGAGGAACGCCAGGCCACACGTAGTACGACAGACGAGGAGGGCCTCCTGGAGGCGGACACCCGGACTGTGGCGAAGGGCCACCCGGAGGGGACGGCGCCGAACCCTGCGACTGCACCTGCACGAAGAAGCGACGTTGTTAGTACGACCGAAGAAGTGAAGCAATAAACAACCATATATATATACTCACCGGAGTCTCAATAGGACTATGAGGCGGCTGCTGCGGCGGCGGCGGCGGCGGCAGATACGGATTTAGCAACAAGGGAGGCACGACCACACCTGGGATGTTGAGACTCCCAAAGAAGCGAGCTATCTCCGCCGACCTCTGCGCCTGCCGCATTTGGGCGGCCTCCATCTCGCGGCGATGGGCCTCCTACCGAGCCTCGTCCTGAGCCTGCAGCTGGGCCTGGAACCTCTGCATCTCCTCATGCATCTGGGCCTGCAATATTTGTCCCGCAAGGATTAAACAATGCAAAAGAAAGTTGAGTAATGGATGATAAATTGAACTGTACTAACCTAAAGCTGCACCATGGTCGTATGGCCATGGAGGAGCTCGTGCTCCTAGACCGAATCTCGGCGAGGTTGGGGACAGAGTCCGAGAAGACTGTGTTGCTGGCCATATACAAGCGACCGTGCTGCCTTCCTCCTCCCAGTCTCATCAGCGGGTCCATGTCCAGGGGCTGAGAGGCCGGATCGTAGTCCGCCCCATAGCGCTCGCGAGCCGCCACCGTGTACTCGTTCAACTTGGTGTAGGCTCCCGAGTTGGTGAACGAGTCGGACCCATCCTCCGGGTTGTACTGGGTCTCCGGCGCGGTCGCCTTGCCTTTGTGGGCAAGGTGGTACGCCATGAACGAGTTACATTCCGCGCCACCATGCGACTGGGACTGCAAGAAAGAGACAGAGTTGATTGCAAGTAATGAGTATTGAGCGTTAGAATTAAAAAAAATTAATCAGTAGAGCGTACCCATCTCTCAGCATAGGCGTCGAGGCTAAGGTTGCCTTGGTGGTGTGGCACCCCAGCCATCTGCAAGCGGCAGTCCCGGCGCACACTGTGCCTCTCAGCCCACTCGTCCGAAAGACACCTATCCACGATGGCCTTCCAACAATCCGTGAACTTTTGGCACCAAGCAGGACAGAACTGCATGACATCAAGTCAATTATGTAATATGTCAGAAGATCAATTGGTTAGTCTCGATCGAAAATTTCGGCAGCACCTCCCCAACACGGGGAGGTTCCCAAAACTTGCAAAAAAAACATAGGCACGAAGGCCTACAAACACATACAAACCTTCGCGACAAGAACGTGCTCTAGCGACGACAACGGTGACGACCGAAACGTCGTCCTTCCTTCTCCTTCTTATTCTCCTCTCTTCTCCTTCTCCTTCCCCTTCCCCTTCTCCTTCTCCTTCTCCTTCTCTTCCTCCTTTCCTCCTCTACCTCCTCCTCTCCTCTGCTAGCCACGACCGGGGGGCGCGGGCAGGCGGCCGGTGGGGGGCGGCGGCGGCGCGGCCGGCGGGGCACCGGTGGGCGGCGGTGCGGCGGCGGGCGGGCGCCGGGGCGGGCCGGCCGGGTGGCGGCCGGGCGGGCGGCCGGCGCGGCCGAGGGAGGGGCGGGGGCGCTGGTGGGCGGCGGGGGCGGCGGCGATGGCGGGCGGTGGGGGCGGCGGCGCGCGAGCGTGGGTGCGCGTGAGTGCGTGTGTGGGTGTGTGTGGGTGGCCGGATGGCCGTTTTGTATTTTTTTTTATTTTCGAACGGCTTTGCCGAGTGCCAGATCAGTGGCACTCGGCAAAGAGGGGACCTTTGCCGAGTGCCAGATCGGCTTGCACTCGGCAAAGAGGGGCCACGTGGCACACATCCCCCGGCCAGCAGGCAAGGCTTTGCCGAGTGCCAGCTGGCATGACACTCGGCAAAGTATTTTTTTTTTTTTGGATTTTGGACACCAAATTTTTTGTGGATCATCCCCACGGTACCATGGCCAACATGTTCAAATTTCACACTTTTTCAAAGCTTTTTTTATATTTGAGAGGATGTGGAGATGTGCAGGTTTGTGAGCGTCGTACGTGACAACGTGCTCCAAATTTTCTCAAATTTTGGCCTCGGCATACGCATATGATGTAACAACATCTAGCCAAGTTTCGCGATTTTCGGAATTCATTTGTATTTTTTATGATTAAAAAACCGCTCGCACATAATTTTGAGGCGTTGCCCCATGAGCACGTTGATCGAAACCCAGGGTCAGTTTTTGGATTTGCCCTCAACATACACTCAAGAACAACAATAATAATTTTCGAATCATTGAAATCCATTATTCGATGCACCCGCAGTTCAAACTTGTATCTAGCGGGAAAATTCAAGAAAATGCAATAAAGACATAAAATATAACAAAAGGCTTTGAAAAAGTGTGAAATTTGAACATGTTGGCCATGGTACTGTGGGGATGATCCACAAAAAATTTGGTGTCCAAAATCCAAAAAAAAATACTTTGTCGAGTGCCAGAGGCCGGCACTCGACAAAGAGCAGTTCTTTGCCGAGCTGGCACTCGGCAAAGCCCCGACCACGTGGCACATTTCAAGGCCACTAGCTTTGCCGAGTGTTAGACGGCGGGCACTCGGCAAAGTAAACGGCCGTGGATGTCGTCTGGTCCGCTACACTTTGCCGAGTGCTTATCTTTGCCAAGTGTACGACACTCGGCAAAGAGGTGCCTTTGTCGAGTGCTTTTCTTTACCGAGTGTCGGGCACTCGGCAAAGCAGCCTTTGCCTTGTGCTTGGGCTTTGCCGAGTGCCACATGTCCGGCACTCGGCAAAGAGGCTCTTTGCCGAGTGCCCGAAATTTGGCACTCAGCAAATCTTCAGGCACTCGGCAAAGCCTGAGTTTCTTGTAGTGTAACTTACTTATTAGATAGGTATGACCATGAGAAAAGAATGACATGAATATGTCTGCATGACCAAATTTCTGGTCCCAATAATCCCAAAACAAGGTACAATATTTTTATAATTTCCCAAAACTTCTGATATCCATTCTATATTGAATCATAGGGCCCTAAGTACCTCCAACAAAGAACTCCATCCAATTGAGTTGAAAGTTGTCATGGATGCTTATTTTCTTGATTAATGCATTTTGCGCGATAGAAACCAGAAAGTTCATATACGCGCCAAAACAGATCGGCAACAGCAGCAACACCACAGGTATAATTGCTTCTGAGTTTGGTGTGATTGAAAAGCCTGTATAGGAGGCTTTGCTGGGGAAGGAAGTTCAACTGGGCAAACAAATATGAATATTGATATTGGTTCAAATATCCCTGCAATTCCTAACACAAATGCCAAGAACAAACCTTTTTGTTATAGATGCCTGACTAAGGTACATGTGATGTCCGAATGCACTGCCATTATTAGCTGTGATATCTGTGATAGTGACAATCATGTCACTAAGGTATTGAAGGGGGCCAAACCTATAGCTACGCTTTGTGGTTATGCGGTCGAAGGTCTGGGTTTCTATTACATCCCTCATTGTGGTAAACAGAAGGGAAAAGTGGAGCCAAACAATCCATTGTTTCAGTCACCTCTGGAGATCTTACTGTGGCTCAGGTCACAGTTGAACTAGAGAGACTGGTTCCTGGCTGGAAATGGGTCCTCGAAGAAGAAGGGAAAAAATCATGTCACTACTTTCCCATCTACCGCAGAACTATCACGCATAGTGGAATGGGGGGCCGGTTCAAGCTAAATTTGCAAAAGGAGTACTACAAATTTTCGAGAAAAAAGACTTTAAAATATATAAATATGAAGTGCCCAAATGTTGGGTTCAGTGTCGTGGTCTCCCTAAAGACCTACGTGAATTCCCAATCATATGGGCAGTGGGCACTATTATTGGGGCTACAAGAGAAGTGGATATGAAATTTACCAAAACCTTCGACAGAGCACTTCAATTTCTAGTAGTGACTGAGGAGGAATCAAAAAAATCCTAGTCCCATTTATGTGGATGAATAGCCCAATGATGAAGGCAATAAAGAGCATGGAAAAAAGAATCTGAGAAGAAAAGTGATGGAAAATCAAAGGAGGTGAGTGGCTCTGATCATACTCCATTGCCACCATCTACTCAGGCTCCCGAAAGTTCTGCTATGCAGCAGCAGGCTGCTTCCCTACCGACGCTGGGCTGTAATTTGGTCCAAGCCCAGTTGGGTGCAGCACAGGAGCCGATGGGCAAATCTGCTGAAAACAGACGTCTCGCAAGCAAGGCCGTGGCAACGCTCACTACTACACACAGCCATTGTAGGGGCGGCTCCAGAAGCACTGTAGGGGCGGCTGGCCCAACCGCTCCTATCAAAATGTACTTACAGTGCACACACTATAGGGGCGGTTGGGGCAGCCGCCCCAACCGCTCCTATCAAAATGTACTTACAGTGCACACACTATAGGGGCGGTTGGGGCAGCCGCCCCTACAGAGCAGCCGCCCCTACAGTGAGATCCCCTGTAAGGGCGGCTGGTGATTGAACCGCCCCTACAGTGGGTCACTGTAGGGGCGGTTCAATCACCAGCCGCCCCTACAGTGGCTCTCACTGTAGGGGCGGCTCTAGATTGAGCCGCCCCTACAGTTTATTCCTGTAGAGGCGGTTCAATCTAGAGCCGCCCCTACAGTGCATTTTCTAGCAAAAAAAATAAATATTTATATAATTCAAACCACAACACAGCATATATATATATATATAAAATTCAAAAGACAGGAACATATATATATATATAATCCAAACACAAGAGAAGTGCAAAGTTCCATCATCCATAAACCTGGGACACTTTTAGCAAGTTCTAGACATGATTACCATCACCCAACCCTAACAAAAACTTGAATACATGTGACAAGGCAATGCCTTGTTTCATATATATATATATCTCCACAACAACAGCAACATACATATATGAATCCAAAACAGGCAGGCAGCAATGAGACCATGCCAGAATCTGTTTTCAATGCAGTCACATGGAAGGTAAAAAATAATACAGGTAGAAATAGCAAAGTCACAAAACCATCTAACATAGTACAGCTTCATGTGAAATAGCACAATGTAGAGCATAGCTGGTAACCAAAACCTAGCACAAGTCAAGATTGTTACCCCCATCTACAATTTTGTCGATGCAGAGAAGTATCGAATCCAAGTTCTCAAGTGCAGTCCCCTTCTCAACATCACCCCTAAAGCACAGTAAGTGGCATGTCAAAACAACCACATACAAAGGCAACTGCAACATATAGTAATAACATAAAATAGACAACCTGAGTAGAAGACTAACAGAATCAGAAAAACCGTGCAGTACACTTGCTAAAATGAGTTCATTCTCATCATCTCCGGCGGTGACAAAAAAATGAAGGTCATGTACAAAATTGTAAACAACAATATAACCATCAAACAATGTTATCTCAACTGCAAAGAACCAAAAATATGCATCAGGTCAGTATTAGTTCTGGACAGTAGACACCCCATGGTGCCCAAATATATCAAAGGACAATACAAATTGAACCTAGCCATCCTAGTGCGCGAAGTTTGATTCAATAATGTAAAGGTGCATGAAAAATAAAGCTACCTCCAACAATATATAGCATGTATTTATGCAGCATACACTTTAGCTATTGTTCAAATTCAGTAAAGTTATTGGATAACCCAAACCAGTAAAGTGATTGAGAAATTGTTAACAAAATCAAATAACAGGTTTCAGACAAGAAAATTTGGATGTGCTTGAAAGTGCAACTGTGTTAATTGAACACTAGACATAACTAGTATGAAATAGAGTACGTGAAACTAAGTGAGCATAACTTAGGACTGGTCAGGCATACGCATGATTACAATTGATGACAAAGATGAGTAGTTGAAATATTGAATACATACTGAAATATTAGAAATTTTTGTGATCAAAATCTACATGAAGTTGTTGAAAAACTTGAAATTGGCAAAAGAAACACATAGCATAAGTTTTTAAATCCCATCGCCATGATAGTGGTGTTTGATTCTGCATGGAACAACAAAGAATGAAAAAATACCTTCTGTTCGTGCATTTGTCTTCAGAGTTTGTCTTCAGAATTTTTTCATAGGCCAACTTTGATGCATTAGTCAGCCAATCATCTGAGAAATACTTTACAGCAACACGCTTTCCTTCAGAATCCAGAAGCAAAATGTTCTTCACAGAAGGGCTGTAAAACAGACAGATCACTTAACTAGCTACCTGATTAGACTTAACCGGATTACAACAGCATCCAAAATAACAAGTTTCAAGGCCCCTGGGCAAAGGTGCAGATCCTGTTCTAGAGAAGTTAACACTAATACACGTTTGACAGGTTCAATTGTGTCAAGTTGTTGACCGCAGGTGATTATATGTTTGACTCTAAACCTCTCTCTTTTAATTTGCTCTTGTCTTCTTAGATTTGGGTTCTCTCTAGATGTAGATCTAGATCTAGAATTAATTTTCTTTAATCTTCCTTTTGTATGTCTTTTGCTATAGGTTTTGCTTGCATAATGGAGAGGTCCGAGTGGATGTACCGGTCATCAAGATTAGATTTGTCATACCTAGGCCATGTTAAAAAGTTTATTGTCACTGCTCGGAAACATGGTCAAAGTATGAATCCACAAGGACGATGTATCATCTGTCCGTGTTCAAAATGCAAGAACCTTCTGTTGCATGAAGACAGTGTTGTGCAGTCTCATCTGATCGGGTATGGTTTTGTTCCAGATTACACAGTCTGGAGGTTTCACGGTGAAACAGATGGTAGTATCACTGTATCCGGAGATAGCTCGTCAATGACAATGATGGCGAATGCAAACCACGATGGAGGAGACCAAGAACCGCCAGCTACCGGTGATAATGTTCGTGATTACCTCACCATGGACGATTTAGTGCAAGACATGGCCGATGGCGAGGATGATGCAGATGATGGTGAGAGGGTTCATGCGATGGAGCCTGAGGATGTTGAGCTTTTTGAGAAAATTGCTAACAACCTTGATGAGGACGACATTCTGTTTGGGAGCCATAGGTGGCTTGAGAATTTTAGAAAGATGAAGCAGGCGGCAATTGATCCGCTATATGAGAACTGTCCGAAGCAGTGGACGGCGTTGCGTTTTAACCTCCAGATGCTCATGTTGAAGGCTCGACATGGCTGGTCAGACACTAGCTTCAATGAGCTCTTAAGTATCCTTGGTACCACATACCCAACGCCTAACAAGGTGCCCGCTAATACGTATCGAGCGAAGAAACTTATCCGGCCAGTGTCAATGAATCTTAGAAAGTTTGACGCCTGCCCTAACCATTGCATCTTGTATCGTGGCCAGTATGAGAGCTTGGTGAGTTGTTCGCACTATGGCGCGAGTCGATACAAGAAGAATGTCGGTTGTCGTGCAGATGCGAATGATGAGGTAGTCTCGGGTGGGCCAAAGAAGAAGGCAAACAAAAAGAATGCCGGTTGTCGCGCAGATGCAGCAAATGATGAAGAAGAAGCTGGTTACACGCAGAGGAAAAGTCCTGCCCTATCGATGTGGTACCTGCCCGTGATCGATCGCTTGCGTTGTATTTTTGGGAACCCTGAGGATGCCCAGCTGATGTCGTGGCATGCTTCTGGTGACCGCACCAAGGACGATGGCAAACTACGACACCCTTCTGATGCCCAGCAGTGGAAGCATTTCGACACGACATTCCCAGAGTTTGGCAAAGAGGCACGAAACGTGAGGTTCGCGCTGAGTACGGACGGAATGAATCCGTTCGGGGACCTAAGTAGCTCACATAGCACTTGGCCAGTAATTCTTACCATCTATAACCTACCTCCATGGCTCTGTCGGAAACGCAGGTATCTTCTATTAACCATGATTATTTCAGGCCCAAAGCAGCCCGGGAATGATATAGATGTGTTCCTGGATCCGCTCATGGAGGATATGAAGAAACTATAGGATGAAGGGGTTAAGATGATGGACGCATCGCTAAGAAAGGAGTTTACTCTAAAAGCCATCATTTTTGTGACCATCACCGATTACCCTGGGCTCTTTTCACTTTTAGGGCAGATAAAAGGAAAGAGCGGTTGTGCAGTTTGCATCGATGGTATCTGCTATGTCTACCTCAAAGGATCCTACAAGATGGTGTACATGCGGCACAAACGATTCCTTTTCAGAAGTCACAGGTACCGGCAAGCTGTGATGAATAAGTACTTTGACAACAAGGACGAGGACCAACGTGACGAACCGCCGCAGACAAGGTATGGTGAAAAGGTGTGGGACATGGTGAAGGAGATGGAGGTCGAGTTCGGGAAGAAGAAAAAAGAGGATCCGGAGGGGGCCAAAAAAAGAAAGAGGAAGCGAGATAAGTTGGAGGATCCGCTTGTCGTTGTCTCATTTAAGAAGTCATGTTTCTTCAAGTACCTATCATACTGGAAGGAGCTGCAAACACCCCATGCCATCGATTGCATGCACCTGGAGAAGAATGTTTTTGAAAGCACAATCGGCGTGCTGCTAGACATGAAGGGAAAGACAAAGGATGGTCTCAAGTCACGGATGGATCTTGTTAACCAAGGCATCCGGCCAGACCTTCACCCGGAACCACCACTAAACGGTAAAGTCCAAATACCCAGAGCGGCCTACAACCTAACGAAAGATGAGAAGAGGGCAGTGTGCAATTGGCTAAAGGGTGTCAAGGTGCCGACCGATTTCTCTTCCAACATCAAGAGTCTGGTATCGATGAAAGACCTCACAATGACCAACTGCAACTCACACGACTGCCACATCATGCTAACGGTGTTCCTTCCAATTGTGATTAGGGCTATCGGTCCAGAGTACGTAAAGATGGTGATCACACGAATGTCATACTTCTTTAACCGCATCACCCAGAAGGTCATTGATGTAGCTGAGCTACCAGTACTAAAACAGTTCATCGCGGAGACTCTTTGCTAGCTAGAGATGTGCTTTCCACCATCTTTCTTTGATATTATGCCACACCTAATGATGCACATGGTTGATCAGATATAACAACTTGGGCCCGTGTACCTGCACCAAATGTGGACGTACGAGCGGTTCATGTCGACCCTCAACAGATACGTTCTTAACCGTGCTCACCCAGAAGGTTCCATGATCGAGGCATACACAACCGAAGAGGCTGTGAACTGCTGCACGAAATACATTCAAGATGGAAGAGCGATTGGGTTGCCCATCCATCGGCATGAAGGTAGAACCTCAGGAATTGGGTGCACAGGGAAAAAAGTACGCACAGATATAGAGAATGAAACAGTGCAACAAGCTCATCACAACGTGCTTCATCAATTAGTGGTCATGGATCCCTACGTTGAAAAGCACCTGGAAGTGATCCGCGCCGCTCATGATGGATCTTGCACGGAGGTATGGGTCCAGAAACAACACAAGAAAAGCTTCACGACATGGCTGAAGCAACATCCCGACATACCGCACGGAGGATCTGATGATGATGACGAGACCATTGCGAGGCTTGCATCCAGCCCATTCACCCAAATTACCACATGGAAAGGATATGACATCAATGGATATAGGTTTCACACAAAAGAGAAGGACAAGAAGAGTGCGTCCCAAAATAGTGGTGTTCGATATGAGGGCATCGATGAGTCGACGGGGCTAAGCAAGACATACTATGGGCAGGTTGAAGAGATATGGGAACTTAACTATGGTAGTGACCTACAAATACCTGTGTTCCGTTGCCAGTGGGTCAGGCCGAAAGGAGTTGACGTGGACGATTATGGACTAACAACCGTTGAGCTCCATAGCCCGTTTCAACAAGACAAAGATGATGCCACGGGCTCGCAAAGACGGAGAGAAATTTACTGTGAAAGCGCCTACAACGAAATGAAATGTATGTCACACATATATGTAATAATGCAGGCAATGACTAAATTAATGAGAAGTTATTATTATAATTAATGGAACTCATTTGGAGAGATCCGAACTCTGTTGTGTGTATTTCGTTCGATCACTACACTGATTCTTCTACTCTACTACTACTACTACTACTACTACTACTACTACTACTACTACTACTTCTTCTTCTTCTTCTTCTTCTTAACCGAGGCGGGCGCCCTTATTTGCCCGCCTCGGTTACTGGGTGGCTATATAACCTAGCGAGCCACGCCTCCGAGCCCTTACTCGCCTCACTCTCCACTCCTCCTTCCCTGAAGAGCTGCCGCGCTGCGCCATCGCCGCCGAGATCTGTGAGCGCCCTTCCGTCCATCCCCGACACCGGTAGCGCCCCTGGTGCCCATCTGGACCTCCTCGGCGCCCGTCCCCACATCCGCGACACCACCGATAGCCCCTGACGACGTCTCCTCGACGTCGCACCACCCTCGGCGCCGCCACCGTCCCCACAGCGCCGCCTCCTCGAGGGCCTTGGTTCCCGTCTAAGGCTCCTCGGCCTCCTCGGCGGCCTCGGTTCCTGTCCCCACCTCCTCGGCGGGCTTGGACCCCGCTGTCCTCGCCGCCCATCTCGGCCTCCCCGGTGCCCGGCTCCACCTCCCCGACGCCCCCGCCCATGAACCCTAGCGCCGCCTCCTCGGGGGCCTTGGTTCCCGTCCCTGGCTCCTCGGCCTCCTCGGTGCCCGTTCCCTCCTCATCGTCCTCCTTAGCAGCCTCGGTTCCTGTCCCCGCCTCCTCGGCGGGCTTGGACCCCGCTGTCCTCGCTGCCCATCTCGGCCTCCCCGGTGCCCGGCTCCACCTCCCCGACGCCCCCGCCCACGAACCCTAGCGTCACCGCCGTTCGCTGGCACTCTGCCATCGACTGTATGTTGAAACTCAGTCTCTTCCTCCACTGAGCTCCTCTATTTTTTGTTTCCTAAATTCGGATTGTTGCCTGTGATGCCAAAACGTGAGCTCGATTTGTTTGATTCAACTGAGCAGATGCCACTGCCAAGACTCTAGCTTGATTTGTTGTCATTTTTGATAAATTGGAATAAATTTGAGATGAATTTGAGGAGAATTTGAGATAAATTGGGATGTCCTTGGCCTTTGTTTGGGACAGAAGAGCTGAGTATTTTGGGGGCTCAGTTTGGTTGCTACTACTACCACAGTGGTTGTGGTACTATTACTACTAGCCTACTACTGCTACTACTATACTCCTACTTCTACTACTACCCTACTACTACTACTACTCTACTCTACTCCTACTACTACTCTACTCTACTTTACTCTACTCCTACTACTATTACCTTACTACTCTACTCTACTCTACTCTACTCTACTCTACTTCTACTTTACTACCATAGTGCTTGCAATGATGATTGGAGACTTTTTTATTTCATGTACATCGAGTTTTCTCAATACCATTTGAGGGTTCTCCTTGGCCTATGATGCAATCTTTCCAATTCTGAGGTGGCACCATTCTTTTACACATATTAGTCTTTGTTGTTGTCATATGTCCTATTTAACCGTGGCTGACATCCATTCCCAAGCAACTGGTGTAGGCTTACCTCCCTGATGGCTGGGATGGATGTCTCCCACGGTTACATAGCTCTCATGAACTTGTCTGACACTTCTTCTACTTATTTGCTCTAATTAATTAGACAAGTTCAACTGCTACTACTAATATGCCACCAGTGATGCTTACTAAATTTGGGTGTCATGAACTTGTTTATTTGCTTTCGAATTGCTTTGGAATTGCTTTCTGCCTATGATGTTGCCACTTTTTTTATGGATTCAGTAGTTATTGGTTATGATCTTGGACTTGTGAGGTACTGGACCATTGCAACTCCTCTTATGGTTTTCATGATTGTCATCAAGTCGTGGGACACGTCCATGCCCAACAAACTACCGTTCATACAGGATGGCCTGATGGCTGGGCTGGACGAGTCTCACGGTTCCATGGCTGTCATGATGTTGTATCTCTATAATCTATATGAAACCTCCTTTAGCTCCAAGTCCAATGATTTTTGAAATGGCAATACAATCTGAGGCAAATTTTCATTGTATTTTGCTCTCCTATCCTTTACTACTGATCTACTCTACTACTACTCTACTCTACTCCTACTCCTTTTAAAGATGTGTTGAGGCAGTGGCATATGCAATGATGTGTACTCTTTTATGCTGAGGCAGCGGCTATGACGATCAAATGTCCCCTATACTTGTAAGCTCCTAAACTAGGATGGCTTGGATACAAGCAACCAGTTTAGAAGCGATGTGATGACAGTGGGGCTAACCTGAGCCAATTTTATACTTGAAACTTTTTTATGATTCATCAATTATGTAATTTGCTTTATCAAACTTTTGTATCTTGACTAACAACATTATGTAATTGGAAGTATGTAAATGGAGTTCCGAGATGAATAAAATGATTTCATTTTGTTTACATTTATGAAATATGCATATAAATCTAATCATATAGCTTGCAATGGCAAACGATATGGGAGAATGGCGTGAACCTACCCCCCTCAACAGCTCGGACACCTCTGACGACTCAGAGTCAACTTCATTCTTGAGTGTGTCGATAACACCGCCGCCTCCAAAGAAACCTCGTGGAGAGGAAGAGATGATCCTGATTATGATCCGATGGGTGAAGTACAAGGACCATATCGGGAAGCACTAGAGCACTCCCCGAACGACAATGTTGAACAAACAAGGCTAGAGGTATGTACTTGCAACAAAGCTTGTCTTTGATTAACACAACATTTGAGGGCCTCCTGGAAATAGTTTAATGTGAGTTCTTAACAGATTCCGGTGGTGCCTCGTCGTTTGGAGTTCCGAGATGAGGAAGAAAGGGTGGAGGAACCACCAGCTCCCTCAATGACAACTTCTTCGACAAAAGGTAAAAAGGCAAAGAGGAGAAGAGGCCAACACGGCAGGCACAAGGTGAATGATGATGTGCATGCCATATACCAAGTTGGGGCACAGGGAGAACCCTTACAGCCAACGACTGTCCTCGGCACCTTCAGCAACCAATGCTCTTGTATAGTCAGAGAGAAGGTGCCTATCACGTACAGTGATTGGAAGTCAGTCCCAGACCACTTGAAGACATATGTTTGGGATGAGCTGCTGACCCGATTCTCGTATCCTGAGGGCTATGATGTAGCAAAGTGCAAGGCCCATGCATTACACATTGCAGCCAAAGCTCATCGCCAGTTTAGGTGGATACTAAATAATGATTTTGTCAAAAAAGGAAAGAGTGGTTTAGAACGCTACAATTTCCTCACCTCAGAAGTTTGGGAAGAATTTGTGGCACAGAAAAAAAGTGAAGAAGCAAAAGCAAAGAGCGAGAAGTTCTCTCAGCTCGCGAAGAGGAACATGCACCACCACCACCTAGGCATGACAGGGTATGCCGCTAAGAAGCCAAAATGGCGGGAGGAAGAAAGGATCGCAGTCGAGGCCGGACAACCGGATGAGTACATGGGCCTTGATGAGAGGGCACGTGACTACCTAAAAGCCCGTAGGCCAAAAGTACTGAAGGAGGGGAATACCAAGTTCAACGAACCGCAAAATGAGGAGGCGGAGAAGAAGATCCTAGCGGCCGCTGCGACCGAGCAAAGCGGGTCGTTCAACCCCCGCAGAGAGAAGGACCAACTCACTGAGGCACTGGGGAACCCAGAGCACCGTGGTCGTGTCTGTGGCATATCATCGAGAAAGAGCTGGAAAACAGTGGAGTCCTGGGGATCCGATGCAACCTCTAGGACTAGGCAAGCATACAAGGACAGTCTTGTCCAACAAGGCCGTGATGAGGCTATGAAGGAGTTTGTTATGGGAAAGATTTCAGAGGCGTTCACGAGCAATGACCCCTCAATGGTTGAGTTGAGGTCGCAGATGTTTCGCCAGGCTGGTGTGGTGGTACCAACGATAGATGTCGTACAAAGCCAGATGGTGCCCCCCACCGGAGGACTGCCGCGGTACTCGGTCGATGATATTGTTAAACCAACGCCATGCCAGCTCGTGGTTCCGTATGGCAGGATGTCAAAAAGACAGATGGCGGTGGGCACAGGCATAGCATTGCCAGGACACCTATATGACGACAAGCCGATCCCGGACCACTATGCTAGGGTCAAGGTAACTTGGATGCACCCAGACCACCGGGACGATGAACTCGACATACCCACACCTTGTGCGGCCAAGTACTTTCGAAGTTTAGTCGACAAAGAAGTACTCTGGGCTCGATGCGATATTTACTTAGAAGAGCTGACGCCGTCATCACAGCCCTCGCAGTCTCTCGTGGGTCATCATGACATTGATGACGACAATGACAACAATGACCCAGTAGGCACTCCCCCATGCACGAGCAGTCCACATGGAGATACAGGGTCAGGACCGGGCACTGCTACACTGCCGCAAGCAAGTGATCGAAATGAAAAGAGTAAAGAATGTCCTCCCCCACCGACGAAGGGTATGCAATAAGAGGATACTACGACACCCACAAAAAGGGGCATCGACTACGGCAAGTTGAATAGGATCGCCCATCAAGTAGCCAAAGAGTATGAAAGCTCAACCCATTTTGACAGGATGCCATCACCAGCGGGTTGGCCGCTTTCCGATGATTGTCCCGACCGGTACGTGCATGGGAAGTTCATGTTGACCTTAGGCCAGCTCGTAACTGAAGAGCCGTGGCAGGTGAGGAGGTTCCATCTCTGGTACATGGAAGCGGCGAAAAGAGGCCTTGAAAGTTTTGTTCTGAAGGTTCCCGCGGAGTATTTCTACTTGACCTCTGATGCTTACGTCGTCGTAGATTTCCATGACATGCATCGGTTACTGCGGCGCAAGGACCTCGACGTGGCCCAAGTCACATTGTTTGCGTTGTAAGTGAATCACGAGTTTTCAGTGTGTTGCATCCATATATGCCGATTTGGTAAGAAGCTAATAACAATAACATGATTTGTCCTTGCAGGATGCAGGCCCACATATGCAAGGAAGTAGGCAAAAATGTTATTTTCCTCTCTCCCATGCACATTTCCGAGAGATGCCTCGCAGGTTATGATATACCGAATAACCATGAAAAGCTTGTGGGCTTGGTCGGAGCAGAGAGAGAGGCAGCCCGCAAACTTCTGCGTAACCAAATGAAGTTTAACGCAGGAACAATTGTGTTTAGATGCATGAGAGAGGTCAAGGGACGTGGGTACATGATTGCCGCCCACCAGTTCGGGTAAGTCAAAAGAAAACTATCACATAGTTACTATTACGATCATAGCTTCTCAGGTATTTTAAGGTTGTAATTGTACGTTGTTTCAATGGTCCAGTCAAGGCATCATGGGCCACTGGATTGCATTTCTCATATATCCTCAGGATGGGAGGGCAATAGTGTTTGACTCTTTGGATACTCCAAGAGAAGGTTACAAGGAATTTGAAAGCGTATTGAGATTGTAAGTGACGATACTTCTTTTTTATTTAACATATGTGCTAAATTGGTCGTGACAAATGTGGTTGTGTACAGCGCTTGCCGAAAGTACTTGGAGGAACCAGATTGTATTGATCTTAGAACTGAAAAGCAGAAGAAGTATAAAAACACCTTGCAAGTCAGGCACAACTTCCCGGTATGTTTGAAAACTCATATGTGTACTTATTAGTATATCGTAAAAACTCTATATGTTCTGAACGATTGTGTATTACATGCAGTGCTTCAAACAACCACCTGACACATTATTATGTGGATACTATGTTTGTGAGTACCTAAGAGAAACTGGTAAGTTTAGCAACAGCTACAAGGTACTCATGAAAGAACTACAGGGCTGGCAAAACAAGCCATTCAACAAAGAGACCATAACTTGCATTGTTGCGGACATTTGTTCATTCCTCATGCACCATTGCGTGCATGAGGGTGGAAGGTTCTTCAACATGGAAAGCCCGTTAGCGGATGACGACAAGTATGAGAGCCTCCGAAAGTGGAGCACCCATCTGAACATCAAGGATTACATGTTGCCAGACATATAATTTTTAAAATGTTGAATTATAAAGTTTTAATGCATGTAATTGAACAATGATACGTTGTTGTGACATATATGTACTCGAAGGAGTACTGCTAGTTGAACGAATGTGTTTGTGACTTTATTAAATGTGTCTTTGCTTCCAACGTGAAAAAGAAATTCAATTTCAATTTTAAAACAATTTTTTTAAAATTGTAAAACAATTAACCGAGGCGGTCACCCTTAAGAAACCGCCTCGGTTAATATTTTAACAGAGGCAGGCGCATTACATTAACCGCCTCTGTTAAAATATTAACCGAGGCGGTTTCTTTAAGTTGCCCGTCTCGGTTAATATATTAACCGAGGTGGTCCCGGACCGCCTCGGTTAAGTTTTGATTAACCGAGGCCTATGGTCCGAGGCGGACGGTTTGCCCGCCTCGGTTAATCTATTTGCCCCGCCTCGGTTAAGCTTTCTGTAGTAGTGTAAGCTTCTATTCTCATGTTCTTCATTTATTTTCTATTAATAAGGAACTGAATTCACATTTCTATTTGAGAAAATAGTAATGATCCAGTTTGGGGGTTCCCAAATAAATTCAGTCATGGCTAATGGATCAGATTCAGATCTAAAATAGGTATCAACTTAAATTCCACATCACCCACCTGTCCGCACATAAAAAGAATATAATCCTCAGTAAAAGCAGAAACAATAGACATGTACAATGCCTGTTTTGTTTCACTCATATAGCTATCGTGTTTAACTTACCAACTCGAATACACAATAAGCAAAGGTGCCTGCAAATGCAGTTCTCAGGCAAAGCAACAATCACAAACAAAAGGTGCTAACAGTAGATTAAAATAACAACAGAAAGTAGAAGAAGAATCTTCTCACACCTTGGAGAAATCCGCCATGGTGTATCGTCGTTCCCTATTCCACCCTTTACACAAGAGGAAGATAGTAAGGTCATCAGCTAAGGCTCGCGAGGAGCAGCAGAGCACCATGCATCAGCAGGGGCGGACCCAGTAAAGGACATGAGTGTACACATGTACACCTAATAATTTTTGCAAAGCAATCGAAGTTAGTAGGCATAATACATGCATATACACCTGTAACTAGATTTAGAGAGGCGGAGCCACGTTGAGGCTTATGGGTGCAGCCGCACCCACCAAAAATTGAGAAGCAAGGTATAAGGCCTAATTTTTTACCCTATCCGCACCCCACAAGTTGAAACCTCTGCACCCACAGGCCAACGGCTCGGGCAAGCGAGAGCCCAACCACTAGCTGCAGGCTGGTCCATGCAGAGTAAGAATTAAGAAATTCCATTGTTTAGCGGTCAGACCTACACAACCAGACTAACGGAGCACAGCCCAACATATCAGTTCCATCTTACAAAGTGCATCAGGAGAGCAAGGAATCGATCTCCCTTTTTTCTCGCTCATTTTGTCCACTCTTCAGCTACCTGTCCGTTCGACTGACCGCCTTGTGTCCTCCCTAATGAATGCGCCTGTGCCCCGTCCCCAATTCTCCATCAGTTGCCTTCCTTGCTAATCCACGGACAAATATGTGTTTAGGCACAGACGAGGCGTTCGCTAGCTGGCGGCAAGCTACGGCCGCCGCGGCACATGCCGCATAGGCATAGACGCACATGTATCGCAACATCCAATGTGATATAATATTTTTTCCCGAGCATCTAAACAGGGCCTTAGTTTTTTTGCAAAATATTTATGTTTAGTTACTTTCCTGGAATACTTATGTTCAGTTCTTGATGCTAAAACGTGTCAGTTGTGCACACGAATTACACCGTTGCTTGAACATTTTACATATATGAATGTAAATTTCACCAAGGACTTACAACAAGCCGCACCCCCCATCATTTTACTCTAGCTCCGCCCCTATCAGATCCGATAGTATGTTAGGGTTTGGGCGCACGGTTTTTACCTAGGTTTGGGCGCACAGCTTCGCACAGCAGGAAGGGAGGACAAGAGGAGAGAATACCTGGTGTCCTGGTGGTGCTCGTCGCCGGCGAAGGTGGCGAGTGGCGAGTGGCGAAGTAGGACAACAGCGACGGTCGCGGGGACACCGAGGCTGCAGAGGGCGGACGCCGCGCTGGAGGTGGTCGCGAAGTGGCTGGGCTCCAGCCTCCAGGTGGTGCTCGACCGAGCGCGGTCTCATCTCTGGGTTACGGCGCGGCGAGCGGATGGAGGAGATCGATCGGCCGCGGGCGAGACGAGTTCTCGTGGGGATGTGGCGTTCGGCGTGCGGCGTTGGGCGATGCGAGTGCGGGGCTGCATGACTTGCCTCAACGGATGCAACACGTGAGGGAAGCTCGGGAGAGTTAGGTTAGCTGCTGCCTTGTTGGGCCGATTGGGCCGTATCGAGCTACAAATAAGTATGAGCCCATGTATCGAAAAATAGATAAATTAAATAAAAATCGGATACTTCGACAATACGTATCGGCCGCGTATCCCACGCGTATCCATATCAGATACGTGTCCGATACGGGATACGAACTGGACCTGACGTATCCGTATTTTGTAGGAGGGGTTGTTTGCAGGCTAAAGTTAATCCGTGCAATATTGTATCATGCGATATTAATTTAGTGTATTATTAAAAATAGATTTATAAAATGAATTACATCACATCATACAGTAATTAACAAGATGAATCTATTAAATAAAATTAATATATTATTAGACAATTGCATCTACGAGCTGTCGAGCTTTAAAATTTCTAGAAATTTAAAAAATAGTAATTCAATAGTTTTTTAAAAAATCCTTAAATTTGGTACGGTGACATGTCTTGGCCGCCTAAATTCCAGAAAAAAATATGAAATGATTTCAACAAAGTGGCATCATAGATGTTTCACAACTGGGCACATCTCTTATAGCGTTTAAGTGAGTTCAGTGAAAGAATAAAGTAGATGTGGATAGTGTCTGCTACGACAGTATAAATAAAGGAATGACTGCGGATACATGGGTGTATGCCGAGTATCTGGATGATGAGTGATTGTCAACTGGGATAATGCGCATGTTCTTTGGCTTGTGTTGTGCAGGTGTCGAGCACGGATACAGTGATCAAAGGCAAGGCGAAGGTCAAGTAGAGACGTGTCGTTGAAAGGATCAAGATGCCCAAGAGGGAGGTGAATTGGGCTTTTCTAAAACTTCTTGCAATAACAAAACCTATCAAGCCTCAATTAACCCCCTATTGCCTAGAAGTGTGTTCTCTTTATTCTACCGCACAAAAGACCAAGTGTAAGCCACTCCTACTCTAGCAAAGCAATTCAATATAGAATGAACAACAAGTAGTAATGCGGAATTGAATTGCTTGAAAGTAAATGCGTAAGTAAAAGAGTAGAGATGACTCCATGATCTTTTTGCCGAGGTATCGAGGTGTCGGCACACCCCCCTAGTCCTCGTTGGAGCACCCGCGCAAGGGTATCGCTCCCCCTTGATCCGCGCAAGGATCAAGTGCTCACTACGAGCTGATTCTTCGTCCGGCCCAGTGAATCGCTCGCTACCGGTCACAACTTGGCTTGGGTCATCCACAATGCCTTCGGATGATCACCAAGCTCTCGGATCGCCACCAAGCCGTCTAGGTGATGCCGATCACCAAGAGTAACAAGCAAGAACTCTCACTTGACCAACGCAAGGCTAATGAGATGGGTGGATGCACACTTGTTACTCTCTATTCAATAATGAGGTGTTTGATCACTCAATTATCAAATCTCTCAACCTCACTAGGCCTCTTGCACTCACTTGGAATCACAATGTGTTTGGCAACCTTTCAAATGAGCAAGAGAGACAACATGAATGAGGGGAAGGCATATTTATACCCCCCAACTCGAAACATGCACGAAGGGGTAAGTCCAGCCAGATTACACACTGACCGGACGCACTGTCGGGGTGACCGGACGCGTCCGGTCAGTGCCCAACGGCTAATTGACGTCAGCACTGACACTCGTACGAAGTGCTGATCGGACGCTCCCATGCGTCCAGTCAACACTGACCGGACGCGTCCGGTCAACGAAAATGCTCTCTGGAACCTCTCTGGACGCGACCGGACTCACCCCCTGGTGCGTCCGGTCGATTGCTGAAGAGCGTCCGGTCACAACCAGGCCCACTCCGCAGCCAACACTACTGACCGGACGCATGCCCTAGCGTCCGGTCACTAGGGTTCGAGCATCCGGTCGCAATTTGAAGTCCAAAACAACTTTGGTTTGCGACGCTCCCTTCACGAACTTTCTTCCTTATGATCTTAGGGACTTTTCTAAGCTACCTAGGGCTTTGGTTAACAAGTGTGCACCACACCTAACTCAAAAGTCTCACCTAGGTCAAGCTACCCATTCAAACCCCTCTTTATAGTACGGCCAAAGATAAAACAAAGACCTATTCTACTCTAAGTGTCCTTCAACACCAAATGACACTTAGAACTAGCCTATCACCGTCTTCGTCGTCCATCCTTTGAAAACCGAACGAATTCCATCAATAAGGGGGCATGAATACCATAGTGCCCTCACGATCACTATTACCATGACCTAACTCAGCTGTTTCTACAAAACACACGTTAGTCATAGTAATTTAACGTTGTCATCTAATCACTGAAACCCACTGGGGGCCTAGATGCTCACAATCTCCCTCTTTTTGGTGATTGATGACAACCTCAAGTATGTTTGAAAGAGAGGTGAGGTTTTCAATCGCTTGGTTCATATAAGCATGTGACAATAAGATCAAAAAGGGGTTAGGCATGCTTATACGAACCAAGTCCATATAAGTACTCAACATAATAAGAATTAACACAAGTACTTATGAACAAGCTCATTTATCGGAGTATAAGTGCGGAAGCAAAGTAAATGAGCATAACCAAGTGACATGTAGAAAATAACGAGTGAAGCATAACATGTCACAACTGAGCGTAAACGAGTGACATGAGTATATAACAAGTGTAGCATCACATGTCACAACCAGAAGACATACACATTTCGTACAAGTGCCAAAAGATAAACATGTATGCATATGAGTGCAAGATCACACAAAAGAACCGAGACCCTCTCACAAGCTCCCCCTATGTCTAACATACGCTCTCTCCCCCTTTGGCATCAAAGACCAAAACCTAAGGGTCAGAAGGCGGGACTGGAGTAGACGAGCCGGGCGACGAGGTGCGCGGAAGAGTCTCAAACTGAGCAAGGTAAGTCTCCTCGTCGGACGGCGAACTGTGATCTGACTGACCCTCGGACACTGGATGTGTAGGTGAAGCGGTCTGGGTTTGCTCAACTGTCTCGGGAGCGGCCTCTGGCACTGGAAGGGCTGGCTCTGGAAGCTCTGGCTATGGAGGCTCGGGAACCTCTGACTCGGGAAGCTCTGTCGCTGGAGGAGGGTCCACTGTCTCGGTCACTGCCACTGACACGGTCGTCGAAGTCTCAGGTGTTGAGCTGACAAGGAGAGTCTGACTCTGAGACCGGTGGCTTGGAAGACGCTACGGAGGAAGGAAAGGTCTCTATAGTACCAGTAGCGGGAGCAGGAGCTGGAGCGGAGGTCACCGGTAAGACGAAGTCTGGCGGGGTAGGCAGACCGGTGAGCTCACTGAACGAAGCCTCCAGACTCCGAGGGGTCACGAGTATCGACTCCGTCTGAGTAGGAGTGAAACCTGAGCGGATCGGCGTGAACCCTGGCTGCTGCTCTGGCAGAGGTGAAGAGAACCACTGAGGGCACTGCGGAAAGGGCGAGACCGTCGACGAAGGAGCGGACGTGTAGAACGAGGTCGACGGTCCGGGCTGCTGCAGCGGAAACTGAGGCGGTGGGGGTAACTGTGGAAGAGCTACCATCCTCTCCATGAAAGCAAGTGTTTGTGTCTGGAGCTGAATCATTTGCCTCTGGAGAGCGTCCTGGCGCTCCTGTGCCTGAGCTGCTGCCACTGCCTGTGCCTCTGCCAGTCGAGCCTGCTCCTGTGCCTGTCGACGCTGCTCCTCAGCCTGACGCTGAACCTCCTCATACAGTCGAGACTGCTGCTGCTCCATCCGAGAAAGAATGGCTAGGAGTGTTGGATCGGAGCCAGCCATACGCGAGGAGGAGGCCTCGGAGTCATGAGCTCCCTGTGGATGCATCCTCGGAAGAGGAGCGTAGTCGTCGTCAGTGCTGTCAGACGGAAACTCATCGTCGGGATCCTCTCCCTCTGCCTCAAGTGCTGCGAGCTCAGCCTCTGCCAACTGACTGATAGTCTCGTCCTGCTGTGCCTCTGTCTCTGTGACAACCGGCCTCTGGCGCTGACCTCTGTGATGAGTGTCTGGACGGTCCCCGGCAATCTGGCGAGTGTCGTACACGGGGAACTCGTCGTCGGGACTGAGAAGCTCTGGAAGCAGGGCTGGAATGATCCTCCTCAAAAGATAGCATCAGGTGAGGCATAGGGGAGCTGCCGGTGACCCTTGAATCCCTCTGCCAGTGTGTCCTCCATCTCAGAAATAATCACATCCCAAATATCAAACTCCAGCTAGAAACCAGGTGAGGAACTGAGAACAGCCAAAGCTGAATACGTGTAAGGCCCTGTCTGTAGCCCGTCCGAGGTAGAAGAGTGCGCCTCATAACCTCGTTCATGAGACGAGCCGTCGGCGTCAAGTCACGAGCACGCCGGCTGGACCCCTCGCCGAACGGCTCCCAGAAGCAGGCACAAACCAAGTCGGCTGGTGGAATCGCTCCTGCGTGTGGTCGCCTGGGTGGCGCTGTCTCACCATAGCAGACTGTGTGCACCCTGGTCGGATACGCTGTCAGACCGAGATACTCTCTGGCACGAGCACTGTAGAGCCTGTAGGACCTCCCCCTGAAAGCAAAGTGGAGGAACCGGTGATCCGGGGAGATCCACAGGGACGCATAAAACTGTCGTACCCAGTCCTCGACGTACTGGCCACTCCGTCCAAGTAGATCCACCAATCCAGGCAGGTAAGAGAGCATAGGACGGATGGCCTCTCCAGCAACGGCAACTATAGTCTCCAGCGGGCAGACTCTGTGGGGACGGATATGGACGCCGCTGTTGACATAGGCCCGGTAGAAATCCTCCTGTAGAATAGTGTAGAAGCCCTCGGCAGCCTGAGGGTGCCTAGCAGCTAGGAACCACTCCTCGTACGGGATCAGACATAGTGCCTGTACCTGATGTGTCGTCGCCGCCCGCAGATCCAAGTGCTCCACAGGTGGGGGTCCCTGTGGCCTTGGAGGGGGTCGACCACCCCGCCTCTGCCCCTCAGGTCGAGGAGACACCTGAGTGCGAGAGCGGGTGGACCTGCGGAGCGGCTGCTGAGCTGGATGCTCCTCTGTCTGACCCTCTGCCTGGGTCTCTGTAGCTAAACTAGGCTCTGGAGCTGACCCACTGGTTGTGGCTGCCGCAAGAGCTAAAGCTGCCTCTGACGGGAACTAAAAGTCAGGAGGGAGGAGCTCAGCTGGGTCGTCGAGAGAGTACTCATGTCCCTGAATCCTGACGACGCAACCCTCAATCTGAAGTAGGGCCTGAACCTGCTGCTCTGTGAGGAGGTCACGAACCCTCTGACCGCTCTGCTGACCGCTGCTTTGACGCTCCTGAGCTGAAGCCGGGTCTCGAATACGAAGACCCCCTGCCTGACCACCCTGCTCTGCCCTCTCTGCTGCTCGAGCTACTGCTAGAGCTATCTCGGAGTCACGGTCTAGACGCTTGCGCTTCTTGGAGATGAGCTTCTGAGGCCGCTTCCCCTTGTCACCAGAGGGAGGGCGCGGGGGAGGAGGATCAGCCCCGGGACCTCCGTCGACATTCTTGCAGCGAGCCATCGCTACAAGAACAGAAACACTACCACCAACGGCCCCTGACTAGACCCACTGCCACTAAGAATCACTGCCAAGCAAACAGAGGACTGGACTGAACCTCAGAGGCTTGGCCTCGTTCCGTATCTGCGAGCTTGGCCCTGAATTTAGCTGTCACTGCCACACAGCTCACTGATACGGTCCCGACTCGCTGCAATAGATAGAGAGGGATATATATAAGCATATAATCTAGAGAGAAGAAGTCCCTATTGGAAGCAAAGCACAGGAGACGAGAAGAGAGGCATGGCAAGCTACCTGACGAGACACGACGAACGAACCAAGCAAAGGAGAGACACCGACACGTTCGGGCACCACGACGACTCGCTGGAAGAATCTGCGCGAGAATTAGGGCCGAAATGCAGTTAGATAAGCATGGACTGTGGCTGAGGCATTACGTCGAGCACGTGGCGGGCAGGGTATATGGAGAGGGGTGGGAAGCTTACGGGGTGGATCCTGCCGGCCGGAGACAGATCGCCGGAGAGGAGGATGGGGCTGGGCGCGTCCTCCGGCGAGAAGAACTTGAGCGCCGGTGAGGGCCACCCACTCCGGCGAGGAGAGCGAGGGCATCTGGTAGCTCGGGCGCGGAGAGGAGGTGGCGCGTCGGTGCGGGAACGGGCGCTGAGCGGCGCCGGCGCGGCGGCGAGAAGGCGGCGGCGCGGTGCGAGTGCGGGCGCGGTGGTGTGGGCGGCCGGCGGTGTGGAGGTTAGGGCACGGCGGAGACGGCTGGAGCGCGGGCAAGGATGAGGACAAGGAAGGGCGGCCCCACAAGTCGGTTGGATAAACACACTGCGCACCTTAAGTTTCAACCGGACGCACTGAAGAGTGACCGGACGCACAAGGCCCCAGCGTCCGGTCACAAACAGAGAGCTCCCGAATCCTAAAAACCGCGATCGGACGCGTCCTGTCATACACGACCGGACGCACTGAGTGTCCGATCAACCGGCTGCAGACGACCGGACGCACGCGCGAACTACTGACCGGACTCGCCGAAGACACTGTTCACCTGCGCGTGTGGTGAACTGACCGGACGCACCGGGAGCGTCCGGTCGCTGCGTCCGGTCACAGGGAAAACGCTGTTTTGACTCAATTTGGCGCGCCGACTTCTCCCAACCAAGTTCCAACTCCAATAAGAAGCAAATAAACTCCAGTTGGAACCTAGAGGAGTGACCTCTCTCAAACCCTCAAATTTTTCAAATATTTTGCCATAGGCTAACTTAGTTTTTAGATTAAATAGGCAATAAAACTTCCGAGGAGACAACGTGTGGCCACCAAAACTAGGGTCTTAACCAATTTGAGCCTCAATTGCTCCCCCTAGCGGTGGATGAACACAGCGGTTGCTCAAAGCATAACCGACAAGAAACGACAAAGCAACAAACATGCATATGCAATGTAATACGGAATTTGAATCTAGGTTGCTTGTCAAGTTTGCTCATGGGCAAGCTTCTTCACACGCTTTTTAGGGCGGTTATCTTAACCACGTCTGACAAGCCTATGTGCACAGCATAATTTAAAAATGGCATATGATACAATTGTCGGTGTTTCGTACCCGGGGGTATCACACAAACGAGTGATATGATCGCGTGCTTCTCTCCTGGATGGTGATGCAAGAGGAACACAAGGATTTATCCTGGTTCAGGCAAGAAGGCCCTACGTCCAGCGGGGGGATGTCTTGTATTACTTGCACCTAAGTGCTCGTACAGGGGAGAATACAAGCTCAGTGAGCGTGGACCGGGTCCGGACTCGTGCCTGTGTGTGGACTCGTGTGTTGTGTTCGTCTCCCTGAATGAGGGCCCTAGTGTCCCCTTTTATAGAGCAAGGGGAGGCCCAGGGTTACATAAAGGTATACAGGTGTCGGGGCGTATGGTGCCCCATACGGAGAAGGGTAGAACCCTGTCTTGTCGGGGCCACTGGAGCCGATGTGATCGTCGCTGTTGAGGCGTCCTTGGGTCGTGGCCTCCATCCTGGGCGCGGACGTGGTGCGCGACAAGGCGGGAGCCGTACAGCACCATCCCGGAATGTACAGTACGCGGTGAGGTCCCTCCGGTTGGGGTAACCTGTCCTCCAACAGCACGAAAGTAGTTAGGGCTCGAAGGACGCGGAGCCGGCTTCGAGGTGGTGCCACGGGGGCTCGAGGGGCGCGGAGCCGGCCTCGAGGTGTTACAGTGCAGGGCTCGAGGAGCGCGTAGCCGGCCTCGAGGGGTTACAGTGCCTGGCTTGGCCGAACAGTGCCGTACTGGTGCCCTTTTGCCATGCTTGTGGTGAAAAACGAGACTTGACCTTTATACCGAGTCACGGTGGTACATGCTGTGCACTGGCGGACATGACCGGAGTAGGTGAAGGCATTAAATGCGTGGCATGGGTTGGTACGGCTGTCTGTGCAGCTCGAGGTCCGTGTGTTAAGGCTCGAGGTGTGGGGGCGCGCTCGCCCGAGGCCTGGAGGGCTCGAGCGAGACGGAGAGCGATCGTGCTCGCCCGAGGCCTTGCTGGGAGGGCTCGGGCGAGACGGAGACAGAGCGTTCGCCCGAGGCCTGGCTGGGAGGGCTCAGGCGAGACAGAGATAGAGCGTTCGCCGAGGCCTTGCTGGGAGGGCTCGGGCGAGACGGAGACGGAGCGTTCGCCCGAGGCCTGGCTGGGAGGGCTCGGGCGAGACGGAGACGGAGCGTTCGCCCAAGGCCTGGCTGGGAGGGCTCGGGCGAGACGGAGACAGAGCGTTCGGGTGTGTGCTTGATTATGGGGGGTCCCCCTTTTCGTACCACCGACAGTAGCCCCCGAGCCCTTGTTTGAGTGCTTGCATTCGAGCAGGGGCTCCAGATTGGGATCTCGATGGATAGCTAACGGGTCTCGAGGGTTTTGTTGAATTTTATTCCGTGGGGTAGCCTCCGAGACCGTGGGGGAGTGGTTAGAACCCCCTCGGGGCTTCCTGAAGAATCCTCGTGTTTGGGATCCTTCTGCCCAGCGGGCGCGCCTTTTTAGGCGGAAATCGTCAGGGAGCGGAGATCGCGGCGCCGTGTGTACCTGTCAATAGGCTCGAAATGTGGTTCGGTAGTCTCATTAAATATTGCGGTTACCTTTCCTTTGTCGTGGGAGACTCCGTCCGAGGCTTGGCTCGGAGGGCTAGAGCGAGACGGAGAACGAGCGATCGTTCGAGGTCTGGCCTCGAGGGCTCAGGCGAGATGGGGGTCGAGTTCGCCCGAGGCCTGAAAATCTCATGTATTCACACAAGAAAAGAGATTAGTCGTAACTGTCCGAGTTTTAGACCCTCTTTCGTCGAGGGGTGCCAGGCTGAACCGACTGGCCGGCTCCTCGAGCTGTCCGGCATGCCGATTGCCCTGGCTTGTCATCCCGCGAGTCCTTTCGATCGGATGCGAGGGGGGATGCCTGTACTACCCCGAGTGGCGAGTATCGAGGTTCCCGGTGAGCTGGTAACGGGGAATCCAAGTGAGAGCTCGTGCCCCGTTCGTTAGGGGTCGACTGTGGCCCGGAGGCGGTCTCATAAAGCATGGGGCTCAGTCTGCAGGAGTGCCGGGTCCATTCGATAGGACCCGGTGGCTCGATGCCTCCCTCCGAGGGGATCTCACTGCACGTCGAGCTCCCCGCCTTGGATACACGTGAGGGGCCTCGAGGGCTCGGCCCTCGAGTAATGCCGCGAGTGGCGCCCCTTGGTGTCCCTGACTCGGGTGCTCGAAGCCGGCTGTCGAACCCTTTTCGAGGGCCAGCTTCGCTGCTTCGAGACTTAGGGCCGGGGCCCATTTTTACCTTTATGAAGAAGCCTCCGTCGTCTGGGAATCCTTCTGCCCGTTGGGCACGCCTTTTTAGGCGGAAACCGTCGGGGAGAGCGGCGGGCGCGAAGCCGGAGCGACGGTCGTGGCGGGCCCGGGTAGTGGAGCGAATGGAGAGGTAACGCGTGTACCCTGCATCCGGCTCGAGACGTGGTTAGGTGGGCGCATTGAATGCATTCGGTTACCTTTTTACGTCGTGGGAGATCCCGCCCGTCTGGATTTCCCCCTATAAATATCGAAAGAGGGGAAAAAGAACCCTTTACTTTGCCTTTGCCTTCGCCGCCGCCGTAGCCTTTACGCGCCTCTCCTTCGAGCTAGTCGATTGGGGATTTCCGGCCGCCCGTCCGCTGCTCGGATCCGCGCCGCGCCACCGTCATGGCCGCCCAGACACAGATGCTGCCGGCCGAGGACTGGAGCCCGTCGAAGGTGACGCAGAGCGAAATGGACTCGCTGGTGGCCCAGGGGCTTCTGCGCCCCAACCCGGAGGAGGGACCGCATGGTGGGTTATCCCGTCGGCGGAGCACCGGGAGCCGCACCCGCCGGAGGGTACGTGGTGAGCTTCACGCGCTACCACCGTATGGGGCTCGGCGTCCCGCCGAGCCGCTTCTTGCGAGGGCTGGCCCACCATTTCGAGGTGGAGCTGCAACACTTCTCCCCCAACTCCATCTCGCACGCCGCCATATTCGCCGCGGTGTGCGAGGGGTACCTGAAGATGGAGCCGCACTGGGAGATGTTCGTCCATCTCTTCCGGGGCGAGCTCTTCATCAAGTCCCTGAAGCCCAGCGGGAGGC